>JAQPPZ010000597.1:2782500-3382500 GCA_028583015.1 Wollemia nobilis
AATCTATGAAGCAATCAAAAGCTTAATATTTATGTTTCAAGAAATAAATCCAGCACATTCTAGAGAAATCATCTATGAAAGTGAGAAAATAGGAATTATTTCTAATACTCTTTGTCTGCATTGGACCATAGATGTCCAAATTCACTAACTAAAGCGGATAGCTGGATCTCCAAGATTGTCCTTTTAGAAACTTAGACCTTGAGTGCTTTCCCAAAGCACATCCTTCACAAACCTCCTTCTATTCGTTGATTTTGGGAAATCTTGTCACCATATCTTGAGAAGTTAATAGTTTCAAGCTAGTGGAATTAAGGTGACCATATTGCAAGTTCCAAAGCACACTTGGATTATTTATAGCTACATTTGCAATTTGAGCTCCCCCTAGCTTGCCAAATTTGAGAGGGAATAACCGATTATTAGTCATTGGAACTTGTGTGATGACATGATTACAATTGTTTTTATCAAGAATGATACATTTTCCTTCATTAAAAACAAGTTTGTAATTATTCTCCATCATTTTCCCAACACTTAGTAGATTGTGTTAGAGCTTTGGAGTGTAGTAGATGTCATTCACTTTCTTTAGACCTTATTTTGTTGGAACCTCCATGGATCCAATACCTTCGACTTGCAAAGCTTTATCATCTCCTAACTTGAGTTAGGATTTGTAAGTGGAATCTAGAGTAGCAAATAGATTTTCTTTGCCACTCATATGGTTTGAGAAACCGGTATCCAGAATCCATGTGTCATTTAGATTCTGTTCTAATTGACCATATGATAGAAAAATATTATAGGTATTATCTTATTCTCCATAATTTCTATATTGACCGTTGCTGCCTTGAGGAGATTTTGACCAGTAGTCACGAGAAAATTGACCTGGCTTGCCACAGTTAAAAAAAAATGTTTTGGACTTGTCACTTCCTTGTCCTTGATTTCCACTTCATCCTGGATTTCCTCCTCGATTTTGGTTTCCACCTCTGTTCTTATTGCCTTCTCTGTTGGAGTTGCCTCCTCTATTTTGATTGCCTCCTCTGTAGTTGTCTCTACTTATACCTCTTCACTAGCCTCTGCCTTGACCTCTTCCAAGTCCTCTTCCAATATTTTAATTGGATGTGAAGGCTTTATCATTACCTCCATAGCTGGTTGAAGGATATTCTTGTAATCTCTCTTCATGAGACATTAACGATCCTATTAATGCATCGAATGTTAAAGTGGAAAGATTTTTGACTCTTCTATGATTATGGCAATGTGATTTCATCTTTGTGGAAGTTTTTGCAAAACTTTTGTTACAATTATCTTATACTTGATTTCCTCATCAAGTGTAACCATTTTATCAACAACTGCTTTCACTTTGACATAATAATCACCTACTTTTTCATCTTCTTTCATTTTGATATTTTCAAAATCTCGTTTTAGTGTTTGAATCCTCACTTGTTTCACTTGATCACTTCCATTGAATCCGTCTTTCAAAGCTTTCCATGCATCTTATGTAGTTATACAAGTAGCTATTCTAGGGAATATATTCTTCTCCAATGCTACTTGGAGATGATAAAGAGCAGAGGAGTTGCTCTTTTGTGCTTCTTTCTTTGTTTTCTTATCTGTGACACTTAATGTTGTCCAGTATATGGATTCAGTGTAACCCTCTTCCACTATGTACCACAAACCTTTCCCTATGAGTAAGGTCTTCATTTTGATAGACCAATACTCGTAGTCATACTCGTTGAACTCTGGAATTGGTAGATTGTTATGTGAGGCCATAGTTACTAAACACTCTTTTTATTTCTTAGTTACAATAAAGCACTCTACTTTTCCAAATAAGGAAGAAATAATAAGAAATAAGAGATTACAAATTTAAGTCAAATCTAACTTGATTCACTATTTCACTAATTTCTTGTTCCTCTTGTTGTGGTGCTGCTATTCTTGAGTCACGAAATTGTCTGCTACTTCTTCTTCATTGTCACTGATCAATATTATCTCTGGTGATTTTGGTTCTAGGATTTCCATTGAATTACTGTAATGAGTATATTCAGATTCTTATGGTGCAACATGTATGGATTCAGATTTCTCAAATCTACTCCCAAAAGAGTTGTCTTCAGAGTCTGCCTCATACCCTGAGTCCAGATGTCTCTGATGTGATATTACTGCATTCTGCAACTAACTAAACATAGTATGAACCCCATAAGTTCATACTTTTTCATCAAAGATTTTGGCATTATCTCTTACCAAAAGCGTACAAAGTGCATGATAACATCCTATGGAGAGAATCATGAATTTTGCCCTTCAATGTGCCTTATTTTTTTTTTTACAAATTCCTAGTCTTCAATATTTTGCCTCTTTACAATTTTTAGGTTTGATGGTTTATCTCTCTTAAAAAAACTAAGACTCTCAGGCTTATTACACAAAATTTACAGTTTGTATAGCCTCCTAGACTATCACAATATGCTTTTTTCACTACAGTTTTTTATTCCTCGAATCAAGTGAAAAATTACTTCTTTTACAATAAATTGCCTCTTAGGAAATAAAGAAACAATATTTATATTCTATTATAATTTTAAAATTTTATATTTATAAGTAAAAATAATAATAGAAAATATTTATTTTCTAATTTTTTTTTAAACACAATATATTTTTAATATTATTATTATGTTTATATAAAAAAAACATTAAAATATTATAAAAAATTAAATAAATTACCTCCTAACTTTATAAAAAATTTATCCGATTCAATCTGACTAATCCAACTTATGCCAAAAGAAGAGAATCGCACCGCAGGGTTTCGAACCAACGACATCCTACCTGTCGAGTAGCACCTTCACCAAGTGTGCTACGGGTGACTTTGATATGGAAGGTGGCTATATGCTATTTGAAGGCTATGGGCGATGACAAGAATTAAAAAAAACAATTTTCTTTATCCCACATGCAGCAGGATTTGGGCTGCGATGGGGTATATAGGGACGAAGACTCACTAAGGTCTTTCATTGCCTTTGGGCAATCAGACCTTACCCTTTTGCCTTGTTGGGTGAATTCCCTTCTGCCACGTTGTTTGCTTCGGGTCTGTTGCTTGCCACGTTAGTTTTTTCCATGTGTATTTTTTGCCACGCTATCTGTCCTCCACATGTCTATGTCCACCATGCTATCTACGTCCTCCATCCTATCTACTTGCTTGGAATTTATGCTTGGTGTCTGGTTCACCTCAAACTACGTACTCCCTATGGGTCTCCTCTCGACCTCATCTCGCTTCATGCTCTGTGGGCCTTCTCTGACCTCACCTCAATTTGTGCCCTGTGGGCTTCTTGATCTCCTCGAGATCCACACTACCCCTGTGGGCCTCCTCGAGCTCCTTGAGCTTTGCGCCTCACTTGTGGGTCTCTTCGGGATATGTACCTCGCATGTGGGCCTCCTTGACATGCCTTGCTCTGATACCAGATATAGAACTTAGAAAATAAGGAGCACAAATAATAATTTGATATTAATTAACTTTGGTTTTAAGGATTACATCGCTTAAATAATAGACTAATAACAATAATCTAAAAAGCTTAGGAGAAATATTAGGGAAGAAGGAAAACAGGGAGGAAAGAAAAAATGGAAATAGGATTCAAACTCCCTGTCGTCCATGTTGTCCAATCCTGCTTACTCAGCTACCATCCAGGGTTAAAAGGGTAAGGTCAAAACTTCAACTTGAAACCATATTTTTACCATTTTACCATTTTAACTTCCAACAATTTCTACCTAGAAAATTAAAATTTCATTATAGCAAATATTATTGTTTTCTAATATTCCAAATTAGGGATTTATAAGGAATACTACACTAAAGTAGGTTATTGGAATTTAGAAACATTAAATATCAAATATCAAATATCAAAACCTATAAAAAGAGGTTCATTAAGAATTATCAAGAGTTGGAAATTAATTGGTATTCTTGTCTCAAAACTACATTAAAGGGGTAAAATAAATCCAACCATTAGAACATCATCAAATTAGAAAGTTCTTAATTCAATAGGAGAAATAAGGAGTAACAAAATATGATTTTGGTATTTACAAAAAATTACAAAATCAATCTAAAATTAAACTACTATTCACAAAAAGCACTTTATCACTCATACAACATATTCAAAATAACTAGGGAGACAAGGAATTTTAAAAAAATTGATAATAATAGAATTCATTCAAAGTTTATCAATTACTCAATCCATTTGGGAGTCATAAGGTCTCTACAAAACTTAAATTCTATAAGAATTTTATCTCTTAACTAGGGAGATATAAGGAAGCCTACAAAACCTAAGCTCTACAAAGGTTCTATCAAATCAAATTCATATACTCTAAACTAGGGAGTCATAAGGTAGACTACTACAAATATTATACAAAGGAATTGCAAGAAATACTATTTCAAGGCACTATCAAATCACTTTATACTCTATCCAGGAAGTTGTAAGGATGTCTACCTCAAGCAATATAGTAAAAAACAATATGAACAACACTATCAGAAAGGAAAAATCAAGTGCCATAAAAATTGGGATCATGAATCTACTCATGAAATTTGAAGGAACATTAGACCTAACTTCAAAGGTAATTCATAGTGAAGCCTTAAGAGATAATTTTAATACTATGGAATGTTATCTTCAAGCCCATGTCAATGAAGCAATCAATAATGATAAAAGTGATATCTCACTTTATTTATATTTTGTGAGCATATTGTACATGGTATTACTCACATACAAACCTTACAAGGATGAAAATGAAGAACAAAAAGGATTGATATAACTACTCAAAAATAATATAGAGTTGAATGAATCATATTTAGAAAATATTTTTCAATCCTCATGTAGCATTGGTACTTCAAGTTCTACTAATCCAAGATCTTATCTTGATGCCTTGAGAAATTGTTCTAAAGCCTCTGTATAGAGTAAGGATAGAGAAGGAGAAACATCCTTGCAGAAATCAAGCAACAATACTACCACCTATAAGAACACAAAAACTAGATTCAAAGGGAAAGCTAAAGAAGAAGAGGAAGATGAACCAGATAAAGGAAGGATTACAATGCAAAGCCAACTGATGAAAGAACCAGATCAAGTTGAAGAACATCTAAAGATAAATATCCATATTGAATATTGAAATATTAAATACCCAAATAATGTAATACAAGGGGGTGTTAGAGTTAGAGTATATTACATAATTTGGGTCATGTAAATGTACCACCTTTGGTACATTGGTAGAGTAGGAGATTACTTTAGGTGCAAGTTAGCTAGTTACTTCAAGCAATGTAATAAATGCACAAGTGGCAATGTGCAAGTTGTAATGTGCAAGGTCTCCCCTTGTACAAGTAGGTATAGTTTTGGCCAAGGAATATATCTTCTTATATAAAGGTCCTCATAGAGACATATCATTTATCAAGTGCATTGTAGTAGAGAGTAGTAGATAGTAGTAGAACTCCTATATGGAGCACAATGTAGATATTTAGCTTGTTTTAATGGAGTGACCATTAACTCCATACTACATTATATTCTCATCATTTCTATTTATAGTATATTTCAATCATATTGTAGAATTACTTTCTTTCATATTTTTTGCATCTTATTAGGACCTATGTTAGATATATCCCATCGAATATATCCTCAAAATCTAGCAATTATTTTTCTATCAACTCAAAGGAATGAAAGGATGGCTATACCAACTTGCTTAGGTTATCTTCCATTGAAAGTTAATAGTCCAAATCTCTCCCTCTCATTTTTTATGTAATCATATCATTTTTCACTTGACAATCAATTGAGGTAGAAACCAAACTAGAATTTGAATTGAATAATTACCAACCATTTTATACTTATAATCCATTCTATCCTATTAGATTACAATGGGTGTTAGAGTTCTACTAGTTCATTAGTGACTAGGTAATGTAGATTGAGTGGTAATAATTAGTGAATGAGCAAATTCCAAGTGGTAGCTTGGGATTTGACACTACTTTCTAAGGTTTGTGAGGTTAATTTTTTAATTTTTAAGAGCTATTAGGTATAATATTTTGGAGAACATAAATTTTACATACTAAAGCATTTTGAGCCATTTTTTTTCTCAAATCACATAATTTTTTGGTCTTTTCATGTTGACAATATCAATTGAAGGACTTATTATGTATCAAGGTCCAAATTGTGTAAGATAGTTCTAAAATCCTATTGTTGTATTTTAAAGGAAAATATTTACTATATGTTTTACAATAAAAATTATTAATCTAATTTTATGGGAGATACAGTTGGATTTATGATAGTTGTAGTAAATTTTAAGTCTTCTAGATGCATATAGAAAAAGGATTTAAAATACGCTTTATTCAATCACTCTTCCTCTTTTGGGTTATTGATTCGTATTATTCATAAGGATTTAATCCTTCATGATATTTTATTTCTTGTACTTTATGTCCAAGATATTTTAGAATTTTATAATGGTTTTCCTCATAACTAGGGCCATGCAAAACCTCTTTTAGTGACAAAAAATAGGTTGGCTAAGGGCAAGTTGAAGTTTCCAAACAAAGTGATATATGTTGTAAAAGGAATAGCTATACATCCAAGCCTTACCTTATGCAACCATAGAAGATTGTAATAGATTTTTAGAGGGAGTATTTATAACTTATCTTCCTCATATGGATTCATAGTGGAGGTTTTCTTTGGATATTTATAATACTATCTAATATTGGCAGTGATGATAGTCCATCCTAAGGATATTCTTGTGTAGAGGTACTTTAGCACTAACAAATTTATAAATGATAATGGGGATCTAGACGAGTCTTCCTCAAATGTAAATATCCACTAGGGAATCCATTATGGAGGGAAGATATTATTATCACTAATTTCTTCTCTCCTTGGCCCTTAATTTTAGATTATGAGGGGGTGTTGAAAATGTAATATGACTTATGGCCAAGGATGACATTGTATGATGTAATATTATATAAGCCTATGGTCAATATTTGTACAAGCATATTTGGTTTATTATATTATTTATTTATGTAATCCCTATAGGTCATGGTTAACCTTGTTATGATTAAACCCACCTTATAACTTATAACTAACCTAAAGCCCTTTGTAATTTTAGCTTAGATTTAGCTCATTTATGTAATTAGGATTTTTGACATTTATGTAAATATCCCCCACCCCTAAATCCATTGTATTGAATTTTTTTAATTATTATCTATGAATATTATAGTGATTATTTATGGTAGCTATGAGTGCCCACTATATTTTTTATTTTTTCATATTTTAGTATTTCTATATAAAAATTGAGTGGATGGATTACTTTTATTTATTTTTGGAAATAGAATTGAATTCCAGCATGAAAAGCTATAATGGTTCTCAAATAAAAAATGTTAGCATGTAATATAATTAAATATTGACCATGTTTTTAAAGGATAATATAGTGAATTGAAAGGGAGTGAATATAAAGTTCACATTATTCATAGACTTTCCTTCCAAAATATTTTTTTCTCAGCATCTTCTCTAGTTCAAATTTTAATTACAAAATAATGAATGACAAACCTTGTTTTATAAAGATGGTTGGAATACATTTAAAACAATGGAGTTTATGTTATAATTTGAAGCATTCAATCTAATAAAGAAACACAAGTACTTATTTTTTATACTAATGAGATAAAGAATAATAAAGCACATGAGAACAAATGCACATAGCTTGATATTACTTGTATAAACTTGTACAATGAAATATGGAACTAAGAGCCCATAATATAGATTTTACAAATGACCTTTGGTCTGCCTCAAGTGACTCTTGACTTACATAAAAAATAATGTAATATATTCTAACACCCCCTATATTACATTATTTAGGATGAACTTCTCTTGGTCTGCATAAATGATATTTGAATATTTGAAACTTGTTCCAACCTAGAGCTTTTGTAAATATATCTACCAATTGTTCTTCTATAGGAATATGCTTCAAGCTGATATGACGATTCTAAAAATGATCTCTAATGAAATAAAATTGTGCTTAAATATGCTTAGTTTGTTCATGTACAATTAGATTTTTTATCATATTGAGTACTCCTTGATTATCATAATGTATTAGAGTTGGAGTTCATTTGAATCCTATGTTAGATAATATATATTGTAACTACAAAGCTTCACAAGTTATATCTCTCATTGCTTAATATTCTACTTTAGTAGATGATTGTGCTACTGTATGTTGTTTCTTACTATGCCAAGATATCGATCTTGAATCAAGATGAAAAATATAATTTGAAGTAGATTTTATATCATCAATAGAATCAACATAATTAGAATTTTAATATCCTTGAAGACAAAAATATTTAACATTATTCATATAAGTTAGTCAATAATTTGTAGTTTTCTTAACATATTACAATATTCTTTTGTAGTTGTCCAATTACTTTCTCTTTGTTCCTGCATGAATATTGAAAGATAACTTACAACAAAAACTAGATCAAGTTGAGTATTTATCAAATACAAAAGACTTCCAATTAATTGGTGGTACCTTGTAGCTGAAACTAAAGGTGTTCCATAATTTTTGGATAATTGAATCCCTTGTTCCATAGGTGTATCCTTAGGCTTACAATCATTCATTTTATATTTCTCAAGTAGATATTTTGCATATTTTTACTGTGTAATTATAATATTATTTTATTTTTGATGAATCTCTAAACCAAGATAATAATTCATCAATCATAAATCTAATATTTCAAATGCCTTCTTAAGATACTTTTTTATCTCACTTATTATTTTTCCAGATCTTCCAGTAATCACTTTATCATCAACATGTACTATAAGAATTAATGTATCATTTCCAATTCTCTTTGTATATAGACTTGGATTGGATGTGCTTTGATTGAAACTATGTTGTAACAAATGATTATTAATTTTTATGGTTTATGCTCTAGGGGCTTGCTTCAAACCATATAAGGATTTTTTTAATTTTAAAATACTATGTTATTGACCTTTAACAAAAAATCATTCTGGTTATGATATGTAGACTTCCTCTTCTAAGTCACCATTAAGAAATGCACTTTTTACATCCATTTGATAAAGTTTCCAATCCTGATGAGCTGCTAAAGCACATACTATTTTGATAGTAGTCATTCTAACTATAGGTGTAAATGTTTCTTCATAGTCAATCACCTTTGTTTGAGTATATCCTTTGGCTACTAACAAAGCTTTGTATTTATCAAGTATCCTATATACTTCATACATAATATTGTAAACCCATTTGCAACCCACTATTTTCTTTCTTGAAGGTATTTCTAGAAGATTCCATGTTTTGTTCTTTTGTAGTGATGACTATTTGGATTCCATAGCTGCCTTCCAATGTGAGTGATTTAGAGATTGAAATGTTGATGTTGGCTCTACTATAACGCATAGTAATTCTTTATTCATTCTACTTTTACTATGATTTTGAGGTCTTGTAGTAGTAAGATCTAGAATTTGTTCCAAATTTGATTCCTTGAGTGTGTTTCTAAGCCATATTGGTTCCTTTCTTTGGGGAATTGTGAAAAATTTTGTACATTCACTTTGTTAATATTGGGATGTTAATTCTGTATCTTCATTTACCAAGTCTTCCTCAGATAAATTTAAAAGAACTTCTATATCACTACTTTGTTTTTCAGTTTCAACCTTGGTTTTTTCATCAAAAACTACATCTCTACTTATATGTACCTTCTTTGTACGTGGATAAATTATTCTATACCTTGTAGATTCATCATCGTAGCCAAAAAATATACCAACCATACTTTTTTCATCTAATTTTGTCGTTTTCTATTTTGGAATATACATATAATATTTGCATCCAAAGATTCTTAACCCTTCAATATTTGGTTTTTATCCTGACCATGCTTCTTCTAGTGTAACATTCTTGAGTATCCTTGTAGGTAATCTATTTTCTAAGTATACTATTTTTTTTACTGCTTCTACCCAATACTAATGATGAATATGAGCCTCTTTTATCATACATCTCACCATTTTCATTATAGACCTATTTTTTCTTTCTGCAATTCCATTTTTTTATGGTGAATATGTTGTAGTGAGTTTTCTTTTAATTTTATTTTCTTCTAGAAATAGATTGAATTATTTTGATACAAATTCATCTCCTCTATATAAACAAATAATTTTGATAGTATTTCCTGATTTATTTTCTACTTGAAGTTTTAATTGGTTAAAACAACTGTACTTCATGAAGTATACCCACAATTTTCTGTTATGATCATCAAAAAATAGTTGAAAATACTTACATCCTCCAATACTAGTAACATACATTGGACCACATAAATCTATATATATATTCTAATTATTGTTGAGATCTATGATGGCGAACTTCAAAAGGAATTCTATGTTTTTTTACCAAAAATTCTAGATAAATAGTATATTCCCAAAATAGATTTGGTATCCCTTCAACATTTTGATATTTGACCATTTTATTTATAGATGATACACTGGTATGTCCCAAACATTTATGCCATAGATCTTTTGTTATTGACATTTTAATATTGGAAATTTGAGCAAGTTTTGTTGTCATTGATGTCAAGAGGTTTGATGTCCAGTTTTGTCGTCATTGATGTCAAAAGGTTGATTTTCCAAAAGCAAGGAAGTTGTTAAAAGAAGAAAAGGGTATAATATTTATTTTAAATATTATATGCCTAAAGAGGCCTAAAAGGTTGAAGACCCAAGAAAAGGGAAGCAAGTTTAAAAAGAAATAATAATATTATAATATTTGGGCAAAAGGAAGAGGTGAAAAATAACAGGGTCCAAGGAATCATTAAAAAATATATCCCCGACAAAGTCCATTGAGCAAGGTTAGCAAAGGTTTTAATTTAATTTATTTAAATTAAAATATTTTAACCTAAGGTTAAAATTTTAATTTAAATAATTAAAGGTGCCAAGTTTAAAGTTTTAATTTGAATTCAAAATTCGAAAGGGTCGACGTGTTTCAAATGCAAAGGAAGAGTATTAATAGGAAATATTTTTCATTTCCTAAAGTACTATGCTATTCGAATGCCCATGTGAGAAATAAAATTGTGCGCTCCATATGCGAAAGGAAGAAGACACTTGTGAGTTTTTTAAGGAGGCAAAACTGCACTTAATTTTGATTGGTACGATAGGATTATCCCATTGGGCTGGGTAGCGTAGATGGTGGTCGAAGGTGTGGCTAAGGGGAATTGTGAAGGAAATGTCAAGTTTTTGAATCCCATGTTAATCACTTTTGCTGAAGAAGGAAAGCGTCTTTTGTTTTCACCAAAATTCGTGCAACAGCATTAGTAAGGGAGCGTGGACCTTTGGTTCATGTGTGGGCGTGTAGCCCAGGTGGCAGCTTAGCCTTGGGCTAAGGTGCTACGATGGCATAGGTCACGGGTTCGAGTTTGGGCACTGGTCATTAAGACGTGCACAATATTTTTGGTGACGTGGGCCAACATTAAGGTATGCATTTTTAATTTAATTATTGCCAAAGGTTTGGAATGCGGAAAGAGTTTTGAGGGCACGTGATAATTAAAAAGGTATGTGTTAAATGTTTAGGGAGTCATAAGGGTTGTTGAAATAATATTTTATTTTTGATGCTTAGAAAATAAAATATTGGAGATTATAAGGTGTTAACAAAGGAACTTTATTTTTATGTATTGAATATTATTTTGAGAAGATTGGAGATTATAAGGTGTTAACAAAGGAACTTTATTTTTATGTGTTGAATATTATTTTGAGAGTATTGGAGATAATAAGGTGTATTTGTGACTTGATATTTTATTGTAAATATTGAATGGTGAAATAATTATTGAGGAGAATATTTGTGTGGAGATTTTGAGATAGACTATTGCTATCTAACCTAGAATTGGCAAGAGGATTTTATTATGAGTAAAACAAGTTTTGAAGACATATCTCCATCAAAGAAAAAAGGTATGGGCACACTATATTTTGTTTAGAGTGTTTGAAATGAATGTATGAAATATAAGGTGGAGTGAAAAGGATTGATGAGTATTGTTGGAAATGTGTGAGCAAGTTTAAGTGCATCTTGTTGATGAATGATTTGATTTGAAATAGAGATTGAGAATTATTTGAGTTAGGGTTTAAGACCTACATTGTGCTTTGTGTTGGAAGAAGGGTGAAACACTTGTTTAGGGTTTATGAGCAAGTTATGTTTCATTGGTTGAATAATTGAATGAAACTTTTGAATGTTGGTTTGAGTATGTTTATGATTGAGCAAGTTCTTGAGAGGACTTGTAAGAAGATTTGAGCAAGTCTTGGTGAAGACTTGAGACAACATTGAGAGTAGAGTTGATTGATTGATTTGTTCAAGATTTGTGTTAAGGCTTGGGGTAAATCTAAGCAGATTTGATTTGTGATTTGATCAAGCTTTGTGTTAAATCTTGAGGTAGATTTGAGGATAGAGTTTGGTGTAGATTTGAGGGTAGATTTATGCTAGACCAGAGACAGATTGTGAGAAGATTTGTGCTAGATCGAGGATAGTGTTTAGTGCAGATTTGAGATAGATATTGAGTAGAGTTTAGAGTAAGCTTTGGAGGTGATAGAGTAGAGGACAATAGTCTCCAGTGGATAGAGATCCATTAGCCAGGGTAGTGAGGACAGAGGTCTTCTATGGAGAGAGATCCACAAGCTAGTGTAGTGGGGGTAGAAGTCTTCTAGAAGAGCACCAACTAGAGCAGAGGAGAAAGAGTTCTCCTATGGATAGAGATCCATAAATCAGAGCAAGGGGATTGGTGTCTCCTTTGGATAGAGGTCCATAAACATTGTAATAGGGAATTGATTTCCAAAAGAATTTATTGAGAAAATTTATAAGGAATATTTTCTCCATGGAGTAGCCCACATTGGGTGAACCACATTAAATCATGTCTCTCATGTGTGTGATGTTTTATGGAATGCTTACTACTTTAATATTATTGATGTTATCATATGGATTGAAAAGTAAAAAGTTTTATCTTATATTGTTCACCCCCCTCTCAATATAAGCTCATGTTCTTCAATTGGTATCAGAGAGGGTCTCTCCATGAAAAGACTAACAACTTGGAGGAAGATCCAACAAGAACACACATGACTTCAAAAAATGAAGAAGAGGCCATGATCGACATAAAAGAGGAATTCTTTGTTGCTCTCAAGAACTTGGAAAAGGTTAGAAAGAAGAACTCAAGTTTGAAGGATCAAATTCAAGAGGATGAAGAAGCAAAGATGGAACTTCTACAAAGTCTCACAGAACTCAAGATAAAAGTGGAAGAAGGAAATAAAATTGAATAGGATATGATAGATATATTAAGGGCAAGAGAAGCAGAGTGTGAAATATTAGAATAAAAAATTGTCTCTCTAAGGAATGAAGTTGAAAATACTAAGTTACGACAAGATATAAAGTTAGGGAAACAGAAAGAGGAGTCGAGCTCTCAAGAAATAGAGACATCAAACAAAGATAAGCTCATGAATCATACTAATACTCTGGAAGGAAAAGGCATCAAGAAAGAAGAGGGAAAAGAAGAACCATGGACAAGAGTCAATCACAAGAACAGCAAAAGAAGAAGCACTCGACCATATTTTCCAAAGCACTCAAACAGGTTACAAAATCTCTTCCATGGCTATTGCTTTTCATGTAACAAATATGGTCATAGAGTTGCACATTGCACTGGTTATGTGAAAAATAATGTTGATAGAAATTTCAATTCTTTTGCACCTCTTATGAATGATGATGTCATATGTTATAAATGCAATAATTTTGGGCACAAGGCTAGATGGTGCAAAATGGTATTTCCTGAGTCAAGTAAAAAGAATACAACTTCAACAATTAGGAGAGAGAGAAAAGAGCATGAGAAAGTTAGATCAATGTTAGTACAAATAACTCTTCATGTTCAAGATAAGGGAAAATAGTGGTTCCTTGATAGTGGTTGTTCTAGTCATATGATAGGAGACAAGAGTAAATTTCTTGTACTCAAAGAAATTGATGGAGGATCAGTAAAATTTGGTGACAATGGATCAGAAAAAATTTGTGGAAAAGGAACTCTGAGTTTAGATAATGGAAAAACAAATATGGAGAATGTATTGTATGTCAAGGGGTTGAGGCACAATCTACTAAGTGTAAGCCAACTTTGTGATCAGGGGCACATGGTTACATTTCATCCAAATAGGTGTGAGATCAGAAAGTCTAAAACTGGAAAGCTTATTGCAGATGCAAATAGAACTACAAACAACCTCTACATGCTAAGTGATATTAAAGGAGAAAAGTGTTTTCTATCACAAGAAGATGAGATTTGGTTGTGGCATAGAAGAATGGGTCATTTGAACTTTGAAAACATAGTGAAAATAAGCAACAAGTAGGCTGTCAGAGATTTACCCAAGCTAAAAAGGCCACAAAACACAATTTGTGCACAATGTCAGCATGGGAAGCAAACTAGAACAAGTTTCAAGTCAAAAGGATTTATGTCATCTGAGCCATTAAAACTAGTGCACACTGACCTATGTGGTCCTACAAGGACAAAGAGTCTACAAGGTGAAAGTTACTTTATATTATTTATAGATGATTATTCCAGAATGATTTGGGTAGCCTTCTTGAAAGAAAAGTTAGAAGCTCTTGAGAAGTTTAAAGCTTTTAAAGAATTAGTGGAAAATGAAACAGGTAGAAGGATTAAGGGTTTAAGATCAGATAGAGGAGGAGAATTTACCTCAAATGAATTCATAGACTTTTGTGAACAACATGGGATCAAAAGAGAATATTCAGCAACAAGAACTCCTCAACAAAATGGGGTAGTTGAAAGGAAAAATAAGACTATTGAAAATATGGCCAGAGCCATGTTAAATGAGTCTAAGATTTTAGATGGTTTTTGGAAAGAGGTAGTACATACAACAGTGTATATCATCAATAGAGCTCAAGTAAGAGTAAATCATCACAAAACTCCATATGAGCTTTGGAAAGGAAGACCAACCACTATAAAGTATTTCAAAATTTTTGGAAGCAAATGTTACATAAGATGAGAAGAGAAAAATTTGGGTAAGTTTGACTCAAGATGTGATGAGGGTATTTTTCTTGGCTATTCCACTAAGAGCAAAGCCTATAGATGCTATAACAAAAGGACACATACTATTATAGAAAGTATAAATGTAATAGTTGATGAGAAGATAGGGTCAAGAGAACCAGCTCGAGAAATTGTGTATCAAGAAGAAGAAAGTTGCCAAGAAGAGTTAGGTGAAGAATCAGAAGAAGAAGAAGAAACACAAAGACTTTTTCCTAAGACTCCATCCAGGTATGTGCAGAAAAATCATCCAAGAGATCTAATCATTGGGAATCCAGATGAGAGACAGACAAGGAGGAAGATAATAGCAACAAATGAGCATGCTAATTTCTCTTTGTTATCTAAAATTGAGCCAAAATATTTCAATGAGGCAAGTGAAGATAAGTTTTGGATCAAGGCAATGAATGAGGAACTAGATCAAATAGAGAAAAGTGAGACTTGGGAACTTGTCCCATGACCAAAAGGTAAGAATGTGATTGGCACTAAATGGGTATTCAAAAACAAGTTAAATGAAGATGGTCAGGTAGTCAGAAACAAAGCAAGATTAGTATGCAAAGGTTATGCACAGGTTGAGGGAATTGATTTTGATGAGACGTTTGCTCCAGTTGCATGCCTTGAAGCTATAAGAATGTTCTTAGCCTTCTCAAGTTTCAAAAACTTCAAAGTATATCAGATGGATGTTAAATCAGCCTTTCTAAATGGTGTCCTGGAAGAAGAGGTTTACATTGAGCAACCTGAGGGATTCAGCCTAACTGATAAACCAGACTATGTATGCAGATTAAAGAAGGCACTTTATGGACTAAAACAAGCTCCTAGAGCTTGGTATTCAAGATTGGATAAGTACCTTCAGGAACAAGGTTTCAGGAAAGGAATAGTGGATAGTAACTTATACATAAAAAATGAAGGAAATGACTTACTAATTGTGGTTGTTTATGTGGATGATATCATTTTTGGAGGTAACAATGATAAGATGTGTCAGAAATTTGCAAAGAGCATGCAAAATGAATTTGAGATGTCAATGCTTGGTGAGTTGTCCTTCTTTCTTGGACTTCAGATTTCACAATCAGAGAAAGGTGTATTTCTCTCACAAACCAAGTATATAAAAGAGATGCTAAAGAAATTCAAGTTAGAATATTGCAAACTAGTAAGTACCCCCATGGTTACAGGATGCAAGTTAAGTAAAGATGATGAATCTCCTGAGGCAAATCAAAAATTGTACAGATCTATGATTGGAAGCTTACTATATGTCACAGCTACAAGACCAGATATAATGCAGGTAGTGGGACTAGTGGCAAGGTTTCAAGTGGCACCAAAGGAAACACATGTAGTAGCAGTAAAAAGGATTCTCAAGTATTTAAAAGGGACTATGGATTTTGGGCTCTGGTACCCCAAAAGTGATAATTTCACTCTCATAGCATATACAGATGTAGATTGGGCTGGCAGCATTGATGACAGAAAAAGCACAAGTGGAGGAGCATTCTTTCTTGGAGATTGTTTAGTCTCTTGGCTAAGCAAGAAACAGGCATCAATATCCTTATCCACAACATAGATAGAGTATATTGTAGTAGTTGCTTATTGTACATAGGTATTATGGATGAAGTAAACTTTAGAGGACTTCAAGATAGAGCATGATCACCCTATCCCCATACTGTGTGATAATACAAGTGCTATAAATATCTCAAAGAATCTGGTGATGCACTCCAAGACCAAGCACATTCCGATCAAATATCATTTTATGAGAGAGAAGGTGATAGATAAGCAAGTCAGATTGGAATATGTTACTACAAAGGAGCAGATTGTGGACATCTTCACTAAGCCACTTCCAAAAGAGACTTTTGAGTATCTTAGAGGAAAATTGGGAGTAGTTCTACTCCCACCCCAAAATTAATCACCTCAAGGAGAGGAGGTGGAGAGGGGGCTAAGCTAAGAGTCTTATATTTAGCCCCAAAGGAGTCCCTTTGCCATTGATGTCAAAGGGGGAGAGATTTGAGTTAGGGGGAGAGAATTCAATCAAGGGGAGAGCATTCAGTTAGGGGGAGCAGAACTAAAAAAGGTAAAAGGAATGTTTAAAGAAAAAAGGGTTGCCATCAATGACAAAGGGGGAGATTATTGGAAATTTGAGCAAGTTTTGTTGTCATTGATGTCAAGAGGTTTGATGTCCAATTTTGTCATCATTGATGTCAAAAGGTTGATTTTCCAAAAGGCAAGGAAGTTGTTAAAAGAAGAAAAGGGTATAATATTTATTTTAAATATTATATGCCTAAAGAGGCCTAAAAGGTAGAAGACCCAAGAAAAGGGAAGCAAGTTTAAAAAGAAATAATAATATTATAATATTTAATATTATAATATTTGGGCAAAAGGAAGAGGTGAAAAATAACAAGGTCCAAGGAATCATTAAAAAATATATCCCCGACAAAGTCCATTGAGCAAGGTTAGCAAAGGTTTTAATTTAATTTATTTAAATTAAAATATTTTAACCTAAGGTTAAAATTTTAATTTAAATAATTAAAGGCACCAAGTTTAAAGTTTTAATTCGAATTCGAAATTCGAAAGGGCCGACGTGTTTCAAATGCAAAGGGAAGAGTATTAATAGGAAATACTTTTCATTTTCTAAAGTCTACAATATTCGAATGCCCAAGTGATAAATAAAATTGTGCGCTCCATATGCGAAAGGAAGAAGACACTTGTGAGTTTTTTAAAGAGGTAGAACTGAGTTTAAGTTTGATTGGCGTGATAGGATTATCCCAAAGTGCTGAGTAGCGTAGATGATGGATGAAGATGTGGCTAAGGTATTGTGAAGGAAAATTTTTGGTTTCGAATCCCATGCCATTCACTTTTTTTGAATAAGGAAAGCATCTTTTGTTTTTGCCAAATTCATGCGGTAGCATTAGTAAGGAAGTGTGGACCTTTGGTTCATGTGTGGGCATATAGCCCAAGTGATAGCTTAGACTTGGGCTAAGGTGCTACGAAGGCATATGTCATGGGTTCGATTTTGGGTGCTGGTCGAAGATGTGTGCACAATATTTTTGGTGACGTGGGCCAAAATTAAGGTATGCATTTTTAATTTAATTATTACCAAAGGTTTGGAATGCGGAAAGAGTTTTGAGGGCACATGATAATTAAAAAGGTATGTGTTAAATGTTTAGGGAGTCATAAGGGTTGTTGAAATAATATTTTATGCTTAGAAAATAAAATATTGGAGATTATAAGGTGTTAACAAAGGAACTTCATTTTTATGTATTGAATATTATTTTGAGAAGATTGGAGATTATAAGGTGTTAACAAAGGAACTTTATTTTTATGTATTGAATATTATTTTGAGAGTATTGGAGATAATAAGGTGTATTTGAGACTTGATATTTTATTGTAATTATTGAATGGTGAAATAATTATTGAGGAGAATATTTGTGTGGAGATTTTGAGATAGACTATTGCTATCTAACCTAGAATTGGCAAGAGGGTTTTATTGTAAGTAAAATAGGTTTTGAAGACATATCTCCATCAAAGCAAAAAGGTATGGGCACACTATATTTTGTTTAGAGTGATTGAAATGAATGTATGAAATATAAGGTGGAGTGAAAAGGATTGATGAGTATTGTTGGAAATGTGTGAGCAAGTTTAAGTGCATCTTGTTGATGAATGATTTGATTTGAAATAGAGATTGAGAATTATTTGAGTTAGGGTTTAAGACCTACATTGTGCTTTGTGTTGGAAGAAGGGTGAAACACTTGTTTAGGGTTTATGAGCAAGTTATGTTTCATTGGTTGAATAATTGAATGAAACTTTTGAATGTTGGTTTGAGTATGTTTATGATTGAGCAAGTTCTTGAGAGGACTTGTAAGCATATTTGAGAAAGTCTTGGTGAAGACTTGAGACAGCATTGAGAGCAGAGTTGATTGATTGATTTGTTCAAGATTTGTGTTAAGGCTTGGGGTAAATATGAGCAGAGTTGATTTGTGATTTGATCAAGCTTTGTGTTAAATCTTGAGGTAGATTTGAGGATAGAGTTTGGTGCAGATTTGAGGGTAGATTTGTGCCAGACCAGAGATAGATTATGAGCAGATTTGTGCTAGATCGAGGATAATGTTTAGTGCAGATTTGAGATAGAGATTGAGAAGAGTTTAGAGCAGAATTTGGAGGTGACAGAGTAGAGGACAACAGTCTCCAGTGGATAGAGATCCATTAGCCAGGGTAGTGAGGACAGAGGTCTTTTGTGGAGAGAGATCCACAAGCCAGTGCAGTGGGGGTAGAAGTCTTCTAGAAGAGCACCAACCAGAGCAGAGGAGAAAGAGTTCTCCTATGGATAGATATCCATGAATCAGAGCAAGGGGATTGGTGTCTCCTTTGGACAGAGGTCCATAAACATTGTAATAGGGAATTGATTCCCAAAAGAATTTATTGAGAAAATTTATAAGGAATATTTTCTCCGTGGAGTAGCCCACATTGGGTGAACCACGTTAAATCATGTCTCTCATGTGTGTGATGTTTTATGGAATGCTTACTACTTTAATATTGTTGATGTTATCATATGGATTGAAAAGTAAAAAGTTTTATCTTATACTGTTCACCCCCCTCTCAGTATAAGCTCATGTTCTTCATTTAACTGAAAGAGCCAAATGTGTAGTAGTATCCTGGACAAATAGATTATCTTTATAGGAACATGAAGCTATCATTTTTCCTTGTTTGATAATATAGCATTGTTTTCTTCTATTGATAACTTTGAATTCTACTATAATGTATTGATCCATGAGTTGAGAAATTGAAAGAAGGTTGGTAGTCAATCCAAGAACATATAACATATTATTAATTTTCCTTTTTCATTTTATTAGATAGATAAAAAAAATTCTATCTATTTTACTTCATAAGTCTAATTATCTGCTATAGCTATTAGTTTCTCTTTTTTTTTCTTGTAGAGAGTCAAACCATTGTTTGTTTCCAGTTATATGTTTACTTGCTCCTGATTCTATGTACTAATAATCCATAATTCTTTTGTCTTTAAATAAGTCTTCCAATTTTCTAGTTTTATGATGTTGACTACCTTATGACTCCTTAGTTAGAAATTTAGAAAATAAATATATTTACAAATTTAATATTCCTATTTTGATGTAGAAATCCTTATTCCTCCAAGTTAAATTATTTGCAAATATTTCTATGCAACTTGAATTTCAAAATAGAATAAAGTAAATTAAAAAACTTTCAAATAAAATACTTATTACTTCAACAATATTTCAAATCATTCAATAAATATTCTAAGGTTATAATTCATCAATTCATTACCTTATTTCTTCATTCAGTCATTTAATCTCAAGTATAATAGATTAATTAATCTTAACCTTAATAATATTATTTCGTATACCTCCTTAATATTTGCAAAGGATTAAATAAATTCAAATATTCTATACCTCCTTGTATATGGCATGCTAAATTTTGGTCTTCAAATCTTTGGCTTCCTTTTACATATTCATGGCTTGTCTATCCTCCAATATTGGGACTTCAAGTCTTTGACCTTCTTTTACGTATTTGTTGGACTCTTTGTCCTCCAATATTCTCTATTTTATGATGTGATCCACGTTATTCAAGAGCTTTGAAATTTATCACCCACTAAACTTGTCTCTCATGCATTAATAGTGTGCAAGAAACATTTGTGATTCCCCTTAGTGATGGTTGGTGCTCCTATTTTATAAATGACAATTTTCACTCATATTGTTGGTATACACAAAGATGTTACGTATTTATTTGGAACTCCTCCTTGAAAATAGATCTTATTCCTCAATGCTTCCTTAATGGAATATGGCTTAGGAACATCTCTTATTTCTTAATGTCTACTCTTCAATGCTTCCCTTGGATTTCTATTTAATGCTTGATTTTATTAATAACACTCAACTCTATCCTCAACACTTCAGCTTCCTCCTCAACACTTGGCTTCCTCAAAAATTCTCTCTTTGTATTCTTCCTCATTATATGGCTATTGTAAACTTAGATGTTCAACCTCCTTTATGGATATTTTTTTGCACCTCTTATATTCCTTCCAATATCCCTTCAACTCCTTTTAGGTAGCGCACAGTCTTGGTGCAAAAGCTAACATAAATGATGATTCAACTCCTTCTGTCAAAACTTATGCTTCCTTATTTCTTGGTGGCTCTTCTCCCTTGCATGATGCTCTCCTACTTTGCATGGTGGCTTTTCCTAGGAAACTTGTGAATGCTTATCCCCTTGTGCTATGACTATTCATCTTCATTCTAACAACACATTGTCTCATCTCCTATGGTGCTCAAAATTCACTTTCTAGTGGCCCTTCCTTCAATACAATGGTGCCTCCACTTGTGCTTGGTGGTTCTACCACTCCTTTGATGACTTTTATTCACCAATAATTACTGCAAATTTGACCTATACTTTATGGTATCTTTGGAAACTCTAACTCGACCTTGTTCTTGTGCACTATTCGATCTCTTTCTTTTATTCAATAATACTTATAAAAAATTCTGCACTTTCTTGGATTATAAAAACAACATATATATTAATTTTTCCTTCTCCTTATTACTCCCTTTCAAGAAATATTTAACTTCACTTTTTGTTGTTGTGTTTTGCATATTCTAGGATGATAATGATGCCCCCTTACTTGGCTTGGAGACACTTAGCGTAGACTATATTTTGTTGGCTATAATAACTATAATATGGTGCTTTTAAAAAACTTTATAATAAGTTAATTTGAATGCTTGAATAATGAAATTTTATAGCACCAATTGTACGAACCTTTTTTGCTTCCTTTTGTAGCTAATATCCTTGGTGATTTGATTCACCTTTTTCTATCTTGAATTCACAAATTTTGCAACTTCACTTTTAATTTGTTACCCCAAAATCATCAATTTTGCGGCTCTAATTTCTACCCAAATTCTCTACCTTTTAGCCTTTAACTTTTTGCCTTAAAATCTAAAATTTTCAGCTTCAAATGCTTCTAAATATTCCTTCACTATGCTTTCCAAAGCTCTCTCAAATATTCTCTAAAAACTTCAAAAGCATAACTCTACCATCTCCATATAATTCTGCCCAAATTTCCAGTCCTGAAACTCTTCAATAACTGCTCACAAAATCTGATTTCTCTTCCTGTATCATGTTGCCAAAAACAATATCTAACTCCTCCAATTAGCTACCTTAATTTTCTGTTAAATTCTCCTTCAATTATTGCTCAAGGGTACTACAAAATTTGCCCAATTTATCTCCAATTTGCAGCTCTATGTCAACTTCAATTTGCTATCCTATGACCCTTCAACTTCTACCTTGAAAATCAGAGAGCTTCTTCTTTACAGATTAGCCTTCAATATATTTAATGGATGTCTCCAAAAATATCAAATTTTGGCCTATTTTTTGACCTCTTTAATCTTCAATGTCTACTCTTTTGCTGCAACTTAAAACTAATCTTTGCATGAGGAAAACACATAGAATTTCAAGCAAATGAAGGTGAAATTCTTCTCTATTTTCTGTAGGAATATTCTCAAATTTTGAGAACTAATTTTCTACAAAAAAAACTTAGATAGTAGCAACCAATTACATCCAAATCTCCAAAACTTTTAAATCTTTAATCTTCACTAGTTATCATTCAATCTAGTGGAAAGAAATATATGTTGAGTCCTAGTATTCATGAGTTTTTTGCAACCTTGTGGAAAGACTCTAGACAAACTACAAATTTCAAATTATATAAATGAAATCTCCCTATATCCTCTCAATATCCCTTGTCGATCTTATACCACTGATATAATTTGAAGTATTCAATCTAATCAAGAAACACTACTTATTTTGTATACTAATGAGATAAAGAATAATAAATCACATGAGAACAAATGTACATAGATTGATATTACTTGTATAAAATTGCACAATGAAATATGGAACTAAGAGCCCATAATGTAGATTACAAATGACCTTTGGTCTACCTCAAGTGACTCTTGACTTACATAAAAAAATAATTTAATATATTCTAACAGTTTAAATCTTATCTCTATATATGATTATGGTAGACCAAATTTTATATAGAAGGTACTAACTTCTAGGGACTCAAAGAAATACATAAGACCTTTTTCCATGGATATTATAAGAGATTTTCCAAATTCCAATGTGATTAAATACAAGTTTAAAAACTCAATTAAACAAGAGGACTATTATTTAAAGATTGCATTTTTATATCACGTATATTGGAGACTAGACATTTAGAAAGAGACCATAATTTGATAATGGAACTAAGTCAATGTTGAAGTAAATAGATAACATTATAGTAGGATATGGATCAAATAGAGGATATTATAGTCCTAAAAACTAGTAAAGAAATCCTCTCTATCTCATCAAATGATAAACATAATCATGATTCAAAGTAAACATTAGAAAAAACAAAAAAAATGCATAGGATGAGAAATAGTAATGTACGAGTTCAAATTCAAGAAGAATAAAAGTTATAAAAGAATATGAAATAATAACATTCAAATTGGATAATGTTGGAAATGTTAATTTTAATCCATGTATGTCATTGTAGTATGCGGTACTACCTTTGACATAGTATAGGTGACTTGACAATGGTCATAAAATAAGAAAAGCATAGTGCCACAAGAATAGCAAAGACGAGTCAAGGATTTTGAGTCTCAATAATAACAAGAATTAATAAGTCCTACTCTAAATCTTGTGATTGTTGGAAGGTGTACTAACTTAATTTTTTCAGTATTTTCTTTTATGTTATTTTATTTCAGCAGTTTTGTCCTTAATGTTAAATATGTCATTCCTTTATTTTTGTTGTGTTTTCCCCTATTTTTTTCCTGTTTTTTCAACATGTTATATTTTGTTGTAGTTGGATGGTCACAGTTAATTTCTAAATTTTTCATGTTTGTTTCAACATTTAAATTTTTGCATTTAATTTTTGTTTTAGCTAGTTTCAATTTCAGCATTTCATTTCTACAATTTCAATTTTAGCAAATGTAGTTTAGTGACTTTCAATTTTAGCATTTTTAATTTCTACAACTTAGTTAGCTTTCTTTTCATGCAAGTGTGAAAATTAGCATAGTTTACTTTCTACAAATATTTCCAGCTTTCATAGAACAATCTAGTGTCTTGATACCTAAATTGCAGTTTCAAGGTCTCTAAAGTTCTTAGCCCTAGGATGCCTCTCTGAATTTGATAAATTGAATTAAATTAAATGATGATCATTAAAAACACTCATAATTTTTTGTACCTTTGTCAAGGGGAAATTGGTGTTGGTAGAGAACAAATAATATTAATTATTTTCTTGTGAAATTGATGACTTCACATAAAAATAGTTGCATTACCTGAGATTACATTTTGGACATTAGGACACTAGAATAAGATTTCTTTAAAAGGATGTTTGAATAGGTTTAGAAACAAAAGAGATAGATCGAAAGAACTTCCCACAAACCAAAAGAAGCAAATATTCACAATACGAGGTTGAACTTATGCCAAAGTTGTTTGAATTAGTTATTTGTGAAAACATTGGAAATTTAAAAGAATCACAATCATATACTTTAGGAAGTGAAAAATCCTTTGAGAAAATATTACAAGGATAAAAAAGTGTTAGTACAACACCACCCTACCTTAAAAAATCTATATGATTAGCATATTTTAAATATATTTACAATTGGTGTTGGGAATGTATAATGTTAGGCTTACATAAAAATCCATGAAAAGCCAGCCATGTGCTTCATCTTGGTAAAACTAGTACATCTCCCAAAAATTTCCAATATCATGTTCAGTTATATTAAAACTCTCCCATGGAAGTCATTTCACCTTCTAAATTATCAAATTTTAGGGGAGTTGCATCTAAGGACCTTGATCAGTTTCTATTTAAGTTTAAGATTGTATGCCGAGCTTGTAACTATATCAATGACAATCAAAAAATTTAAATTATTTTCTTTTACTCTTAAATACTCAGTCCTACAGTGGTTCATAAAATTAGCATCAAATCCAATGTGAACCTTGGATGAAATGGAAAGAAATTTTTTGGAGAAATACCAAGAATACTATCGAGTAAAGAATTGAAAGGATAAATTTTATAATATGAAACAAGAGGAAAATGAAACTTTATAAGACTATCTAGATACATTTTCTCTTGTTAACAAGAGATGTAGAGGATTAGAACCAGAACTTAAATTCTTGAGAGGATTATAAGATGAATCAATATATGTGTTGGATCTACCTTAGGAACAATAACAACAAGAAACACAACCTCCACTTTGGCTCAACCTATGACCAATTCCAATAATTTTAAATAGGTACCCCATATCTATATGGTTGAATCAAATGATACAACCATAATAAATGTCATTGGTTGTGACAACATTCAATTGTGTTCAATAAAATTACTTCTTGAACATATTCTACCTATCATTGTAGAAATGGGAGTTGAAGGAAATAAACAAGAGAACCCATCTACATTGAAACAAAAACAAGAAAAAGAACCTACCTCAAGATGATTTAATGGAGAAGGTACCATATCCTAAACAATTTGACATATCAAAAATAACATCTTCAAAATTAGATTTGGTAAAGAAATTAGAACATTTTAATGTTACAATTCCTTTATTACAGGTTGTTAAAGATGTACCTATAAATGGGATTTGGAGAGGGAAGAAAGTAGAGAGGGGAGGGCTCTGGTCCCTCCCCTGCTCCCCCTCCCATGGCTCCTGGTTCCTGCCCAGTCCCTGGATCAACCCAGGTCATCCCTCCCAGGGAGTGGTTGTTTGCAGATGATCTCCTAGGGGGAGATCCTTCTCCACTATCTGTGCCCCTCCCGATCGGCTAGGGTTTCCTTGGTTGTTTTTTTGGACTGGTGCTTCCCAGGGATCCCTGTTTGGTTGGGGATCCCTTCCCTTTTTCCCTCAGGCTTCCACCTAGGGTTTTTTGCAGGTTATTCACATGGATCTGGTCCCCTGTGTTTCTCGATGCGGTGGAGGTGACGGTTTAGGGTTTGGACAGCTTCCCCATTTTTCTTGTGAATCCTCGACGGGCTCTGTGCTTGGACAGGATTCTTGGTCCCTGATGCTGGGATCTTCTTCTATTTTCTTGAGGCGGGTTCCTTATGGTGCAACTCTCTGGTCACTTCCTAATGGGCTGGATCCTCTCTGTGCTAGCTGTCGGCTTCCTGCAAGATGGCTCTCGCTGAACGGAATGTTTTCCCGGTGGGTGGGATGGTTTCTCCATAGGGCGGGATCCGCCAAATCCGTCGGTTTTCCTACGATAAGGGATCCTTTCTTTTCTACTGGTTTCTCGGATGGCAGGATTTCCCTGTTGCTTCCCGCTAGGCGGGACTGTTTGTTGTGGTTTTGACTGCTTCCCACGAGGCATGATTTTATTGTAATGGTTTTTCTTTGCATCCTGCTGGGTGGGATCTTCTCGATGGTGGTTTTTGGCTACTCCCCGTTGGGCGGGATCTCCAAAACTACTTTCTTTCTTATTTGTTTGTTTCCCGCTGAGAGGGATTGTTTCATGCTTACTGTTACCGCTAGGCGAAATTTCTATTTTGGTGTTCAGTTTCAAGGGATTGATGCCCTAGGCCCATTGCTTATGTAATCAGGTTTTGGGATCCTTTTTAAAACCCGTTGTAAATACAAACACTACTTACCAAAAAAAAATATGTACCTATAAATAACCAGATTATTTAGGAAATGGGTATTAAGAAACCAAGAAAAAAGAAGAAATTATATCATAAAATCATACAAGTAGGTGGGATATTAGTAGACTTGCTTGTAGGAAAACTTACTCCACCTAAGTATGTTTATCTAGGAAGCCCATGGATTCTTGAATCAAATAAGGGAGATAAAAAGAAACATCTTTTCTAATTGAGTTTGAATTCCTAACACTTCATATATCTTTGGAATATGGCATTGAGTTGTTGCAGGTACAACAAAAGAAAATTTTGTAATTGAATACATTGAATGAAATTTAGTTGGAAATACTTTACCAAATGGAGATCATTCAACAACAATGGAAAATGTGTAATGATAGTCACATTAGGAGCAACAAGGATGACTCAAAAGTGTTTGAGAATGGAGTTGTTCAACTTTCTTTGATTGATGATTCAAGGACATTGGTGGTGAATGGACATTATTTTTTATTGTACCATAAGCCACTAACAAAGGTGGAATTTGCTTAGTATTTCTCATAGTCAAATTTTCACATAATAGAAGAGGCTTCCTCTTTTGATTGAAATTCAAAATGATCATATCTTTGAATCATGAAAAAAAGAAACAAAAAAAGAAAAAAATGAGAGAAAAAAAGTTGTAGCATAAGGCATGTCCCATAAAGTAAGGATGCATGAGGACATGCATCAGTTTTAGTAGGGAGGAGGAAAAATAAATTCAATACTTCATTTTGAGCAATAAGGAGGAATTGATGACATGAGAGGATTTTTATTGCTCATATGGAAAGAAAGGTTGATGATCATTGTTGTTGTTTTCATGCAAAAAATGATAGATGTGCTTTTTGTAAAATAAGAATTATTCTTATCCAAATAAAAATGATACACATTCTCTCTCGTTGAAGCTCCTAAAAAAAGAGAAAAAAATAAAAGAAAAAATAATCTCGATTGTGAAAATCCTTTATGGATGCAATCGAGACCGAAGTTGGTTGAAAACCAGAAATGGCAGCCTCTTTTGATGAAAAAAAGAGAAAAAAGAAAAAAAAAAGAATAATTCAATGGTGAAAACCTCTTTGAGGTGCTATTGAGTCAAGGATTTAATGAAAACCAATTTTTGGCATGTTTGCCTTGAATATTTTGTTAAGAACCTACTATTAAAAATAACACTCTCACACAAATACTTGAAAATAAACACACATTCTCATAACACACTTGGAAATAAAATGCACAATACGAAAGTGAATTGCAAAAAAATAACAATATCACAATAGCACTAAATTGCAAGCCTCTTCTAGGGGGAAACCTCCTTCAATATATCATTCAATAATGCAAAAATATGTGTACAATATTGCCTCTCGTAGATTTAAGGAATTTCTCTAGCACCTAACTCCCAAGGTTGGCTTACATGCAAAATGCCACCAGGGCTATAATCTCCTACCTACAATCAGTTACATTCTTGAAAAATGGTTACATAGAAGGGTATCATTTGGCATAGGCACTTCTTAATCCAAAACTATAATAAAATATTACAAAATATTAACATGGGTACTACCCATGTTCTACAAGGACTATTACATCAAGTGTTAGGATGGGGTCCTAACATACCCTTCCCCTTCAAAAAGCTTTGTCCTCAAAGTTGAAGGTGAGGAAAATGTTGTTGGATTTGGTAAAGAGGTTCTCATGTTGCATATTCTGGTTGTAAGCTATGCCACTGGACTAGAACATCTATGATAACCCACCAAATAAGGGTACACGATATACTATTAAGAATGCATTTAGGTTCAATAATGATGGACCCTTCCTCATCCAACTTTGGAAGTGTAGACTGCACCTACACCTTATTGCCAATAACCTACTTGAGAGAGGATACATGGAAGACTGGATGAAGTTTGGAACTAGCCAGAAGGACTAGTTTATACGTCATTGTCTCAAGCCTCTACAACACATAGTAACGACCATGGTATTTGGGAGCAATATTTTAACAACCACACAACTGGAGAGATGATTATTTGTATGGTTGTAAGTGAAGGAAGACCATGTCACCAATGGAAAAGTTGTTTTCAATATGATTTTAATCTACTTATTATTTCATATGATTTTGAGCCATGTCAAAATTGAGATTGATTTGGTGAAGAATGGAGTTACGCCGACAGAGAGTGGAATCCATGGCCTGAAACTTCGATCTACCTAGAATGTAAGAAGTTGGAGCTGGTGGAAGCTAACCATAAATTGCTTCAAATGGAGTCACCTTAGTGGTAGAGTGATAGGTGGTGTTGTACCACCATTTAGCCAAAGGATGCCACTTAGCCCAATGAGTAGGATGTTCATAAGTGAAGCAACGAAGGTAGGTTTCCAAGAATTAATTGATAATTTTAGTTTGACCATCATTTTGAGGATGGTAGGCCAAAATAATCTTGAGTTGTGTTCCCTGCAACCTGAATAGTTCCTACCAAAAGTGACTGGTGAAGGTAGGATCCCGATCAGAGACAATGAAATTAGGTATTCCATGGGACCTTTCTATTAGTTAAGTCCTATCTCTTTTTGTTTATGGATCTAAGTAGGAGGTTGCGTCCTCACCCTATGTCTATAAGGAAATATATTACAAGCTCCAAGGCTGAGGTTGTGACCTCCTTTAAGGCTCTCTTTAGTAGAATCCTCAACTGCAGTTCCATCAGTATGATACAACCTCTAGCGTTGGTTTTGTATTAAGGTTTTGGGATCCTTAAAACCCGGTATGCAATTATAACTATTTTACTTATAAAAAAAAAACTATATTTGCAATCATTTTATCAATAAAAAATCATATTTTAATATTGGAGATTAAGGCTCACCCCCATAATAATATCAATATTATTGTCTTCATTTGTAAAACAAGCTTTTGTGTTGATTCTATTATCTATTGCCTTGGTGTTGTCATTTTTCTACTTACATGTTGCATATCATGGTCATTAGGTAATAGATTATCCATTTTTTATTAATCATTGCACTTGATATAGTATAGACACAAGGTGGACTACTATCCATCTTGCTACATATTTATTTCTTACATGTACACACGTTATCACATCTTACATTTGTACATCTCCATTTGTGCATATTCATAATTAGTTAGGTTCATCCTACATATCATTCATCATGTGTCAAACCACATCATCAATACACAACCACATGTATTTAAATTTGCATGTACATACATCACATACATCATACACATCACATCATTGTAGGTAATCAAGTGAAATTATCATGTATATATCATATCATAAAATGGGTTGTACATAGTCACAACTACCCATAGGCTACATTGCATATACATCATGCTATACACCACCTCATAGGCAACTATCATAATATATAAAAATGATGGCACACTTGCCACACCAAAAATAATGAAGCAATCTATCTTAGCTTTGCTACTCATTGGGAGACTCTTCACTCCCCTCATGCCTACCAAGAGGCTCCTCAACCCTCATATGAGCCCTTTTGTTAGTCTATTTCCTTACAAAATCTAGCCATCTCGGCCACCCTCACCTCACTCAGAGCCCTCTACTACTCTAAATCATGAAATTTAGCCATCTCTACCACCAATTCATCCTCATACATTGGTCGTCTAACCAACCAAGCCACTTTGATCTTTCAAAAGATTAAAATTAAGCATTCATCACATTGAAAATTTTGGTCAAATTTGACCTAAATTTTTCCCCACCAAAACTTATCCAAATTTCACAAAATTAATACCATTGGATCAGACTCAAAAATATCTTTCCAATGATATATGGTTTACCTATATTTTAACCTCATTTGGTCCCCCAAAATGCAAAAAAAATATAGATGGGTCACATTAATAAAGGGTTGCATGGTACCCTACGACCCTATACAGTTGCATGGTACCCTACGACCCTATACAGTCACATGGTACCATGAAACTAATCCCAATCCACTCCAAAACTTGCCTCTCAACCCCACATAGTGTTTTTCACATTTCTGTCATGAAAATTCATCATTTACCCCCATATTTTTTCTATTTCACTTATTCTTTCACCTCATCGACAACTTTGGCAAGTGTTTTATTGCTTATTCCATTTCATCTCACATCATCTCATCACTTGAGGGGATAGACATCTCACTAAATCCACTTTGCACATGATCAATAACCAAATATTCAATACTAGAAATTGTGTTTTTCCAAAAACCTTTTTTAAAGATTATCTTACGCCCTCCTTTGCTGGGGTAACTCAAAATCAAAATTTCTCTTCTCATCAAAACTCCAATCCAAATGAACATTTGATGGACCCAATACTTGTTCTTGTAGTTTAATTATGGATTTTCTTCCTTCATAATGGTAGTTATAAGACCACTCATGAATGAAGCACCTAATCAAGACCCATCACAAGTTGAACAACTCATCAAATGAAATTCAAGCTTAACAAAGTATCAACGGTAAAAAATTTGAAGACATTCGCTTCTTTCATAATTGGGACATATTATATTGATCATGATAGTAAATCAATCTTTCATATACTCCCCCAATAACTACCATGGCATGAAAAAGGCCATCATCATATGTAATCACTCATCATCAATTATTCTCTCTAAAAATCAAATCATCATTTGGTGTCAATAAATTTTTGCACTACCCTGTGTCTTCACACACTACAATACAAAAAGGAGCAAATGTAGACACCTAAAAATTGTACATGGTCACTTTCCCTATCTCCACGATTGATTAAATTGTAAAAGTCACAAAATTGCATTAATTAACCTCAAAACACCTTGCATTTATTAAAAGGGGTATGCATAAGCTCCTTGGGCCACTTAAGCCCTTTCCTACATTTAACCATGGTCCCCATGTGACCACCATCAAAATCCTAATCATGGTAACCCTAACTTTGGTTTAAAGTCACTTTATCATTAAAGTGCACTTTAAGAGTTAAACACATGATTTAATTAAGCTTAATCAAGGTTAACACTAACCTTTTACTCACACATGTGTGCACCCATGATATTCATAGATATTTAAATATGCTTAATATTTAAGACATGGGAAGGGGTGAGTCACCCTCCACCTCACCCCCTTAACCTTGGTTTAACTCAGGATCAACTTAATCAAGGTTAACCTCAACCTTTGCTCACACATGTGTGCACCTAGGATATTTGTAGATATTTAAAAGATCCCTTTTCAAAGCATGTGAAAGGGTGAGTCACCTTACACCTCACCACATTTGATATTTAACCCAGGGTTCATTCCACCTCATAAGGGATACCTCACCCCCCAACCTCTACAAAATGTTATAAATAGTAGTACTTTTCCTCATAAATGCATCCACCTCATTTCACATACCAAAAATCTATAAAAATTACATCAGACCTCCACCCATCAATCAACCATCAAATCAACATGACAATCAACCCTTTTGTACCCTCTTGTGTGCTTTATTGATAGGTTTTGATAGGTACGAAATCATATCCAATGTCAACCAAGAGCTGCTACAGTCACAAAACAACAATATCTTCTATCAAATTCAAGAAAACACAGTTACAGGCATAGTCACTAGGTACCCAGTGATCCAAAATGGTCACACCCTAGGATGTGACCATGTCTAGAGTCTATTTTCAGGCAACAAAAAGCTACAAAACCCTTCCATAAGGTAATATTTACTATTTTTCAGCACTCACAATCATTTACATAAATTTTTATTATGTATTTTACTGCTTTATTTAGTGTATTTTATCTTCATAACTATGAGGTATGATCCATGACAGGTCCCCAAATGCACTAACCCTATTTTGCAGGTCATACAAGTCTAGAGGATAGGTTTGATCATTGGTGGCTCTCTTGCATTAAGCCCACCCAAATTTGAGGATCCTTGGAAGATCGATCTAGGGTGTAGTCAACCAATTCATTGAAATAATTATTGGTCGACCAATTAAAATTGGTGAGTTGTCCTCTACCAACCACCTGTGAGAGCACCTAGTCTTGCAACCACAAATTTCATTAGCATTCCCATATTTTAAAGATAGTATAATCTAAACTAGAAAGAATAAAGTACAATTCATTTGATAGGACCATGTATTTGATATCAACACATCTATGCATGAATTACATAACAAAGATAGCTCTACCAAGAGGGGCCATTATATACCCACCATAAGAATAAACATAGTCCCTATGTTTGTTTGTTTTGAATTTGAAATATTTATTTATTTATTCAAGCAAAAATTAAAATTATTTTTTATCTCATCTACATTTTTTTGAGTAGCACAGTATCTAGAATAGTGGTCCCATCAAATCTTACACTGGCCTAGGGTATTATTTCTCAAGTTCTTAGAATAAAATCCTAGAATGCAGATAGGTTGCACTTCAATGGTCATGGGATCTACCATATACAAGTTTGTCACATTCCAAAAATATGAAGGATCAACAACATATTTTCTAAGTAAAGATATGCGGAAGATATCATGGATTTTTTACAATTTGGATGGTAAGACAAGTTTATAGACTATTGGATTGATCTTATCAATGATTTCAAAATTTTCAACAAAGCGAGGATTCAAATTGGTTGACTTGATGGCACTTTTATTAGGTCTCACCCTTATGAAGACTTTACCTCCCATAGAGAATTCTCTCGATGATATTTTCAAGTCTACATAGTTCTTCTAAATATCAACTACTTCCTTGAGTCTTTATTAGATTGTACTAATTTGCTCTTAAATCTCCTTGACAATGTCCTATCTGATCTTGACCTAATTTTCCAAAATATCCCAAGATAGAGGTATCTTACACCTTCCATATAAAGCCTCAAATAGAGCTACTCCAAAGGATGCATGGTATTCATTAATATATACAAACTCATGTAGATGCAAGTAGTCTTCCCTATTTTCTCTCTGATCCATGCAATACATATGAAGCATATATTCAAAAACTTGGTTAACCCTCTCCATTTTCCAATTTGTAAGTAAAACTTATATTCAATGTGGTGCCCAAAGCATGATGGAGATCTTGCTAAAATTTTGATGTAAATTTGGAATCTCTATCTGGTATGATCACCTCTAGAAAACCATGTAATCAGACTTATTTACCACTTTCTGTGCATCATACTTAAAATTTTCTAGTATAAATTGTGTATCATTTGTTAACTTATCTATCACCACAAGTATTACATCATGTTTTGGGTAAACCCATAATAAAATTCATAGATATGACTTATCGTATCTATGAACATATCTCATGTGGGTAAAGTTATTATGTTGGATGTTGATGTTTTGCCTTTACCATCTAATATTCCAAACATATCGCTATGAAATTATGGATACCTTGTCTTGTTTTAGGCCTAATAAAAGGTATTTTTCATTTTTCTCTCATTTTTGTACTTTCTAGTTAGGTAAAATATGGAGAACAATGTGGCCCATGAATAATTATTCTCCTCAAATCACCAGTTTTGGGTGTAACCAACCTATATTTAAAGCATAGTAACTCATATTTTATTTTAAAATCCCTATTTTTTTTTCTAGGATTTGACTTAATTTTGGCCTGATTTTCAATGCAGTATTGATCTTGTAACTATATTTCACTAACTTTATCAATAAAATCAATATGAATTTGAAAAAATATTATTATATGCCTCCTCCTACTTAAGGCATCAACAACCTTGTTTTTTTTCTTTTGATATTTTCAAAGCCAAAATTATACTTAGCTAAGATTTCCATCCACCTTATTTGCCTTGCGTTAAGCATTGGTTGGGAAAAATATATCTTAAACTTTTGTGATCTATCATTAGCTTGAAAGGTTCCCCCAATAGATAGTGCTTCTAGACCTTAAGAGCATGTACAATTGTTGCTAATTCCAAGTTATGTATAACATAGCTCAACTCATGCTTCTTAAGTTTTTTGGATTCAAAAGCTATTGCAGCTTCCTTCTAAGACAACACAAATCTCAATCCTTCACAACTGTGCAAATTATAAAATTTCCCAAAGAATCAAGTATTTCGAGGATTGGTGTTGTAAGCTTTTTCTTTAGAGTATTAAAGGTAGACTCATAATTTTTAGTCCATTTAAACTCCTTCCATTTTTCTTGAAGGTTGGTAATTGGGTAAGAAATTATTGAGAAGTCCCTTATAAATATCCTATAGTAATCATCCATTTCCATAAAACTTCAAGTTTTGAACACAATAGTAGGTACATACCAATTTAGTATGGCTTGATTTTATTTGGATCCACAAAAATCCACTTCACAGATGTAATATGCTCCAAATATTGTACTTGAGAAGCATTGAATTTAGTCTTTGATAATTTTTCATAGAGTTGATTCTTCCTTAAAATCTCTAGAAACAATCTTAAGTGGTGTTCATGTTCTTCTCTGGTGCGATAATATATTAGGATATTGTCCAAGAATATTAAAATAAAATTATCTAGATATTCCTAAACATATTGTTCATGAGGTTCACAAAGGTCATTGGTGTGTTTTTTAACCCAAATAGTAGAACCGTACATTCATAGTGCCCATATCTCATTATAAAAGCTATCTTATTTAAGAATTCTCAATTGATGACAACCCAATCTCAAGTTAATATTTTGAGAAAATCATGGCATCCCTTAAGTGATTGAAAAATAATAAATTCTTGGTAATGAATAACCATTATTTATGGCCACCTTATTTAGTATCCTATATTCAATAATCAATCTTAAGTAACCATAATTCCTCCTCACTAATAGCATCGAAGGACCCTAGGGTGATACACTTGGTTTTATCAAGCCTTTCTCTAAAAAATATTGGAGTTGCACCTTTAGATCTTTTAGCTCGATAGGTGTCATCCTATAGGATGTCCTACCATTAGGTTCAGCTTTGGGTATTAATTTGATAGTAAAATTGAATTCACATTATTATGGGAGACCTAGTAGATCTTCCAAGAAGATACCTCTAAATTCATTCAAAATAGCATACTTCTTAAATAATTATGAATCTCCCACTTTCTTCCACATACACCATTCCACTTTTTTAATTGCTTTCCTAAGTTGCATGGTAGAAAATAATTGTTGCAAAAAATATCCTTATTTTCTTTGAACCCTCTCTTAATCTAATCCTTATTAATATAATCCATCCTTTTTTCTTGAAATTTGATAAGGGTTGTATGGGATTTCAGCCAATATATCCCTATATAAGTACCAATTAGTTGATCTATTGGGTAAGGTAATTTCAATATTATCCAAGCATTGATTTATTGGGTAAGTTTATCTAGACCAAAATTTAAATTTCCACCCATGTGCTAAAGCAATATCTACTACATCAACATTTTCCTAGTTAATAAGTGTTTTCAAACATTTTTTGTTGTTGCTCCAATTGTTTCTTGTAGAAAGCTAATCATTGATATAATATTTTTCATATTTTTATTGAAATCCTATATCTTCTAGATTCCTTCTAGGGTTGAACTGTAGCTTCCTCCTGTGTAGCTAACCCTAACTTCCAAGAAGATCCTCCTTTTAAAATAGGTGCCATTTCTTTCTGCATAGTTGGACTTAGTTTATGATTCCTAAATCAACTTAAGGTCCTTAGATAAGTAAATCTCATTTAAAAAGTAGCACTTCAAGTCAAGGTTTAACCTAGGTTCCTTTTCTTAGAAGCATTTGAGTCCTATGACCTAGGATCTGATACCAAATGTAACAACTCGATCAACTCAACCTAAGGGAGAGGGATATTTTTTTTATAGTATTTAGAGAATACCCAATGATTTTATCAACATAAGACATAACTACTTTTGAGTTCCTAGTCATTACAAGTAACCCTCAAGGGGACGAGTAGCCAGCTTCCTATAAAAAATTTTCATGGTTCACGTTTCTAACATTCCATTAGAAAAGATGCTATTAGTGGTTCCTCCACCTTTTCCATACATATTAGCCCTACATGAGATAATTCAAAAATGGCATGGGGGTTATACTTTAAGTCCTATAATACTTAAAGGAGGATTTATTTTTCCCAATCCAAACATGTTATCATTATGTATAATTTGTATGGTGTAAAACCTTGGTGATGAATTATTTTCCATCTCCCATGAAACCAAACAAGATAATTATCACTCCTTAATAAGATTATGATTACTCTTTTTGATATGTTATGAATGATGTAAAACCAATCAGGATCATTACCACTCCCTGATAGTGATCATGATTAATCTTGTTGATATGTAGTGAATGTGTGATGGGTTGTTTTATATCAACTCATTGTTGAGATAACATGTAGGATTTTTCATTTTTATGTTGTAATGCTTTAGTGATTAGCTTTTTATCTCCATTTAACCAACTAAAATTATTAACACTCCCTAATAATGATCATGGTCACACTTGTTGGAATTGTGAATATTACAATGGATTATCCCATACCAACCCACTACAAAGTTTTTATATGCCTCCCACCAGGTTTCAACATTCACAACTATGTGCAAGGAGCCACCACTATACTGCACTATGAATGATCCAGTGAAATTTTCCATACTATCCCACCTCACATCGTATCCTAGCCTTACCTACCAATATTTTCCATTCATATTTACCTAGTGATTACCTCCTACAATTTAGTCAGGATTGGGTATCTAGGTTTTAAGGTATTTATTACCTTCTACGATTCAACTAGGGTTGGGTATCTAGGTTTGAAGGTGTTGATTGCCTCCCATAATTAAGTCAATATTGGTACATATTGACTCATATTTGATTGTCCCCCATAATTCAACAAATATTAGGTAATATTAACTTTAAGATTATAATATGGTGCTAAATATGAGACTAACCTCCCCTCTAAAAAAATATCTGAACCACAAATTATACTCAACATATTGCTAGAAAATTATATAATCTTGATTCTTAAATTTTATATACAATCATTTAAGATAACCATAATATAAACCCTTTAGTAAGTTCCTTTATTATATTACACTACTTTTTCCATCTGAATGACATTCATTTTAAAACTATAAGGAAAGTAATAACTCCTCTTTCATTGCAGGGGTCTCAACTATATTTTATTTTAGGAAATAAATATCATATTAAAGAATAAAGGTAGCATCAATATATCTTTCTTCTTGTAACCATAGTATTCACAATATTTCCATTCCAAAAGCAATAATTTTTCCAACACTAAATGGTTTCTAACCTATTTCTTCCTCAAAATAATATAGGAACAATTTCATTTATAGCTATAATTCATCAAATAGAATCTAACTATCTTGATAGCATCAATAATCCTAAAATCCTAGCCATTTCCTTAAGAAAATTAAAGTGAAATATTTCTAGTCATCATTTTAACCATATTCCATAAATAGAGTGTAAAAACATTCTTAAACATAACATCATAATTACTTAATAAAAATAATAAAACTAAGGTTTATTTTAAGAAACTATCATCAACCTTGACCTTCTTACAATAGTGTAAAAACAAACTTAAACAAAGACTATACATATACGTGAGATATTTTGTTAAAACATAAATAAAAATATTTTCCAATATGGGTTTAAGATATGTCTCAAATAACTCTCTCCATCTCTTCCATAACAAGGGTCCTAATTAAGGTTACATAGCAAATATTCTTTATAAAATAATATATTACATTTTATACATTTATATAAACCACCTCTCCATTTTATGTTCTCCTTAAAAGGAAATTTATCTTATTCTTTTATCTTGAATAGCAATGCTTGAGGATTATAAAATACCTCATAATATTACAGAAAAGAAACATTACATATAAATATTCCAAAAATTGAATATATAGATGTAATCTAGTTTTTATTTTATTCTCGTGTTTCTTATTCTAGAATTTCTTCATTGGTTTGAGAGATATTTAAGGGATTAAGACAACTTGTATGCAATCCTAACATACTTTTAATTTATAACAATCAACAATGCAAAAAATACAACAATAAAAACAATTAAGAGAACCCTTAAATGTATTCTATGACTTTTCAGTCCAATTAACTTCTAGTACACTCTTTTTGGTTCTTTTTAAATCACTCCAAATATTAGAATTAATATTTATTTAATCAAAATCATTGATTTAATTCCAAGTGACAACTATAAGTCAAAACAAATTTAAGCAAGAATTAAATAGTCACATCATAATTATTTAACAGTTCCCTTAATATTATAACACAAGTATTTAAATGTTGAAAGGCCAAATCTCATTACATAGGAAGAGAATGAAAGGTCCAAAACACATTAATAAATCTAATTTAATCAAGGCCTTTGCATCCCTAGATTAAAAAAAAGTTCAAAACTATTAAGTTCACATTTATATTATATGAATGGCTATGCCTTGAAATCATTCAAGTTGTAAAACAAATATCACTAAGTAAATAATCCAATCTTTTTAATATCACTTGATCAATTATTGAAGGTGAAAAGTATGTTAATTAACAGAGCAGGTTTCCATGATGACATTTGAAAGATAATAATAGGATTTCTAGTTTCCTATCAAAGTTTAATCTAGGCTTCTAAAGATAATTTAAAGTAAGAAAAATAACTACTAGGATATTATAATGATAACTACCTTTGCTACATGCTCAAGAAATTTATGTTGTTAAATTTTATGAATGGCTGGAAACTTATTTATAGGAGTAAATTAAGAGGTTTTAATTAATTTAAAAATATGCACTATGTAATATAAACTGCTACCTTTTGAATTATTATTATTTTTTTAATAAGCTATGTGTGGCTTCTATTGGGGGCCACTCCCATTAAGAAAACAAAACATTACATTTATCTTATTACATTTCTAACAAGTTAATTAAAGCATATCCAACTTTGTCATTCTATCGGAGACATTCTTCATTTACTCTTCTATCAAAAATATTCTTCATCTTCCTCAAACTACTAAGTTTCCACAATCAACTCTTTTTATATCAATTGTCTTCAAAAATTTAAAATTTTTCAAGATGAAATTCAACACTATGAATGGTAAATATTTGCTGCCCAGCTTCGATATCCAAAAATATCTTATCTATAACAACCTCACAATTTTGTAATACCTTTTTTTAGGGTTCTTATTCATTCCCTTAATATTCCAAGATATTATTTTCATTGTTATTTTTTTATTTTATTTGTGGGTTTAGCCCCACTTCTTGTTAACACTTGTGATATTTGATTTTGTTTTTCCATATCAATATGCCTTTGTGTTTCTTTTTCTCTTTGTTTTTGTCTCTTGGGTATTCCTATTTTTTTTCATTCTAAGTAATACTTTCATCTTCAACAATCTCTTCAATCTTCTCACACTACTCATAATAAGACTTATCATATTTAAGTTTGCCTTGTTCTAAAGGATCTGAAGTGCAAGGAATAACCTCAAAAGCACACTTCTTTATATTTCCCTAGAGACCCTTAAGTACAAGGATGCTCCTGTAGCAATTACCTTCTTATTCTGCCCTAAAAATGATAAAATCGTTATGGGTTTCCTCCAACCTTATTTCTATATTATTTTGCTCCTGAAACCTTAAAGTGCAAGGGATAACATCTTCACCACTTTAACTTTTATTACCTGAAAATGATTCTATACTACTTGAGGAAAATGAAGATAATTTACCTAGAATAAACTTGAATTTTTTTGTTGTCTTTGTTTTGGGTTTTATCTCCACATCTTCTTTTGCACCTTTAAATCCTTCTAAACTTACCAATTGATATTGTCGATAGGATTTCCTTATCTCTTATTTTGGAATGGAATATCCTTGATTTGATCTAAATTCTATTATTGAAATATTTCCTTGCTTCATCTTGAATTTTATCTTATGGCTAGAATTTTATCTCTTTATTCATAGTTTTTACTTTGCAAACTCTTTCCATGTGTCCAATCTCAAAATAATTGTGGTAACTAAATGCAATATTTTTATAATCTACTTGTTGATCCCATTCTCTTGATTTAGATTTAATCTTAATGGATTGTGGCAAAGGTTTTGAAATATCCATAGCAACACATATTCAAGTATATATAGCATGCTTTCGCTCCTTAGTTGTTGGTCCTTCCTTGATGAATTTCCCTAGGGTATTTCCAATATTTTTTAGAACATCCTTATTAATAAGGTGATATGGAAGTCCAAAAAGCCTAACCCACATTGGAAGCTTCTTAATAGTTTTTGTCTCAACTGAAAAATTTCCATTCCATGGTCTCAGATAAAGTGCATCTCTTCCCATAAACCATGGACCACCAACCATTATTTTATCCTAAATTTTTGAATTGGAAAATATGATGAGGAAAAAACCTTTAGGAAGAAAATTCACATAATAATTTGAATTCAATCCTCACTTCCACTTGATACAATTTTGAATTTCCAAAAACCATGGCCATGATCTATGGAACTTACATATTAGCCCTCTACTTTTAAGAACCATTATATCATGTTCAATCATCTCATCCTTGATACTTACTTTTGGTGTACCATTTTTCTACCTGGATCGAACTTACCATGTATTTGCTCTTTCGCTTATCTCTAGCTTGGGCCTTCATACTTCCAACAAGGGTATTTTGATTTCTAGCTAGGGCATCATGACTTTTAATTAGGGATTTTAAAAATGGATTTCCTTCCATAATAGCTAATGGGGCTTGCTCTTGGCTTGCACTGCCTCTTGGGTTGCACTCCCTCTCTGCTTGCACTCGCTCTTGCTCCCAGCTTGTACTCTCTCTTGCCTTACACTTACTCCTAACTTGCACTCCTTCTTGCATCACAATTGTTTGTGTCTTTTCTTTTTATTGGCATTCCTTCACTTCAATTTTTTTTTAGAAATAATATTACACGCATTCATGGTAAGGGTTTGAATCATTGATGCACTCTAGATGAACTTGTCACTCTTTCGCTATGATTGAATCCTAGATTGCACTTCCTCTTAGTTTACACTCCCTTTTGGTTCACACTCTCTCTTGCCTCACACTCTCTCCTACCTCACACTCTCTCCTGCATCGCACTCACATCCAACTTGCACTCCCTCTTGGATCACAATTAACCTTGTCTCTTCTTTTTCCCAGCATTCCTTGGCTTCAACATTTTTTGGAAAAAATATTCCACACATTCGCACGCTTGCACTCGTTGCTGCACCCACTCTTGGATTGCACACTCACACTCATTGTTGCACTTACCTACTGGATTGCACTCACTACTACACTTAATCCTAACTCGCATGCTCGCACTTGCTGCTACACTTACTCCGGGTTCCCTAAGTTTTTTTGCTACTTTTTGAATTATTAATATATTATTCTATTAATGTTTCAAGGAAACATGAGTATATCCTATAGCATCACTTATATAAGGAAATATTAGTTGGCCATAGGAAACTAAGGGCAAAGGATAGTTTTAGAAAGTTTAATCCCAAAGGACAGTTTTAGAAAGTTTAATCCCATCACAACCAAGTTGTTGTATACTAGCTCAACATGGATTATTTCCTTTGAATTGTTCTTTCTCCTTAGACTTCAACCTATAATCTCTCTCTCTATTAATTTCCCTTTCTAATATATATTTTTCTAAGATTCTATTTTTCTCATCATCCCCCAAAAAATTATAGCTAAAGGAGGTTTTTAAATGATGCTCATAGGTACCCAGGTGTTGTAGGTGAGTTGAAGAGGAGAGGGCAATCCTCCAAGGGAGGTCCCAGGTTCAAATCTCCACCCTACCAAAAAGCTGAATTGGGTATCTAAAATCCAATTGATAATGTTGGTGCGGGCAAGGGTCGGGTGCGACCCCCGAGTGACTTTGATGGTGTAGTACCCCCCTTTTCATGGTCTCTTAGACCAAGGCGGCTCCACAAGGGATTTTTTGCTATAAAAAAAAAATGATGCTTAGAGGTACGAAAGTAGCAAGTGGTTCATAATGCATTGTGCAACCAATTTAATTTCTCATCCTTTTCTTTTGCCAGCTCAATAGTGGTTTATATGAATATTTCCACATGGCTATCATTGTAAAATTTATTAATATTCCCATTTATAAAATATACTTTTCTTTTTAATATATTTATAGTAATTAGCTAATTATTATTATTATTCATATTTCCTTTTATTTATTAAATTATTTTAATTAAAATCTAATGTTAATATTAACCATTAATTCAAAAAATTACACGAAGGCCCATGTTTGAAGTATAATACAAATGAATAATATGCACCACCGATATTTTTCTTATGCATGAGGTTTTACGTTAGACTACACACAATAGATGACTAATAACAAATAATAGACAATAGATGACAAACAATTAGTAGCACTGAACATATGATAGATGATGGGTAACATAATAAATAAATATGCCCAGTATAGTAGCAAAAAATAAATGATAGATGATGGGTAGCATAATAAACGAAAGATGCCCAGTATGATAGCAAAAAATAGATGACAGATGATCAATAATAAAGAATATATTATGAAATATAAACAAACTACAATAATGAATAGATGATAGATGAATGATGACCTATAGCACATAATATACAAAAGAACCAATAGCATCAAAGAGATGATCAAAGAACGATAGCATCAAAGAGACAATGTTGACAGGTAGAAGAGCATACATATTAACAACGAATAGCATAATAATCAAATATGACCATATGATTGAATAGAAAACCAATGACAGGTATAAGATCATGATGTCCTATATAGCACTTATAGAATTATCACAATTTTATTCAATATCATGTTCTTTTTCTAACATGAAATACTTTTTCCTTTACAGGTACAATGGCTCCAACTCCCAATGGAAACAAGGGAGGAAAATATTTTGTAAAAAAAGTATCCTAAAATATTTTAGCCATATATCAAAATCCAATGAGGCATCAAAATCTACACAAATGCAAGGTACATACCCATTTTACCTACTTAATAGTAATTTTCATAAGTAATTTTAAAAAATGATATAGAACATATTTGAATGCAGAATACACAATTGATCCTAATATACCTCCACTTGATGATATTCCCGAGGATGAAATACCTCAACATGAAAATTTGATTAACAATGACATGCAACAACTTGAACAGAATCCTAAAACTGGCACACCAACTAAAAATGAAAATGATCATTCTAACCAAATGCACACTTCTAGGGAATATTCTACTCATAAACCTAAACATAGAAAGTTAACAAGGTGGACTATTGGAAGGACATTTCAGCTTGAATGGTCATCAAAATATTTATTTATTGAACCAATGTAGCCAAAGAATAGTAATGATATGCCAACAGAATGTAGATGCATTATTTATAGTTGGAAACTAGGGAAAGATCATAAGATGCAACTTAAGTTGGATACAATAGAAAAACATTGTGGGAAAGTTTATGTGATAGTAAAAGAAAGTGATGGAACAACTAAGAAAATAATTAGGTGGAAGGATGCATCAGAATGCATACATGTCAGATATGCAGAAGACTATGACAAAGAGATGAAACAACAAAAAACACTAGCTCAAAATGGTGGAACGATTCTAACATAGTTTCAAAAAATTCATAAAACCACTTTAGTTTCAAAAAGCTTGCAGTTTGTTGTCGTATATACTATTCTTAAAAAGGGTAGACCTATGTCATAATTTTATTGATTTTAAGCATCTCTTTCAACTAGTTGATGTACAGAACCTTCCCAGTACCCATTGGTCAGATCGAAGTGGTTGGAAAATGGTAAAATGTCTCTCTTTGGTTGAGAAGGAGGACCTAAAAGAGAAAGTTAAAAATTCTAAATTCATTTCACTTTCTATTGATGAGGTAACTATTGTTGACAACACATCTTGGATTTGCATGCATGTTTACACCTTTCAAAATCATGTAAGGCAACCTCATTTGTTAGCACTACATAAGATGGTGGAAAATTGTAATGCAAAAAATCTTTACAATATTGTTGTTACTAGCTTAAAAGATATTGCTGGAATGGATGATGCAACAATAGCCAGTAAATTAATATGTGTTGGAGCTGATGGTGTTGCTATAATGCAAGGTCACAGAAATGGTCTTTGTGTTCGACTTCAAACATCAATTACCCCATATTTGATCCCAATTCATTGCATGGCTCATAGAATGAATCTTGCATACAAAATTGTGAGCACATTTGAAAATGTTGCAAGAGTCGAAGAACTCATCCATGAAGTTCATGCTTATTTTTTGTGCAGTCCAAAAAGGTTTGCAGAGTTTCAACTATTTGCACTAGGAGTTACAGAAGGTAAAAAATTGTTAAAAGATGTAGATACTAGGTGGATTTCATTGTTTCAACCTACAACAAGAGTTTTCAAAGAATATAAATCCTTAGTAGGGTTTATGTATGATAATCGAAGGGTAGTTGATAAAGCAAAATATTTGCTATATCGTATGATAAAATTGGAAACACTACTCACTTTATGTGGTATTCTTCCAATGTTGCATGAAATGAATACTTTGATAAAACTTGCGCAAGAAAGATCCATTTATATTGTTGATTTCATCAGGATTAGAAAATAAATTTGTATGCGTATTGATAGGTTATACTTGTCAAGTGAAAATTTTATGGATCCTTTGTTTGATGATTGGAGAACTTTAACAAATGTCAATGATCAAAATAGTTTGTTGAAGTTCAACATCAACGATCATCTTTGTATTAATGTTCATGAAAAAGAGATACCTTTATATTGTTTTGAAAAGTGATTGGATATAGTTACTGAAGATGTTGAACAGATGCCAATCACATACAACATATTTGATGTAGTTTTACTCAATACAAGGATTAAATTGAGAAAAATAGCAAAAACATTGACAAGAGAAATCAGAGACCATTTTCAAAGAGATGAGTTGCTTGAAGCGATGGGTGTGGTTAACCCCATGTTTTGGGATCCAGGAATAGATGATAATAGTAAAAGTGAGTTGTTTATAAAATATATGGGTACACTTGTTAAACATTTTGCTAAACGTGTGGAAGTCAATGGTACTGAGATCAATGGTATTCTAAATAAAGAACTTTTGACCAATCAATCCTCATATTTTGGAATGACAATGGTTGATCAAATTTCACATTTGACTAATCCTAATGAACTAGGTTCTATTATACGTTTGTGGAAAAAGTTGTACCCTAGTAGTGTTTTACAGTATACGATGAGTAAATATTTTTGCTTATATGAATTGTGTCAAACAATGATTTTGGGATCAATGGAAGATGAAAGGGTTTTTAGTGCATTATCTTTTGTGAAATCTAAAGTTTGTAACAGATTGGATAAAAATTTAGAAAATTGCTTGAGAATATATGTCTCATCTTATGAGGTGGACAAGTATCCTTATGAGAGAGCTCTAGCATATTGGAAATCTATAGCAGATAGAAGAGGTATCACTAATATTGATGATAATGAGGAAAATGATAACTGTAGTGATCAGATTGTTGAGACACAAAGATCAACTATGCATACAAGTGATTTAGGACAAGATGGGAAGTGTTTGTTTCAACTTCCTTCATTGTAATATTTGCATGATTTTTGCAAACATGTCTTTAGGATTATGATTTTTTTTGGATAGATGAGTTTTTAACATATTGCATGATTTTTGTAAACATTTGTCTTTAGGATTATGAATTTTTCTTTGGATTGATGAGTTTTTCAAATAATATGTTGTTTAAAATTTATATTGTTTATCATAAACTTGTTAATGAAATTTTTCATTTTATATCATACCCTTTGTTCATAAAATTATATGTTTTATATGATAGCCTTGCTTTGCTTTATTGAATATTGTAAACATTGGATGGCTTATTGATAATAAAATAAAACTTAAACTTCTTAATGGCACATTCGTTTGTGGTGAATTGAAAGAATCCTTTAGCACAACTACATTAAACATATAAGAAATTGGATCTTATTCAATCAACACCTAAGTAAGATAATTGCATCATTTTCATCATTTTCAAACTTTTGTTTTCTAAATTTCCATAGTTCCAATAGCAAGCAAATGTAAATCTCTACAAAGATTTAATAAAACAAAACAATAGTTTAAAAATATCAGACACATATTTAGAAAATATTTTTTATTTATTCGAAATCACTTTTCATTACAAAACTAGTGAACTGTGTCCACTTTGATACTATTCTTTTACGATTTTACAAAACTAGTGAACTATGCATCCACTTTGATACTATTTGGTTACAGGGCCCGATGTAGGTGCTCACTCAAATGTAGGATCCAATTGATTTTCCTCATGCCCTTACCCAGATGTTGCCTCTAATGTAGGATCAAGAAAACTTTCTTCATGCCCTATTCCAAAAGTTTCTCCTTGTAGGGCACCAACTCTCCTCAGGCTCTCCTCTACATTCATCAAACTCACGATCAATGCCCTTTCCTCTATAGCTAGATCTTATTTCAAACTCGAAGGCATTTCTTTCTCATGTTCCTTAAGAAAAATGTTTAGATCCATATTATGTTTCTTGATTATTCTCTTAAGGGCATTATTCTCTTTGATGGTGTGATATAATCATTCTTTAAATTTGATAGCATTTTCTAGACTCTACTTTGCCATGATCAAAAAAACCTTCAAGCTTTCCACCTGATTCTTCACATTGTCAAAATTGGACTGCATAGCAGAAAATTTAAAATATGTTAGTTAATAAAGGTCTAAATGTATGAAAAAATAAATTGATTAAACAAAATATTGATGACTTACCTCAACAACTACTTTGGTAGCCTTTGCCACTTTAACTTTTTTCTTATCAATTACCCATTTATTGAAATATGCCTAGGCTTCAACATTTAGATTCTCTAACCTATTCAAAAGGATATCTAAAATTTCATCATTGTAAACATGAGTGGTCTTTACATTTCTTGATTTTGCTTGATGTAATAAAGCATCAAGCTTTTCAGGTTGTTGCTCAACCAATGAAAAAATATTCTCTTCTTGAAATTTTTGTATCAGGCATTAATTTCTTTAATTAGAATTTTTACCCGATACTCCTAATCTCTCAATTTTGCAATATCTTAAAGCACACTATCTTTTATTGTGGCTTCACAATTATCTACTAATAAAATAGATTCTAAAAAGTTTAATTTCTCATCATTTGTAAGAGAAGTAGGGTCACCAGTTTGAGGAGGGAGAGGAGTTATGAGTAGTGGTCACTCTTCCTTTAGTTTTCCATGCTTTAATTTGAAGCACATCAGAAGCTTTAAAACACTCAAGAATGTTGCCTTGTAAAAGATAATCCTCATCTAGGGGAGGATTATCCAAGTCAAAAAAGTCATGCATAATAGTGGAAATATTTTTGAATGAAAAATTTGAAAAGTCTAAAATGGTTTGAGTATGGCCTCCTCCTAAACTCCTTGAAGAAAATAATTGCTTTCCATGCATACGTTGTTGACCCCTCATCAACTGTTGTCATGGTGGAGGCGGTGGTGGCATCATTCATTGTCTAGTCATTGTGATTGACCTAAGGCCCCTACAAAAATATTAGAATAAAATTTATTAGAAAATATTGAAATAAAATGATGAAAAATATAAATGTACTATATAGCAATTAAGTAACTTTAATTATACATACCATACGATGTCAATGTGATCTCTTATTCTAATTTAGCTAATTATTCAAAAGTTTGTGTGTAATGTTGTCAAGGTGGAGGTGGTGGTGGCATCATTCATTATCTTTGATGATGTCATTGAGTTAAGGACCCTATAAAAAATTAGAATAAAATTTATTAGAAAATATTGAAATAAAATGATGAAAAAATAAAATATAAGTATACTATATAGAGATTAATTAACTATAATTGTGCATACCAGATGCCGATGTGGCCTCATATTTTGATTGGATTAGTTATTCTGAAGTATGTTTGTGATGTTTCCCTAAATACATTTTAAAAACATTAGATAAAGGCAACTAAAATTAAGTAAAAAGAAATAAATTACACAACCAACTATGGAAAGAGTAACATTACCTCTAATGGGTTGGCTAACTTCCTCAACATCGATGGGCTCTTGACGTGCAACTGAAGAGGCAACTGCATGAACAAGAGGAGATGTAGAAGACCTCATGCATTTCGTAGATCTTGTTATTAGAGGTTGTGGTGACTGTGTCTCAGAATCTCCACTAGCCTCTAGGAGAAGTCCTCTAATTGCAGCCTCTCTTCTGTTAGAATATGAGGTCGCTCTTTTTTGCATTCAAGTGTAAATTTAAAAATTAAAAACATAAAAACTATATTATAATATAATAAAAATAAATTTATTGTAAATTTGAATTTAAAATATGAATTTTACCTGCACCTCTTCAACGGTTAAGCCAACTATCTTCAATTTTGGGTGGAGTGAGGTGGGGACCGAGGTATTCTTTACATTGTAAAATGCTTCATAAAAAAAGAAATCAAATAATTGGTAGTAGAAACAACGACAACAATGGCAGTAGTGTTTGTGTGCACATTGTTAAGATCATTTGTGATTCTGTTGGAAACATATGAGGACCAATCGAATTTGTTCTTTCCAAGACAACGCACCATATACGCTAAAGCCCAAAATGGAATGTCTATTGTTCTCCCTTGCAAAACAACACATGCTTGGAAGAACTCAATGACCGCATGAAGGAACTTGTGGGTAACAACTAAAAATAGCAGGCCCCTTCTAGATGGATTTGAATGCCCTACAAAAAATTATAACACAAAATTAATAATTACATTTGGAAATTATGCAAGGAAGAGGAAACTTTAAATTTGGAAGACTTACCTGATAAAAAATTTGATGAGAGATTGTAGCTATTCTCAAGATATATTTTATCACCTTCAAGAGAGAATTTTGATGTGATGGGTTCACAATTTTTATATGGAAGGGTTGTCAATCTATGGATGTCAATCAGTTTAATAGAGAAGGAGAGGGTCTTGTTATCGATGGTCATTATGATGACCGACCCGTCATTGTCGTAGCACTCAACAATCCTATGCAACAAATTATTGTTCATGTTGTATTGGGGCATTGATACTAACCCTAGAAGCCCATATTTTGTTAGCCATGTTGAATCATAATCAGGAGTATTGAGAACTTCAGAGATGAGTGGGCAAATGAGGTTTTTGAAAATAATTTTTGATGGAAGAATGGATGATGGTCCAACCATTGCTATAAAATATCTATCACTTTTTTTTTTTTTTTTTTGTGCTAGAAAAAATCTATCACTTTAGGTAAGATTACAATGGTTTCAAAAGATTTGGGTAATATTCAAAGGTTTTGGAAAGGCTTGTGTAAGATCTAGATTTTTTTGCTATATACAAATGATGCAAGAGCATCCAATGGTGTAAAAGTGATCATGCATCACCCAAAAAAGATTGTAATTGTTTAATTTTGTAAAAACTAGTATAAAACTAGTAAAACTAGTTTTTCTTGCAGGAGATTTTTAAAGGTCTTAGAGGTCAAATTTGAGGATTTTTGGCTAGATGTTCCTCTTAGATAGTTTCATGCCGTTTCCAAAAATATGTTGTAATATTCAATCGGGTCAACGAGCGCGAAGTTATGACCTCCGAAAGTTGCCCCAATTTTCAAATTTAAAATTTCAAGTTTTAGGTGGGAAAAAAGGGGGAAAATAGGGATAAGTGGGAATTTTCGAAATTGTAAAAGAGATATTCTTTTGGGATCCTTATTTTTAGCATGAAAGTAATGGAAATATTTGGCTCCTTTTAGCATTTCTAGTTTTCAGTGGATTGTATGTGTTTTTTTAATGCAACTCTACTTCAAGTGGTATCAGAGCGAGAGTTCCTGAGTGTGTAAATAGAGCGTAGAACGTGAGGCAGTTTACACCAGGATATGTGGTTAGGGTTTGTGGGAGAAGTGAGCAGAATGCCTCTATAAAGAAACCATGGTGGTGGGAGAAATATGGTGCCAGAAGAAGATTTTAGATCTTTGTAGAGGTAAGTTCAAGCTTTGCAAGAGAAGCTACGTAGAGGGTTTGAGCCAAGGAGAGAAGAAGGGAGTGAAGATGAAGTTGAAGAATAAGAGGCCTAGCTCGAAGAAGAAGAAGATGAGGCAGTAGGTCCTACACAAGCCATATTGTATAAGGACATATCACATATTGTAAATAGACCGAAGTTTGATGTCTCCACGTATTCTAGAAATATCAACCCAGAAGAGTTGATCGACTGGATCAATGACATGGAGGAATACTTCGAGTATGAGGAGGTAGAATATCTCGAGAGGGTCAAGTTTGTTAAGACCAAGCTAAAGGGTCATGCTAGCATATGGTGGAAGGGAGTGCAGCTAGACAGAAACAAAAGAGGAAAATAAAGGATAATAATATGGGAGCGAATGGTGGAGAAGTTGAAGAGACTATTTATTCCAACTGATTGTGAGTTGGATCTACTAAATAAAATGTAGGGTTTGAGACAATCAAGTAATTATGTCAAATAATATATAGAGGAGTTCTATAAGATCCTGATTAGAATAGGCCATTATGAGGCCAACAAGGAGAAGGTAGCTCGTTATATTAATGGGTTAAGAGCAAGTATTCAAGAAGAGTTGAGTCTGGTCAAGATGACCACCATTGAATATGCTTACTAGTTTGCCTTGAAGGTAGAAGAGAAGTTGAACAAGAGGTTTGAAAGAAAACGGATAGGAAGAGGTCATGGTGGAAGAACTGATGGGAGAACAAATGGAGGATGGAATGAGGACCAACACAAAATTGGGGATGCAAGCAAAAGTCAAGACCATAAGGGAGAAAATGCTTACCGCCCCCGTGAGCAGAATAATAACTACCAAAATAATGGTTACCATAGAGGAAGAGGAAGGTCTGGACGAGGGTTTGGAAGAGGAGGATTTTGTGGAACCTGTTTCCACTATGGAGAAGGACATCGAGCATACGAGTGTCCACAACACCAAGGAGGAACAAATAGGAGGCCTGAAGGTAATACCCGAGCTGCTGTAGTTGATGAAGGTGTTGAATCTGAGCACTCTGAAGAAGCAAAAAGAGAAGTCCTGATAACAAGGAGAGCCTTGTTGAATGAGGAGAAAGATCTAGATCAGAGGAAGAGCTTATTTCACACAAGGTGTAAATGTGCAAGTAAGGTCTATAATGTTATCATAGATAATGGTAGCACAGATAACCTAGTTGTAGAAGGAATGGTTACCAAACTACAGTTAGAGAGGAAGAGACACCCACATCCATATCGGATTGCGCGGTTGCAGAAGGACCATAGGGCTTTGGTCAGTGAGCAGTTCTTGGTAAAATTTAATATTGGAAATTATTGTGATGAGGTCCTGTGTGAAATCTTCTATGGATGCTTGACATTTGCTATTGGGAAGGTCATGGCAGTTTGATCGGTGTGCAATGCATGATGGGCATGCCAACACTTACTCCTTGACAAAGAATGGAGTGCGCCATAAGCTGAAGCCCCTAAATGAGGTGGAAGAAAAGGTATGTAGTAGTGCCAAAATATTTTTAGTTGAAGGTAGAAGGTTTTTGGATGGTTTGAAACATGAGCATATGTGCTATGCATTAATTCCTAGAGTTAGGGAAGAAGAATGCAAAGATACCCCAGTAGAAGTCTCAGGTCTGTTAGAAGAATTTCCAGATATTATATCAGATAATGTACTAGAGGGTTTGCCACCAGTGAGGAATATCAGTCACCATATAGATTTGGTACCGGGATCTAGTTTACCCAATAAGGCAGCCCATAGAATGACTCCTGTAGAAAGTGAGGAGCTAAATAGACAAGTCCAAGAGTTTCTAAAAAAGGGACTTATTTGGGAGAGCCTGAGTCCATGTGCAGTACCTACAGTACTAGCACAAAATAAATATGGAGAGTGGAGAATGTGTATAGAATCCCAAGCTATTAACAAGATCACCATAAAATATAGGTTCCTATTGCCAAGGATGGATGACATTATGGATTGTTTGAGCGGAGCCAAGTACTTCACAAATATTGACCTAAAGAGTGGGTACCATCAAATTCGTGTCAGAGAAGGAGATGAGTGGAAGACAACGTTCAAGACCAGAGAGGGTTTGTATGAGTGGTTGGTCATGCCATTTGGTCTAACCAATGCACCAAGCACATTCATGCAACTGATGAATGAGGTATTGAAGGATTTTTTAGGAAAATTCATCATTGTCTATTTGGATGAAATTTTAATATTTAGCAAGACCCTGGAAGAGCACCTGATGCATATCAGAAGATTTTTTGAGAAGTTGAAGGAGGAGCAATTGCTGATTAATTTGAAGAAGTGCAATTTTGTGAAGAAGGAGTTAGTGTATCTGGGATTTGTTATCTCAGTTGAAGGTCTAAAAATGGACCCAAAAAACAAGGGTATCATTGAATGGCCTACTCCAAGGAGCATAACTGAGGTAAGATCATTTCATGGTCTAGCAAGTTTTTACAAAAAACTTATTAGAAATTTCAGCAGTATTTGTGCACCCCTAATAGAAACAATGAGAGGGGATAAGAAAGAATTTAAGTGGACCTTAGGAGTAGATAATAGCTTTGATATGTTGAAAAAGAAGGTCATAGAACAACCTGTTTTAGCACTTCCAGATTTCAATAAGGTATTTCAAGTATACTGTAATGCTAGTGGTAGTGCCATAGGAGCTGTGTTGAGTCAAGAAAGTAAACCTGTTGCTTATTTTAGTGAGAAACTCAATGATGCTAGGAAGAAGTATTCTATATATGATCAGGAGTTTTATGCTATAGTTCAGGCTCTAAAGAAGTGGAGGCATTATTTATTGCCAAAAGAGTTTGTTCTATATACTGATCATCAGGCCTTATAGTATATTAATAGCCAAGGGAAGCTAAATCAGAGGCACTTAAAGTGGGTTGAGTTTCTATAGAGTTATACCTTTGTGCTGAAGCATAGGCATGGGAAGTCAAACAGAGCTGCATATGCCTTAAGTAGAAGGCAGTGTTTGTTGACAAAAATGAAGGTGGAAGTTTTAGGGTTTGACGAGGCTTGGAGGGCTTGCTTAGCACCTATTACTTTAGATAGGACTAAGTGGTTGGATTTTCTAATCCAAGATGGGATGTTGTTTAGAGGAAATAAATTATGCATTCCAAGGAGTTCAATGAGGGAGAATCTGGTCAAGGAGAAGCATAGTGGAGGGTTGGTTGGACACTTTGGTCGAGATAAGACCATTGAACTCATTAGTGAGAACTACTATTGGCCATAGTTGCAGCAAGATGTGAAGAATTTTGTACAGAGTTGTAGAGTATGCCAGATGGCCAACGGTGTGAGATAGAACACTGGATTATATCAGTCGTTACCTGTACCAGATAGGCCATGGGAGGACATCAGCATGGATTTTGTTCTTGGCTTACCAAGGACACAAAGGAGGAATGACTCCATATTTGTGGTGGTTGACAGGTTTTTGAAGATGGCACATTTTATTCCCTGCCAAAAAACTAATGATGCAGTTCATGTTGTAGGGTTGTTTTTCAAAGAGGTGGTATGCCTACATGGTCTACCAAAGAGTATCATTTTTTATAGGGATACCAAGTTTGTTGGGTATTTCTGGAGGACCCTATGGAAGAAATTAAAGACAGACCTAAAATTCAGTTCTGCATACCACCCATAGACTAACAGACAAACATAGGTGGTGAACAGAAGTTTGGGAAATCTACTGAGGTTCTTTGTAGGAGATGATCCCAAGGGATGGGATTTGGTTTTTCCACATGCATAATTTGCATTAAATGATTTTTTCAATAGGAGAACTAATAAATCCCAATTCCATATTATGTATTGGAGCAGCCCAAGGAATGCTTTCGAGTTGAGAAATATGGACAGAGGGGAAAAGACCAGTGCTGAGGCTAAGGACTTTATAGAGCACCTGAAGATTCTACATGATGAAGTGAAGCAGCATATCAACAAGATGAACACTCAGTACAAGACAAGATCAGACCAGAAGCGACGACTTAAGGAGTTCCAAGTGGGAGATCAAGTTATGGTTCACTTGAGAAAGGAAATATTTCCTGCTAAAACCTACAACAAGTTAAAAATGAAGAATTTTGGACCATGCAGGGTCATAGGGAAACGGGATTCATGGAATGCCTATGAGGTAGAATTGCCAAGTGGGCTAAATATATCACCTATGTTCAACATTTCAGATTTGGCAGAATATCATGAAGGTGACAATAATGGTAGACCAGTCACAGAATTGTGGAGTATTCCCACATCTACTCTATATATAGAATAGATAGAAGAGGTCCTAGATACCCGTGTAGGAAAAAGCACAAGAAATAGGCAGTATGCAGAATATCTGGTTAAGTGGAAGGGCAGGCCTATTGAAGATTCATCTTGGTTGTCGAAGGCTGAGGTTGAACACCTTGGTTTTCTTCCAAAAACAAAGAAGTGAAGGTCACTTCTCAATTTACCCTGGGTTTCTGATGTAGGAGCATCCAATGGTGTAAAATTGATCTTGCATCACCCAAAAAAGATTGTAATTGTTTAATTTTGTAAAAACTAGTAAAAATCTAGTAAAACTAGTAAAACTAGTTTTTCTTGCAAGAGATTTTTAAAGGTATTAGATGTTGAATTTGAATATTTTTGGCTAAATTCCCCACTTATATCGTTTCAAGCCATTTCCAAAAATATGTTGTAATAGTCAATCGGGTCAATGAGCGCGAAGTTATGACCTCCGCAAGTTGCCCCAAATTTCAAATTTGAAATTTCAAGTTTTAGGTGGGAAAAAAGGGGGAAAATAGGGATAAGTGGGAATTTTCAAAATTGTAAAAGAGCTCTTCTTTTGGTATCCTCATTTTTAGCATGAAATTAATGGAAATATTTGGCTCATTTTAGCATTTCTGGTATTTTCATTGGATTGTATGTATTTTTTTTAATGCAACTCTGCTTCAGCAAAGAAGAGAAATGAAATTGTTCATACCCTTTTGTAGACATTTGCATGCATAACATTAAATAAGGTTTTAACACATGGTAACATTAAATGAGGTATCAAAAAACAATAGGTGTGCAACATGCAATCAATAGGCTATCATCAAGCATCATGGACCATGGTATCGGTAGGCTCTTTCCAGATATCATGAAGCATGTTATCAGTAGGCTCTCATCAGGCATTGTGAAGCATATTATCATTAGGCTCTCAATAGACTTCATGAAGCATGTTGTCGATAGGCTCTCATAAAGCATCAAAAAGCATATTGTTAGTAGGCTCTCATTAGGTGTCATACCCATGTTATCGGTAGGCTTTAGTTATTCATCATGGACAAGTCATCATATCCCATATTACTGGTAAGATCTAGTCAGACATCATGATAAGTCATTACGATCATTTTATTAGGCATTTGTCATGTGACATATAATCAAGTTTTTGTAATTCATCGTGTGCCATGCAATCGGTAAGATATTGTATGTCATCATGTGTTGTGCAATCGATAGGTTGTTGTAAGTCATCATGTGTCATGCAACCAATAGGTTGTCATGTCATTATATACCATACAACTGATAGGTTATCATAAGTCATCGTGTGTCATGCAATTTATAGGCCATCGTATATCATTGTATCCCATGCAACTAGTAGGCTATTGTTTGTCATTGTGTGTTATGCAAACGTTAGTCTTTTACTGTACATTTACAATTTTTGGTAAATTCTCCACCTTTTTATATTTTTCATAAAAAAAAAGCAATTCACCATGTCTTCTACATGACTTTGAACACTATTTGCCTTGATTTCAAAATTGATTCACCCCATTATTATAAACATATTTTTAGACCTACTACTTATTCCTAACCCTATTTTAAGCTATTGATGATAATTTCATTCATCATTTCCATTTTTCTCTCAACTTGGTGAATTTTCCTCTACAAACCACCCGTGAGAGTACTTGGTCTTGCAACCAAAAAATTCATGAGTACCATGTTCTAAAGATAGCATAATCTAAATTGGAAAGCATAAAGTACAATTCATTTGATAGGACCATGTATTTAATATCAACACATCTATGCATGAATCACATAATAAGGGTAGTGTTGGACTAAAATATGCCATTATTGCAAAAAGGCATTGCACCTATCTATTTTAGCCAAAGTATAGCAATTGGATGAAATAAAGTTACCTATGTTTTAACTTCTAGAGAAGGTTAGCTCCTTTGGATTGATTGCTTTTGGGAAAAGAGATAAAGAAGGAGTAAGGGCTAGGAAATAGTAAGGGTAAGATGGCAAGGTTTGAAGAATGGATAGATGTAGTGTAACAACATTGGATCTCACAAAGTAATAAACTATTAAATCAATCACAAGATACTTAATAGACCAACCACTATAACCAATGACTATAAATTTATTAATCTCAATACACTTTATTTAATCATTCCAAGGATTCTAACAATTAGCAATCCAATAGGTGTTTCATGCTTTAGCATAATGGAACAATTGCAAAATGTAATAGAAATGACTTTAAAAAATTCTATATAATCACTCTAATCATTTCAAGGACTTCAACTATTAGAAATCCAATAGGTAATCCAAAAAGTAGAATTACTTTAATAGAATACACTAACAATTAAGTGTAACAAAAATGACTTAAAACATAACATTCACATAAAACCTATAATCACATAGTAATGGAGGTCAAACAACTATCTCTTCATTGATCAATAGCAATTACAATACAATACCAAGAAAGGACTATAGAGTCAATCCTTGTAACAATGTCCTTTGCTCATATTTATAGGTTGCTTATTTGAATCTTGCAATGTAATATTTACATTCAATTATGAGAAAACTATTATAAAAATTTGGATAGAATGTTCTAGAAGTAAACATGGTCAGCTTAGATTTCATTATGTGCCTCAATTTGAATTTGGTTCATTGATCTACAATGGTATTATGCAAGTGGTTGCATTATTGGAGCTTAATTGGAACTAGTTGATAGGCACCATGGAAATTGTAGGTCTAAAGATAACTTCTAGTTGAAATTCACTCAAGGTTAGGCTCGTCATTTTCTTGTAGAGCTTCTCTCAGTAAGGTCACAATTTTGACCTATTTTGGCCTCGGGAAATTTTCTTCTATGGTGTTTTTTTCCTTGATTTACATAACATCAAGGTCAAGCTCAAAATTTATTATGTCATTAGCTCCTTGGCATGAGTTCAAGCAATTTCTAGATTTGGATACTTACATCCTAGTTTTGGGCACTTTTACCTTCTTAGCTTAGTCCTAGGCTTGTTTTAATCTCAATGATATCATTGCTAAGAATCATGTGGTCTTGGGAATAACAGTCTTGAGTGGTCTTCAAAGTTTTACTTGCTCGATCCTAGGCTATTTTCCTCTTCGATCAATATCACTTTTTTGAAAGGTGTGGGATCGAGACGTCATGTCCTTGGGTATCTTGTGATGAGCAAATTAATTTTTATCTTGGTCCTAGTTTGACCTTGCAAAGTTGTGGCCTTGCACAAATGGAATTTTTATGCATTCCTATGAAGATGGAGTGACATGTTGATGCCCTTACTGATGTAATCCTACTCTTGAGCATTCCTAGTCCCATACCATATTTTTGATATCTACAATACTTAGTAAAATTTGAAAATCCAAAACACCTTTTCTCTTTTTCTTTTAATGTGGTCAAATATTTGACCCACGTTTTCCGTGCCTCCCAAGGTATTTCTACTTGTGGGAATTGAGAAATCAGATAACCTTATTTTCAAACTATGCACTTATCAAGAAGGGAATGAGCTGAAAAGAACTATAAAATAAATTATTGCAAGGAAGGAGAAAGGAAAGGGAGATAGCTCTGGTATTTTCCATTGAGGGAGAAAAATTTATGGATCATACAAAGTGGAAGATAAGAGATGATGAATAAATATATGTGCAAAAAGGAGGTATAAATATGATACAAAGAGAAATTACTGAAGTAAAGGAGGGGGGGATGAAACTATATACTAACATTTGTTAGGAAATGTAGAAACTCAAGAAGATAAGAATGTAGAAATAATGAAGCAATACATAGGTAAATATAGAAAATAGAATATATGAAAAAGGAAGCAAGGGAATAAAAGAAAGAAAAGAGGGAGATATGATGTAGAGGATACCTGAATTATAGGACACCCCCACAAAATTGTACCTCCATGAGCACACTCTTCTATAGCTAAAAGTTATGTCAAGTCCAAGAAATATACCTTAAATGAATATTCCAAGTGCTTGTGGGCCAGAATCCGCCATTCTTGCATATTTTTCCCTTGTTTACATAGTTACATAGGAACCTCTTCTATTTTTCTCTTGCAGTAGTAGAAAATTTCAATTAAATATTTATCTTCATGATTGTAATGTAGAGAAATTATGCTTGTATTTTGGGACTAAGATGTATTTATATTAGGTGTCAGTGTTAGCTTTGCCAAATAATCTTTCTATAATGATTACATAATTAAGTCACCTAACTAGGTGTTGTTTCAACATGCTTGGGATCTATGTGAATTGTTTGAATCCTCTATATCCATTATTCTACTTACACCTTCATGCCAACTCAACTTAGCATGCATGTGATAGGGTGTCTCATAACACATTCTTGCATCACATATCAAATCCACATGTGATGTGATATGATATTTGAGTTACTTTTTCTTTCCACTTGTCCATTGGGTTATGGAGTCAATGAAAAGATAATGGGAGGAAAAATGGGTAGGAAATAAGAATAGGGGAGAATGATGCTATATGAGCATGTGAACTATGTGAGTTTATGTAGTATATTATTTTTTGTGATCTAATGTATTCTTCTATCTCATCAAGTTGAAGTTTATATGTTGGGCCCCTTGAGTACCCACTTCATAGAACCTTTTTCTATGTATAGGAAATCGTTGATGGCTAGTATTTTACTAGTTATATATCTTATTTAGTAAAGTTGTAGTCAAATTTTATTTACATATCAACTATGTACACAAAAAAATGGTGTGCTTTCCCATGCCTAGGTAGAATGATTTCTTATAGCCTATTGTTTGAATCTGCAATATCTAGACCATATAATACCAAATTTTAGCTTCTCTTTATGGTTGAATCCCACATATTTACAAATTTCTTCAGATGATTTCATAGGCCACTTTTAATTTTTTATTCCTAAGAGACTTGTGACCTTGGATATGCATAGTAACTATGGATAATTGTCCTAGATTAGACTCCATATCAATGAGTGTTGCTTTACTAAGTGTCTTTTGTGTAGTGTCTATAAGCATATCTATCATTGACTCGGGTTGTATTAGATTCATCTTTTCTGATCTATGCTACCTTCTTATAGAACTATTTTTATAAAATAGCCAAAATTACCCATGATCTTTCATGTCTTAAGAGGAAGTATGACTGGTTGTTGATCTTGATTATTCCTTTTAGGAAAAATAGTATGGATCAAGATCATAGTACTATTTGTTTTTCCAAGTTTGAATTGATTCTTCTTTTGGCTAGTCATTTATTTATATATTTATATCCCAAGAATCCCTCCTTAGTAGATGTGATTTTTTCTCTTCATATTGTTCAATGTGGAAAGAATGTAGAGCTTGATTAAATATTCTAACTATATTCCCGATACAAGGGATAGTTATGTGGTTGTGGTCTTTGCCCAAGCATCCTCCAATTTATCTCAAAAAATATTGATATAATCACATGCTAAATAGGCGAGGCACATTAACAATCATTATATCTTGTATCACCATGAGATGTTGACATCCATATATCATCCTCAAAAAATATTTCAAAATCCCAACTACTTTTATAGACTTTCCTTTGAATTGCAACATCTTGGGTTCCATCAAGTTGATATTCAATTCCATGTTTTTGTAGATGTCTAGTGGTATGATTGTGATCTCAAATTTTGGATGTATTGCACAATTGTATAGTATGCATATTTCTAGAAAGAGAGATAAATAAAATGAAGTAGACTAATTTCTTTGTATACCCAAAGATATTATCCTTGATATTGGGTTGTGATATTTCTTATATTCTTTGAGAGATAACCCAACTAAGTCTAATTATTTGGTTACTAGCAGATATTTTCTTAGATTTTTATGTGCCAGAGCATAAGTTTTGAATAAACCTTGAAACTATTTCATTGCTTCTATCCTTTGTCTCTAAGTCATGGCTATAAAATACTTCTTGTATAATTTAATTATTTGATGATTTAGTGATTTTACCTCTGGGATTGATACTTGACCATGTGATTGAACTTATTTTTCTTCACTTTGTATATTTGGAAATAGAACATGACCAAAACTATGCACCACTTCTATAGATTATTAGGTGAGGTCATTGCTTCACAAAATTCTTGCTCAAGTATTGAAGTAAAATCCACCATATCTTCTATTAATGGAAACCTATGAGGGCTCATAAGATATTATTTTCTTTCTTCAATACTAGCTTCATTGTATTATGGAGGCATGAACATGGTTGTGATGCCATTCATAACTTGTTTGTTATCAAAATATTGATTTGTCTCTTTGATGCATTTTACACCAATAAAGTGGTGTGGCTATTGAGACATAATACAAAAATTATTAAAATTAAAAATTCTAGTCCAAGAGATCTATTCTTCTAACCTTTTCGATTAGCCAATTTACCCATTTCTCTTAATTCTTGCTCTGTTTGGATCTGATTCTCTTGAGTAGTAGAAATTCCAACAACATTAGGGAATTGGAATGAGAATGACTTATACTCCTCATGATATGGTGTATATAATATACTTGAGGTAAGGTCAATTAGGTATATAAATTTCCTAGGGTGGATCTTTCCCACTATAATTAACATGTTCTCAGCTAATATGGCTCCTTGATAAATCTGAGGGAACCTTTTCTCTTTGGACTGCTAAATGAGAATACTAAGGTCAAGATGAAAGGCATGAATATAATAGAGGTAAGCATGAGTGGGAGAAGGCTAAAATTATTTGGGAATACTTCACCAGGTTCTTTTGAAACAAACATTAAACTTAAAAATGCTCTCATGATGGATTCTTTGGATAAATGAAAAGTGAGTAAGCAACAAAAATGGATCTCTTAGATCATTAAACTCATTAATAAGAGCTTCGACTAAATCAGCCCATGTAATAATGCTATTATATTTAATATACCTATACCATAGTAACTCTTTTCCTTTGAAAGAGAGGATAAGTAATCTAATAATTACATCATCAAAGATAATGTAATACACAATAACCAAAGAAGTTACCTTGACAGTGCTTGTAAGTAGTTTTTCTTTGCCTTCATAGTTGGGTAGGGATTTTAGAGAAATTTTAGGTATTTCATGAAGGATTGGGATTTTGAGGGGGCTAGATTCATACCATGGTGGAAAATATTACTGAGCCATTGGAATGATATAACCCATTTATAAGTAATTCTAAGGCTTATTTTCACAACAGAGTCATCCAAAAACTAATGGTAGTTATAGAGTCACATGGATTACAAGGCCATAAATAAAACTAGTAATATAATTCTAGGTTCTATCTCAAAATGGGAGTCACTAGGTGAACATACATTCTCTACAGATGAGGTCAATATTGTTCATCAAATATTGATTCCTCTAGGTAGGTGAGATGATTTTATTGATTGGTCTCACTGGGCATGCCAAAAACTAATTGTATTTTTGGACTAAAGAATGTCATTATTGTGAAAAGACATTACACTTATCAATTTTAGCCAAAGTATAGAAACTGGATGAAACAAGGTTACCCTATTTTTCAACATTTGAAGAAGGTTGGCTCCTTTGGATTTATTGTTTTTGGAAAAAGGGATAAATAAGGAGTAACAGTAAGAGGGTAAGGTTTGAATTATGAATGGATGTAGTGTAACAACATTAGATTTCATAGAATAATAAACTATAAAATCAACTACAAGATACTTAACAAACCCACCATTATCACCTACAATTATAGATTTATTAAGCTTAATACATTGTCTTTAATCATTCCAAGGATTCTAATAATTAGCAATTCAAGATGTATTTCATGCTTTAACATAATAGACCAATTGCAAAATGTAACATAAATAACTCAAAGAAAATGTATATAATCACTCTAATCATTCCAAGGACTTAAACTATTATCAATCCAATAGGTAATCCAAAATGTAGAATTAATTTAATAGAATACACTAACAATTAAGTGTAGTAAAAATGGATTAAAGCATAACATTCACATAAAACCTATAATTTCATAGTAATTGTAGACACAAAAATATGACCCTTCACAAAATCACCCACACCACCAAACCTGCATATTAAAATAATATGCCTAAGTTATAACTTAGGCATAATTTCCTACACATTATCCTATTTTCTATATCTTATAAAATCTAGGAAATATCCCCTAGGATACCCTATCCATCCCTTGGACATGTATTCTAGCCATAACAACCCCTCCCCTTGACACATCTCACACACCTTACTCCACTCTCACCTACCCACTTGCCACATCTCCCTAATTAAGTGAGATGCCCTAGGTGACTCACTCTAATTGCCCAGGAGAGGTGGCTATCCTATCCCTACCACTTGGTAGCCCTAGCTTGCCACCTATCCTTTATCCCCTCATCCCCCAAAAGCCTATAAATTCAACCCCATTTGGTCAAGTAGAGAGGCAAAAAAAACATATTGTCAAGTTGTCAAAATTGCTACAAGATATCATCATCATCCTTGGAGACCGATTCCTCGAGATCCTGGATCAAACCCTAGCACTTTTGTAACTCAGCTACAAATGTGGAGGTGCATTTACATAGAAGAAAATATGGATCTATGTTTACACAAAAACTACCACACATTTAACCATCCCCAAATGTAACCCTGTGTTTTCCTAGAAGTGTATCCAGCCATCGATGAACACAGATCAAAGTAGGTAAATCAAAAAGGTATCAAGGTTAATATTTTTCTATTTTCTACATCTTCCATACACTCTGAAAGCATTTACATTAGGATTCTATGTATCTTTTTATATATATCAAAGAGGTCCTCACATAGTGGAGACCCTTCATGTGCTACTAATCCTTTTTGTGGTTTTTACACTCATGTAGGTGTAGGATATAGGTTTCTGAGGAGTTATTGAGGCAAGAGTGGCCCACCAAGGATACACAAGCCCACTCACCAAATTTATTGGAGCAAAAGGAGATCATTGATACCACATTCAATTTGATTTTTCCAAAAGGTTTTCACTCCTTTGTGCCCATTTGTAATGTGAAAGATCAAGCACTTGTAATCATACCCTAATACATTTGGGATTAAAACATTGTAAAAAGGAGACTAAGGCTCCATAAAGTTCAATACAAAATCGATTATTTTTATTGCAATCTTATCTCTTTATTTCCTTGTTTGATATCATTTCATTTTGCTTACAAAATGACAATCATAGTGGGACACCCAAAGAGTTCTATTTTTGATCTACCCTATAATTCTTAATCTACTAATATGTGCCTATTTTCTTGTTATAGGTTTTTGAAATTATGTTATGCGAAGATAAAAAATTCATTTCAAGAGTTTTAAAAGCATGTTCGAGCTACTTCTAGACCTATGCAAACATGGCACCACATTTGGGACACATGTACAAATGTGATAGTGCATTTGGAAGCTTGATAAAACACAACATTGCATTTGAGCCACTACACAAATACATTCCTGCATTTGAGAGTTGGAGGAAGAAAGTGAAAGGACTCCTAGTAAGTGACCTAAAGCTCCAGTTCTTAATTTTGTTGTTAAAAGAAAAATATTTTTTTTGTTTCTATCTCTATTTTGTATTATAGGAATTAGATTAGGTATTTTTTAGGTATTTTGGGAATCTTATGTAACCATTCTTAAAGCATTCAATCAAATACATCTTAGGGTGCATTCATTTTCTCTTTAGGTTATAAAAATCATAGTTTTTGTATTTAGGGTAACTTTTACACCTTTAAAGTACATATTATATCATATTAGGGCTTCGTAGTTGCTTTATTTTTGTTTCTAACACACAATAAAAAAAAATGTAGACCTACATTTAGATAATCCCAAATGTAGTCCTGCATTTGACCAAATGTAGATCTACGTTTGAGTAGTCCCAAATGTATCCTTGCATTTGGATTTGTGTCTCAAAAGAACTTTAGGGCATGTTTGGAACCTTTTGGCTACATGTTAATTTAGGATTTTGTCTATTTGGCTATTTTATCTATTTTTATTTATGTTTTATAGTGTTTTTAGGCATTGAAATTCTAATTGTATCATAAATTGCATTTTAGAGTTAGCTTTGTGTTTTGATTTACAAAACACTATAAAAACAAAATAAAACACTCCACACACTTTGCACATTTTAAAATTCCACATCACTACATGACAAGTACAAGTAAAACCTTCTATATGTGTTGGAATTCATCACCAACCATTAGTAGAGCCCTAGAATAAACCATAGTTAGTATGATAGTCACTTGGAATTCATCACCAAGGGATTGGTCACTCTTGAGGATAGCTCAAGGTGATCATTAGGTTAGATGCCCTTTAACCACAAGGCTAAATAATTAGTGGATCATAGCTATCATTCTTGTCTAGGCATATTTAAGTGTAAAGCAAAATCTTGACTAGGCAAGTAGCAAGACTTAGATAGTGTGACCTCTTTCAAGAGGTAATTTGATTCCCTAGGTTACACCCATCACCAAGCCTTCATCTAGGAAGCCTTTTTAGCCATTCATGATTCATCCTTCGATAGAAGGGTGGGTTCAAACACACCTTATATATTTCATTCCACCACCTACCATTCATAGTTGTAGGTCTAGGTTTACATAAAACACACAAAATAAAATTAATAAAATATATCTTCAAAAACTTCAAAATAAAAATAAAAATAAAAAATAAAAAACAAAACCTGCAAAAAGAAAATATAAATATAAAAAATGTGTTTGATTGTGTGTTTGTTTGTTTTCCATTCGCATCACATATCCACACACATATATGTACATTCGCCACACCATATCACCCCTAGCTTATGGTAACGACCCAAAGTCAAGCCATAGCTTTAGCCCAAAACCAACCACCTACATCTATGGATCATTCTGCCCAGACTTCCCACACTCTAGCTACTTCTACAACTAAACAAGGGGATGTGTCATGATCCATATACCTAGATCTATTCATTGGGACCTCATATTAGGCACCCTTTCAAATATAGATATGATGTAGAGGGCTATTCACACTTCCATCCTAGATACCCATCTCACTGATCCACCCACACCGTATTACAACTACATTACCTACATAAATTTTGATGCACTTAGAATCTATTTAAACATGGTCTTTCCATCCTTACTAGCCCTCACCATTCCACCTAGATTTGTGCCCATATTTTAGCAGGAACCCACCTTTTCCCATACACAATACACCAACCAAATCACCACCAACCCCATTTATGAATATATATCCATATCCATGAACCAAAATACCCCACCCTCATCTAAAAAGTACATCTCCATCCCATACACCCATACCACCATCCTCTCTAACCCCATCTATGAAGCACAAGTCAACACTAATTTTTAGGTGCCAATATCCATACCACCTACATCATTACCCCTAGTTTATCATACGTAGGATACTTTCCATACCTCAGCTACAATCCCCTATGCCACCTACCCTCCATTAAAATCCATCTAAATCATCACCATAAATCAAGTCCAAACCTCCACCCCACCTTCGACCATGCAACCTACATCTGTGATTGCTATACAACAAGCTTTACATCACCTACACTAGTTGCTTACTGGTAATACTAATTAAAATATCCTTCATATTTCAAAACAACAATCACAGGTAGTAGACCTCAACCATCCATCCACATCAAACTAAAATACCTTCTTCACCCAATATGCATCCTGGGTGTTGAGACCACCCATAATAATCATACCCACTCATCCACTTCATATCACCTATACCACCTCATGATCCCAACATACAATCATTCCCTCATCTCAAAATCAGCCATCTTCACATCATCAACAACAAAAATTCCATAATCAATACCAACATAACATCCAACAACATCAAATCTCAACCAACACTAATCCATTATCCAATCAAAAATTCATTTAATCAAACCACTTCACCATGGATCACACTCACAAAACCTACACAAAAAAAATAAATTAAGGCTTTCAATCACTATTGGAAGACACTAAACTTCAATTTTTATAGAATAAAATTGATATCTTGGCCATGTAAATACTTGGAATGTTATATCAGAAACCCACTTTGTGATAATTGGCTAATCATCCAATTCATCATTCGATACCATCACCACCCTACCCTGCAGATTTCGCCTTACCAAATTTTAACAAATTCAAAGGGTATAAAGACCCCCAAGAGCATGTAGATGCATTCATCCATGCATGCTTCAAAATACAAGAAAATAACCCTTTGATGCTCCAAACATCTCCTCAAACATTTGTAGGAGATGCCCTAGAATGGTACAACCATTTGCCCCACCATAGTATCTATACTTTCAAGTAATTGGTAGACCAATTACTATAGTGATTCTCTCTTAATGTTAGGAAGAAAATCACATTGACCAACTTATTCAACTTACACCAATTCAAATATGAGTCAGTCTATGACTATGGAAGCCGTTGGAGGGTAGTTACAACTAAATTTCCATTCACCCTTCCTATAGTAGAATTCACAAGAATGTTCACAAGAAGTTGTTCTAAACCTATCACCTTATTTTTACAACTACAACAATATAGAACATTCGAAGAAACACTCATCCAAGACAAAGTAATTGAAGAAATTAAAATTCAAGAAGGTGAGATTAAGCTTAAGAAAAATGAATGACAAAACAAGAACCAAATGGGGAATAATCAGGGTCAATCTCAACAACAGACTCAACAATCTCAAGTATAATTTCAACAACACCCACAACAAAAAAAATTACCATAATAGACATATCAAGAAGTATCGCCCCCACCTAAGATGCAAAATTATGGAAACATAATAGATATCTGATAATGTCAACAATATACTTGGCTATCTTACAACTACACTCTATTACCTGAGCCACTCACCAATATTTTCCAATGGTTGTATGAGGCCCAAATGATTACATTGCCATATATTAAACTTGAAGACCCTAGCAAGCATGGCAAGAACTTTAAGGACTACCAATATTGCACTTTTCATCGATAGAAAGATCACGATATTATTAATTTCTATTCATTCAAATACATAGTCCAAGATATGATAGAAAACAAGACTATTAAGATTGATAACCCTTTGGCACAACAAAAAAAGAAAATTTGTATTTATTAGATACCACTTCCTCATCATGGAAATAAAACAAACAATAGGGGCATCAACCTCTATAATTTCTTCTAACCAAGTTAATCATATACACAATGCACAATAATACCAAGTTTTTGTGGGTGCTATCCACATAGTCATTCAAAGTCAAAGGAATGTAAATCACCAACATCAATCAAGTGAACCACCACAGGTGGTACTCCCTCATATGGCACCATCAACTATCATGCATCAACAACAAAATTACACCAATCCACCCCATATTCATCTTCCAAGTCATCTGCCAAGACCCACCATCACATTAAAAAGTTGGTTAATGCATAGCCTTAAGTTGGCTTCCATAAAATTTTCAATCTACGATATCATAAACCAATATCCACCACATTGCAAGACATTGATGGATATCTTAAAAACCATTTAAGTCCAAACCCAAGATCCCAATGCCTTTGGAAACTTTGTGGAGAACATCCAGGCATGCATGGAACCTTCAATATCATTATATGATTTTGAAATAAAAATAGTGCTATCAGAGTTACCTAAAACTATGTTACATATCATAGCTCATATCAACCAAAAACCTTTCAAACAAGTGCTAATCGACATTGGCTCCTCTATCAACATCATCACCATCACAACACTCCAATACCTTAATCGACCACCCTCTCACATCATCCCGTAAACCTTCTCTTTCTGAGTATTTAGTGATGCTTTGTGTTCCATAGTAGGAACTATAGTCCTACCTATGAGAGTGGGGGTTAAGACCATCGATATGATGTTCCATATTCTAGAGGGATCCATGGTCTATAACATACTTCTTGGGTACCTCTGGATTAGGGAAATAAAAAGTGTTCCTTTAATGCTACACCAATGTTTGAAATATGTGCATGAGAGATAGATCTATTGCATACCAGCCAACATAGAGCCATTCAAGTATTGTAACTTCATCTCAAATCCATATGAGCCATCACTCCCATCCACACATATATCCATCACCCCCATCACCACTCCATCAGACCCACACCAAGATACTTCATCAAAATCACCTATCAAGTAGGATCTACTCATAATTGATCATCCATCCACATCCCAAACCATCAATTCAAATCATACCTCCACCTCAACCACATACCATTTTTCAATCACATCAAATCATCCTACAAATAAACCATCACCTTCATCAAACCACATCTCATCACATCAACCAAACAATCAAATTGCCATCCCTTTAACCAAATAGGGGGTTCAAACCTCCATGTCATAGAGTCAACCAACCAATCCAAGTCAACCAACATCCATCATCACCCCATCTTGTCTTGAGCCTCAACTTGTTATCAAAACCACTCAAATAGACCCTCAGTCTCCACTATTTCAGCCACAATTTTTCCTTGGATATTCCTCCTTGACACACACATTATCCATGTTATCACCCATCCAAATTGTAGTCCATCTTACCAATTTGAGCATTGGTAAGTATACAATTTATAATGTCACAATCACCCCACCTACCATAAAAATTGTTAGAGATTATGGTTACCCACATGACTCACCTTTAGCTATAGGTGTGATATATAACATGGGTTCAAATCCAAACAAGATAAATTTTGTATATGGGGGAGTCAATTATTTATTTGATCCACCTCCTCCCGATGAACCCCAACAATAATTTTGTGCCAATATCGAGTATCTATCCAATCTAGATTTTCCAATGTGATATTTTTGATGGGTTAACTAGTAGGGATATGGTTTAGGATGACATGACTAGGGTACTTGTAACAAATTTGAGCTGCACTATCGATAAGTGAATTATTGCTTTGGCTTAGGATATAGGACACAATCCTCTACATATTTCTTTGAAGAAATATTTCAACAAATTTATTTAAACTCCTGAAGAACATATTCTTATACTAAGAGGGGGGTGAACGGTATAAGATAAAACTTTTACTTTTATTTCCAAAGTAGTATTATCTAATATTATCAATTGCAATAATGAAACAATGCATAGATAATCACACACATAAGAGACACAAATTTAATGTGGTTCACCCAATGTGGGCTACATCCATGGAGAAAATATTTCTTATAAATTTTCTCAACAAATATTTTGGGAACCAATTTTCTATTACAATGTTTATGGGCACCAACCCAAAGGAAAAACCAATCCCCTCTGCTCTAGTTCATGGACCTCTATCCATAGGAGATACCAATCCCCTCTACTCTATTTCATAGGCCTCTATCCACAGGATACACCAATCCCCTTTGCTCTAGTTTGTGGACCTCTATCCACAGGAGACACCAATCCCCTTTGCTCTGGTTCATGGACCTCTATCTATAGGAGACACCAATCCTCTTTGCTCTGGTTTATGGACCTCTATCCATAGGAGACACCAATATCCTTTACTCTATTTTGTGGACCTCCATCCATAGGAGACACCAATATCCTTTGCTCTAATATGATCCAAGACTTTACACAATGCTTACTCAAATCTACTTTAAAACCTGCTCTCAACTCTAATCAAATATGATCTAAGCCTACACACAAGTATTTTTGAAATCTACTCACCAAAACCTACTCAAATCTACTCCAAGCCTACACACAAGGCTTGCTCAAATCTATTCCAAAAACCACTCTCAACTTTTCTCAAATTTGCTCCAAGCCTACACACAAGGCTTGCTCAAATATACTCACAAAAACCTGCTCAAATATGCTCCAAGCCTACACACAAGGCTTTATCAAATATAATCCAAGCCTAACACAAGGTTTTCTCAAATCTGTTCACAAATATTCTCACAACACCTGCTCAAATCTGCTCATAGCACCTACTCAAATCTGCTCACACAACCTGCTCAAATATGCTCATAAATCTTATCCAAAACCTTCTCAAATATTTTCAACAATATGATTCATAACCTGCTCAAATATATTCAATCAATCTAATCCAAAAATTTCTTACAAACACTACTCATCTATTCCCAAAACTTGCATACCAACAGTGCTCATCTATTCTTCAGTGTGCTTTCTTCAATTAAAGCAATTTTAGACATATTCTATCCAAAATTATTTTATCTTCATGAACATATATAATATGATATGCATTAACAAATATCCTATATGTTCTTCACATTCATTAAGTTTGTTGCTTTCACATGTCTCACATTTATTACATCAAAAGGTAGCTTTAGTCTAGCACTAGATAACTGACCAGGTAATTGTTGATTTTTACCTCCAATCACAATGCACAAATTTGTCCTTCTCATCTACTCTCAAAATCAATCGAAACTAATGCACAACTTTGCTTCACAAAATTGGTCTATGACTCTTGCAATTTCATTCCCAATATCACTCAAAATCAATGCTCAATTTTGCTTCACAAACCCTTGCACATATATTTCCAATTTCATTCAAAGCAATGCATAACTTTGTTCTCAAACCCTTGCTATTTTATTTCCAATTTCAAATTCATATTTTAAGTTCATACATCTAATAACTCTTATATCTCCCACTTGACACAATCAAAAAATCATATCATATAGAAATATTTCATAACACTTTCATAGCTGCCCTCATAAAACACTTGTCTTTGGAATTTCTATTGCCACACCTTGCTCAAAATATTATGCACTTATTCTCTTGTTCTAAAAAAAAGAACTTTCATTCATAAAAACCATAGTGCATTAATAAATTCTCACTTTCTTTTGTTTTGTCCTTTTGAAGAAAACTTTCAATCATAACATTTCATCAATAAAAATTTCATTCTCAGGTATAATAAAAAGCACACTTATCTCTTCAAAATATTTTCACTGGTGCTTCAACTTGAACCTTGGTCTCTCACTCACAACTCTCATTGGCTGGCCATGAACCACTTTAGCTACACCACTAGATGGAAGGTGGTTCCACACCTTTCAGCTTGAAGATGTGGACATGATATTGCACTCCAAAATGTATCCCTAGTGCACTTTGAATTCAAAATGTTTCTACATGGTTTCTTCTGTATCTCTCATGCATACGATGTTTTGGATTCTAACACTACTTACTCTTAGTTATCTTTAGGATTTGGCTCTAATATCACACACAGATGATGTTCCCAATGCCTTGGATTTTCACATAAATCATTGATTTAGAGTTTTTATTTACCGCATTCAGATCCTACACCTTTGTAACCTGCTTTGTCTTTCTACCAGTGCAAAAACTTCCTCACAAAATTAATGAACATAGTGCAAATGAATAAATCAACATGATACCTTTGTATTTATCACTGTGCAATTCTCCCAAGCTCAAATCAAATGTAGTCAAGGATTTTACTCCACAGAGTTGATGATATGTCTTCACTGCCACCACTATTTCCTTTACACTGTGCACACTCCAACTATACCATAGACCTCTCTTTTCTTCCTCTTGGAAATTCCAATCTATGTGGGTAATTCAATGCCTCTTCCTCTTCTTTTATGCTAGTTACAAAAATGTTCTTAGCTTGATTTTACTCTAGCAAAGCTTCTGCCCAATGCACACTGCAACACACTTGTTTGAAAGCATTCACTCTACATAAATGAAAGGTACACATTTTGCACACGAACACTACTTCCACTCAAACACAAAACACACTCCTTCAAATGTAAGCGCTCAAGTGATCATCACACTCATGGAACTCAATGAACGGAAGCCTCACTACACTCAAACAAAAGGATGTCTCACTACAATCAAATGAAAGGATGTCTCACTACACTCAATGAAATGAATTATTACTACACTCAAACAAAATGAAGTATCACTACACTCAAATTAAAGGATGTCTCACTTTCCAATGAAGGTGCACTCTGGATATCACTCTCTCTTTTGAATGAAGACAAATCATGCGAACAAAAGGTCTTCTTATTTATTCGAAGGTAATTATGAAGACACTCACCAAAAATCACACAACCAATAAAGTTAGAACCATTAATATATTCAAAAATAAATTTTTGAATCTTAAACATAAAGTTGGCTCTTCCATTATTTTAATTATATTTAAATATTTTTTATTTAAATATATCCCACCTTTAAAACCTTACCTCAATATTTAAATATTTAATTTAAATATCAAAGTATACATCACTAATTGATATTTGAGATATATATCACCATTTTATTTGTTCAAGCACCATAATATTTTCCATTCATAATTTCATCCTTGTCAATGTTTTTGCCCTTGACAATATTGACAACTTACAATTCCATTCTTGAATATATTCTTGCTTTTGACATCAATGTATATTCCTACATTTGACATCAATGGCAACTCAATATACTCAATATTTCCAACAACTCCAATAAGTAGGATGATGAGGATAATGATAATAGTGATTATAGTGATGATGAATATATAGACCATGAGTTCACACCTCTTTTATACAAGGATTTTTTTGAAATATAATCTCACATTGCCATGATTAAATCCATTTTTGATGATGACTCTAAGGAATACTTTATGAGGAAATTGATGTACTTTCAATCACCTAAAATAGCTAGCGATGAAGAAATAAGTCTTTGCATGGTCATACAAATATATGCCTAGCCTTGACCCTAATTTGGTAGTCCACAATCTCACTTTGTGAAGAACACAAGCTTATACTGAGAGGGGGGTGAATAGTATAAGACCAAATTTTACTTTTCTTTCTCAAACAATATTATCCAATATATCAATGGAAAATATCAACTACAGTAATCAAATCAATGCACAAATCATCACACACAATAGAGACACCAATTTAACGTGGTTCACCCAATGTGGGCTACTCCACGGAGAAAATATTTCACTAAAATTTTCTCAACAAATCTCTTGGGAATCCTTCCCTATTACAATGTTTATGGACCTCTATCCAAAGGAGACACCAATCCCCTAATCAATTTTATGGACACCAATCCACAGGAGAACTCTTTCCCCTTTGCTAGTTCATGGATCTCTATCCACAGGAGAACTCTTTCTCCTCTGCTCTAGTTGGTGATCCTCTAGAAGACTACTACCTCCACTGCAATAGCTTGTGGATCTCTCTCCAAATAAGACCTCTATCCTCATTTAGAAGACCTCTATCCTCAATGCCCTAGCTAATGGATCTCTATCCACTAAAGACTACTCTGCATAATATGCTCTCAAATCTATCTTTGGTCTAGCACAAATCTGCACCAAACTCTATCCTCAAATATGTCCTCAAGCCTTAACACAAAGCTTGATCCAATCACAAATCAACTTTGCTCCCAAGCCTTAACTCAAAGCTTGAACAAATCAATCAATCAATTCTGCTCTCAAGTCTTCTCAAATACTTGCTCAAATCTATCCATAAGTCCTCTCAAGAACTTGCTCAATATTCTCAACAAGTCTTCACCAAGACTTACCTCAAATCTATCAAACAAGTCCTCTCAAGAACTTGCTCAATCTACTCAAAAAGTCTTCACCAAGACTTGTCTCAAATGTCTCAAATATGTCCAACAAGTCCTCTCAAGAACTTGCTCAATCTGCTCTCAAGTCTTCACTAAGACTTGCCTTAAATCTTCTCAACAAGTCTTTACCAAGACTTACCTCAAATCTGCTCAACATGTCTTCACCTAGACTTGTCTCAAATATGTCCAACAAGTCCTCTTAAGAACTTACTCAAATATGCTCACAAGCTTTCACAAAAGCTTACTCAAACAACTGCAATACTTGCATATAAAACTCAACTTAATCTCTTTCAGAAAACCTCTTCAATCACACAAACAAGTTTCACTCAGAATCTTGTTTAACCATAGAAACATATAGATAATGATCAAAGACTCAATATGTTTCACACTCACAATGTTTTTGTGCTCAACAAAACACTATTCCACTTTCAAAATCTCTTTCAAATCAATTCAAAAATAAAGTATAATTTGTTTCACAAAACTTGAACTATCACTCCAATGCTTTCAATCAATAATGCTCAATCAACTTTACTCAACCATTCACTCAATGAAACACACCTTGCTTACAAACCCTAACCAAGTGTTTCACTATACTCCCAACAACTCACACTATGGAACTCAAACCTTGACTCAAGATAATTCCAATATCACATAACAATGATACTCATGTTCTTTCACAAACCCTAGCTCAAGATAGTTCACAATCTCACATAACAATGATACTCATGTTCTTTCACAAACCCTAGCTCAATATAATTCTCAATCTCACATAACAATGATACTCATGTTCTTTCACAAACCCTAGCTCAAGATTGTTCTCAATCTCACATAACAATGATACTCATGTTCTTTCAACATCCACAAATCATGCATATGAAGACTCACTCAAACATTTCCAACAATGCTTATCAAACAATCCTTTTCACTCCAACTTTGCATTTCACAACATTCAATCCAACAATATTCCACTCATAAGGAAGATGTGCCCATACCTTTTGTTTTTATGGAGATATATCTTCAAAACCTATCTTAATCACAATCAAATCCTCTTTGCCAATTTCAAGGTTAGATAGCAACAATCTATCTCAAAATCTCCACTCAATTATTCTCCTCAATAATTATTTCACCATACAAAAATATCAAGTCTCAAGTACACCTTATAATCTCCAAACTCTCAAAATAATATTCAATACATAAACAATCAAATTCCTTTGTTAACACCTTATAAACTCCAAACTCTCAAAATAATATTCAATACATAAAAAATCAAATTCCTTTGTTAACACCTTATAAACTCCAAGCTTCACAAAATAACATTCAACAAAATAAAAATTAATTCCTTTGTTAACACCTTATAACTCCAATTACTTTATTTATATTTCCAATCAAAAATAAAATATTTTAATCAACCTTATGACTCCCACCTTTGCAAAAATAATCATGTGGCCTCTAGCGCCTTTCAAAAACCTTGGTAGAAATTAAAATCAAAGCGCTTACCTTATAAATGTTGGCCCACGTCCTCAACAAAAATATTGCATCCTTTATGACTGTGCCCAAACTCGAACCCATGACCTACCACCATCGTAACGCCTTAGCCCAAGGCTAGGCTATCATTGGGCTACACACCCACACAAAACTCAAAGCGCACAATCCACTCTTTATACCTTACCTTCAATGAATTTTGAAAATAACAAAAACCTTACTATGTGTCAAAACGAAGGGGACGGGAATCGAACCCTCAACTTGCCTTGCATGCAAATGTTAACTAGCCTTTGACCACCGTTTGCACTACCCAATCCTTTGGAAATGATTTGGCGCTCCACATGAATTTAATACAAAGTCTGCCTCCTTAAACTTTGAAAAACATGAATCCTCTTCTTATTTCTCAATGCAGCACACGATTAATTCATTACCTTGGCATTCGAAAATTGCATTGGATAATTTAAATGAAAATCATTGCCCCCTTTTATACCTTGTTCTTTGCACTCCAACACGTCGGCTTAGTGAATTTGAATTTTAATTCAAATTTAAATTTAAACCTTTTGGCGCCTTATGATTTATTTAAATTAAAATTTTAACCATAGGTTAAAATATTTTAATTTAAATAAATTAAATAATAACCTTTAAAATCTGCTCAATGGGTCTTTTCAAGGATTTATTTTTTAATGATTCCTTGGACCTCGTTTTTCTTCACCTCAACCTTTTGCCCGAAATATTATAATATTATTATTTCTTTTTAAACCTGCTTCTCCTTCCTTGGGTCTTCAATCTTTTAGGCCTCTTTAGGCATATAATATTTAAAATAAATATTATATCCTTTTTCTTTTAACCACTTCCTTGCCTTTTGGAAAAACCACCTTATGACATTAATGATGATGAAACTTGGACATCAAACCTCTTGACATCAATGACAACAAAACTAGCTCAAATTTCCAACAATCTCCCCCTTTGTCATTGATGGCAACCCTTTTTCCTTTAACCATTTCTTTTACCTTTTTAGTTCTGCTCCCCTGAGAAACTACTCCCCTAACTGAATGCTCTCCCCCTAACTCAAATATCTCCCCCTTTGACATCAATGGCAAAGGGCCACCTTTGGGGCTAAAGATAAGACTCTTAGCTCAGCCCCCTCCCCACCTCCTTTTCTTGAGGTGGTTAATTTTGGGGTGGGAGTATCTCTACTCCTAGCATACATTGCTCTTTTCCTTTGTCCACCTTCTTCCTCAACTGATCCTTCTGATTCCTCTGAATATTCTTGTTCCTACTTGTCTCTGGAAATTTTTTTCTACACCACTTAGCCATATGCCCAACATTATTGCACTTATAACACTTAATGTTGTGGTTCCTTGAAGGTGCAAATATCTTGAAGTTCCTCCTGGTGAAGCCATATCCATTCCTATCATGAACCCTACAATTAACTACCTTATGACCAAACTGATTACAAGAGTAGCAATACCCTTGAAATAGATGCCCATTTCTAAAATTCCTTTTAGTGAAACCATATCCCTATTTTTCATGTGTCCTGCACTGCATAGCCTTGTGTCCAAACCTGTGACATGAGAAGCAACATCCATTGAAGAAACCTTGCCTTGACCCCATTGGTCTCTTAGTCTCTTCTTCCCTGTGATGTTTCCTGTTCCATTTGTTCCTTACTTGTGTATTGTTCCTTTCCTTGTTGAACTTTCTATTTTCCAACTTATCCTCAAAAGTCTCACTTTCTCTTACACTCTCTTCTTCTGAAGCTTCTTCTTCTTTGGAGCTTGATATTGACTCCTCTCCTTGTTCTCTATGTTCCTCTTCAAAACCAAGTCCTGTCTTGTTTGATGAAGATATTTGTACCTTGATAATATTATCCAAGGTCTTTGAGCTTCTCCCAAACCTATGTAGCTTGTATTTAGACTCTTTCACTTCCTTCCTTAGTGAAGCTACCTCATGCTCTAATATTTCACATTCTAAAACCTTTGCCTCTAACTTCTCTTTAAATCTCCTTGTCTTAGCTATTGAGTTTGTTAGATCTTGTATAAGCTTTCCTTTCTCTTCATCACATTCTTGAAATTGAAGCTTGAGTTTTGAGTTCTACTTTCTTACCTTTCTTAATTCCTTAAGAGTAGAAATAAGCTCACCTTCAAGATCAACTTCTCCTTCCTCTTCATTTTATGATTCTTTGTCTTTTAGATCATCTTCATTCCTTTTTGATTCATCTTCAATAGGAGCACCTCCTTCTTCTTCTATTTCCAAAAGAAGACTTTCTTCTTCTAGACCTTCAAGAGCATCTTCATATTCATATTCACTAAAACTGAACCCATTCCTTGTGCAATGATCTTCAAGATGACCAAATTTTCCACACCTAAAACACTTGAGAATTATTGGTTCCCTTTTTACCTTTTTCTTAACATCTTCTTTTTCTACTATTAGAAATAGAATTTCTTCTTCTTCATTATCTGAGGACCTTTCATCACTATCACTTGAACTCTTGCCTATCTTATCTGCATAAAAACTCTTCTTATGCCTTTGGAAAAACTTATTTTCTTGCTTGCCTTGTCCATCCCTATTTTTATTTTGATACCTGTATTTTCTTGCTTCCCTATTCTTATGATCCTGTTTCTCTTCACCATTGCTATTTCCAGCTTTTGGACAATCAGATGCATAGTGACCATATTTACCATAATTGAAACACTTAACTATTTTTGTACCTTTATACTTTCTTGTGTCCTTGTTCCTTCTACCATAGTTTGCTTCTTCATCACTGGATAACTCATTACTTGAATCTGACTTCTTATCCTTTGTCTTATTTGTTACTTTGAAGGTTGCTTCTTTTTGGGGGATAGGATCCTTTTCTATTCTCATATCAAAATATGTGAGAGTTCCATGTAGCTCATCCCTAGTCAAAGTTTCAATATCTTTTGTTTCTTCTATGGTTGAAACCTTTTCACTATACCTCTTAGGGAGTGACCTTAAAATATTTTGACAAACATCTGATTCTTCAACTTTAAACCCAAGTCCTTGCATGGAGTTAACAACCTCATCCACACGAAGTAAGTATGTAGCAATGTCTTCCTCATCCTTCATCTTCAAGTCTTCAAATGTTTTCTTGTGATTTTGCAATTTTTCCATCTTGACCTTTTTGTCTCCCTCATATGTTTTCTTCAACTTTTCCCAAATATCTTTTGCTGATGTGCAATGCATAACTTTTACAAACTCTGATTCACGTAAACCACTTAATATTCCATTCATTGCCTTTGAATTATTTAGTTGTAGGAGCTTACCATATTTATCTGTAGGTGGAGTAGCTAGCGGTGTGTACCCATCCTCAACTGCTTGCCATATATCATTTCCTTGTGCCATTAGGTAAATCTTCATTCTTACACTCCAAAATGCATAATTGTTCCCATCGAACAATGGTGCCTTATTTCCTGAAGATCCACTCTGATAATCCATCTGTGTTCCTGTAAGATTTTCCTTCAAGTTGTTAAACTCTTTCGAAGGAACCCGCTCTGATACCAATTGAAGAACACAAGCTTATACTGAGAGGGGGGTGAACAGTATAAGATCAACTTTTACTTTTCTTTCTCAAATAATATTATCCAATATATCAATGGAAATATCAACTATAGTAATCAAAGCAATGCACAAATCATCACACACAATAGAGACACCAATTTAACGTGGTTCACCCAATGTGGGCTACTCCACGGAGAAAATATTTCACTAAAATTTTCTCAACAAATCTCTTAGGAATCCTTCCCTATTACAATGTTTATGGACCTCTATCCAAAGGAGACACCAATCCCCTAATCAAGTTTATGGACACCAATCCACAGGAGAACTCTTTCCCCTTTGCTGGTTCATGGATCTCTATCCACAGGAGAACTCTTTCTCCTCTGCTCTGGCTAGTGATCCTCTAGAAGACTACTGCCTCCACTACACTGGCTTGTGGATCTCTCTCCATAGAAGAACCTCTGTCCTCACTCAGAATACCTTCTGTCCTCACTACACTAGATAATGGATCTCTATCCACTAGAGACTATTATCCTCTACTCTATCACCTCCAAAGCTTACTCTCATCTCTGCTCAATCTCTGTCTCAAATCTGCACTAAACACTATCCTCGGTCTAGCACAAAATTTGCTCTCAAATCTATCTCTAGTATGGCATAAATCTGCCCTCAAATTTGTGCACCAAAATCTATCCTCAAGCTTTAACACAAATCTTGATCCAATCACAAATCAACTCTACCCCAAGCTTTAACTCAAAGCTTGAATAGATCAATCAATCAATTCTGCTCTCAAGTCTTCTCAAAGACTTGCCTCAAATCTGTCTATAAGTCCTCTCAAGAACTTGCTCAATATTCTCAATAAGTCTTCACCTAGACTTGTCTCAAATATGTCCAACAAGTCCTCTCAAGAACTTGCTCAATCTTCTCAACAAGTCTTCACCTAGACTTGCCTCAAATCTATCCAACAAGTCCTCCCTAGAACTTGCTCAATCTGCTCTCAAGTCTTCACTAAGACTTACCTCAAATCTGCTTAACAAGTCTTCACCAAGACTTACCTCAAATCTTCTCAGCAAGTCTTCACCTAGACTTGTATCAAATCTATCCAACAAGTCCTTTTAAGAACATGCTAAATATGCTGTCAATATTTCACAAAAGCTTACTCAAACAACTCCAATACTTGCATACAAAACTCAACTTAATCTCTTTCAGAAAACCTTTTCAATTACACAAACAAGTTTCACTCAAAATCTTTTTTAACCATAGAAACATATAGAGAATGATCAAAGACTCAATATGTTTCACACTCACAATATTTTGTACTCAACAAAATAATATTCCACTTTCAAACTCTCTTTCAAATCAATTAAAAAATAAAGTATAATTTGTTTCACAAATCTTGAACTATCACTCAAATTCTTTCAATCAATAATGCTCAATCAAATTTACTCAACCATTCACTCAATGAAACACACCTTGCTTACAAACCCTAACCAAGTGTTTCACTATACTCCAAACAACTCATACTATGGAACTCAAACCTTGACTCAAGATAATTCCAATATCACATAACAATGATACTCAATGTTATTTCACAAACCCTAGCTAAATATGGTTCAAAATTTCACATAACAATTATACTCATGTTCTTTCACAAACTCTAGCTCAAGATAATTCACAATTTCACATAATAGTGATACTCATGTTCTTTCACAAACCCTAGCTCAAGATTATTCTCAATATACATAACAATGATACTCATGTTCTTTTACAAACCCTAGCTCAATATTGTTCTCAATCTCACATAACAATGATACTCATGTTATTTCAACGTTCACAAATCATGCATATGAAGACTCATTCAAACATTTACAACAATGCTTATCAAGCAATCCTTTTCACTCCAACTTTTCATTTCACAACATTCAATCCAACAATATTCCACTCATAAGGAAGATGTGCCCATACCTTTTGTTTTGATGGAGATATGTCTTCAAAACCTGTCTTAATCACAATCAAATCCTCTTTACCAATTTCAAGGTTAGATAGCAACAATCTATCTCAAAATCTCCACTCAATTATTTCCCAATAATTATTTCACCATACAAAAATATCAAGTCTCAAGTACACCTTATAATCTCCAAACTCTCAAAATAATATTCAATACATAAACAATAAAATTCCTTTGTTAACACCTTATAAACTCCAAACTCTCAAAATAATATTCAATACATAAACAATCAAATTCCTTTGTTAACACCTTATAAAATCCAAGCTTCACAAAATAACATTCAACAAAATAAAAATTAATTTCTTTGTTAACACCTTATAACTCCAATTACTTTATTTATATTTCCAATCAAAAATAAAATATTTTAATTAACCTTATGACTCCCACCTTTGTAGAAATAATCACGTGGCCTCTAGCACCTTTCAAAAACCTTGGACAAAATTAAAATCAAAATGCTTACCTTATAAATGTTGGCCCACGTCCTCAACAATAATATTTCATCCTTTATGACTAGGCCCAAACTCGAACCCGTGACCTACCACCACTATAGTGCCTTAGCCCAAGGCTAAGATATCATTGGGCTACATGCCCACATAAAAATCAAGGTGCACAAAAAACTATTTCAACCTTACCTTCAATGAATTTCAAAATACAACAAAAACCTTACTGTGTGTCAAAACTAAAGGAACGGGAATCAAATCCTCAACTTGCACTGTGTGAACATATTAACCAGTATCCAACCACCGTTTGTGCTACCCAGTGATTTTAAAACGATTTGGCACTCCACACAAATTTAATATAAATTTTGTCTCCTTAAACTTTGAAAAATGCAAACCCTCTTCTTATTTCTCAATGCAGTGCATGATTAATTCATTACCTTGGCATTCAAAAAATTGTATTGGATAATTTAAATGAAAATCATTGTCCCCATTTTATACCTTGTTCTTTGCACTCCAACACGTTGGCTTAATGAATTCAAATTTTAATCCGAATTTTAATTTAAACCTTTTGATGCCTTATGATTTATTTAAATTAAAATTTTAACCATAGGTTAAAATATTTTTTTGGTAATTATTATAATAAATTAACAGTGGGTTTTTATAGAGGATCCCAAAACCTTATATACAAAATCAGCCTTGCCAGATGATGTTTCATGCCACGTGGCTAGGAAAGTAAACCAGAATGAAGAAAAAACAAGGAGATGCTAATTGCTCGAAGGCACAAAATGGAACAGACAGTCCTGAATATTCTGGTTACGAAAAACATTAAAACAAAATTAATATCCAGATAACTCATCATGGTGAAGAGAAGTGCGTTGATAACCATTATTACACCAAATCTGATGGACCTTGGAAACATGGAAACAACCATATTTGAAGAAAGGAGTGTGAATAGTGATATTGGAGGGGCCCGCCACCTGACCCACAAAAACATCAGGAGAAAACAACTGACACGGTTGAAACATCATGAGGGAATATTTGCCTTGGCCAAGCTATCCACCTCGGATGGAAAACGAGAATGCCAAACCACCGGACACGTGGTCATAAGACCTTTGTTGGCCAAATGGTCTGCCACCCAGTTACCTTCTCTGAATATGTGCCCCGCCTCCCACCTGACATGCTGAGAAAGAAGCATTCTAGCCTCGAGAATGATGTTTAAGACCCGCCAGGATGGGTCTTTGGAGCCGTGAAGGTAGTTGATAATGTTAAGAGAGTTACCTTCAATAATTAGTGGCCTACGATCATCCGAGAGGACCTGCAAGCCTTTCAACACACCTCGAGATTCAGCAAAATGATTTGTCTAAGGACCCAAATATTCACAGTAAGCCAAAATCAGCTTACCATTATGGTCTCTAACCACACCTCTAGATCCGACGGGCCCCGGGTTGCCTTTAGCTGCCCCATCAAAATTAAGTTTGATCCACCCCACCGGAGGTGCAGTCCAAGTGGCATTCCTACGACCGGTCACAAAACCAACCTTGGAAGATGGGCAAAGGTCCAACCTTTTGAAAATAATTTCTTCCCCAAGGAGGTGAGGACGGGAACCAGGAACAATTTTTGAATTCTCGACGATGAAGGATAAGGCTCTCTAGGCGACAGAGGATGCCACCCTAGGGGTCTTGCCAAAGACTGGCATTTCTCTCAAGCCAAATTTGCCAGATGGAATTGTGGAAGGAGGCTTCAACAAGAAAGCGGAGTTTGAGATTCTTGAAGGGATTGGGCCATTGGAGGAAAGCATCTTTGAGGGACCAGGGAATGCACCAAAGGATTTGGAAGGAGGACAACACAAAGCTGAGGACCGAATGGGAAAAGGGACAGTGTAAGAATAGGTGGTCCGACGATTTACAATCAGCTAAGCAAAGATAGCACCTGTTGGGAATTGCAAAGCCTCTCTTGTGTAGATTATCTATGGTTAGGGCTTTATTATGAAAGGCAATCCAAGCAAAGTAGTTCACCCTAGGAATAATCCCCTTCCTCTAAATCGCCCTCCACCAGAGATCCAAGGCAACCTCAAATGTAAGAAGGTCATAGGCGGACTTGATAGAAAAACAACCATCCTGCATGTCACGCCAAATAATTTTGTCCTCACTTATGACTGAAGGAATAAAAATAGATTGAAGAACACTGGACAAAAAATCCAACTCATTGTTAAAACCGTCCACAACTGGAAGTTTCCACTGAGGGGAAAGAGAACTCTGGTCAATGAATTCTGCCACCTTGAGTTGAAGTTTTGGATCGATCTAGGCCCTCAGACCAGCTAGGTCCACTTTCAATTCGAGAGCTTCATTAGTAGCCCACCTGTCTCTCCAGAAAAGGATAGAGGATCCATCACCCAAGATCCAATGAACTCCCTTGCTAATCAACGAGTGGGCCTGAAGCACTATTTTCCAAAAAGCAGAAACTTGGGGCAGAGGCACCGCATCGAAGAGAGAATTCTGGCCAAGATACTTTCTTTTAACTAGCTTGACCCACTCCATCGGTTTTTTAGTAAGGATCCGCCAGGCATGTTTGGCAATCAAAGCCGAGTTCATGAGTCTGGATCTTCTCAAACCTAAGCCACCTTGATCTTTACATAGGCAAACCTTGTCCCATGCCACCAGAGGAAATATGGATCTTTCTTCACTGCCATACCAAAGAAAATTCCTCTATATTTTCTCAATCTTGGAATGAATAGACACAGGAAGCATGAAAATAGACATGAAATAAGTGGGAATTCCTTGAAGGTAGGCTTTGGTAAGGGTGGCCTTCCCAGCTTGCGACAAAAGTTTGCCTTTCCAAGTGCTGAGTTTCTTATGAAGCCATTCTAGGATCATGTTCCACATGTTTTCATTGGCACGTCCATTACAGGCCAGAGGTAACCCCAAATATGTAGCAGGCAGGGAATCAATAGTGCATTCGAGGATTCTGGCAATGCGAATTTGCTTGCACATAGGAGTATTAATAAAATAAATTTTGCTCTTGATATAATTAACTTTTTGGCCAGCAGCCTTCTCATACCGGATCAAAATGCGCTTAATAGATTTGGCCTGGGTGACAGACGCTCCAGTGGAAATGAGCGTGTCATCCACAAATTGTTGATGAGTGATAGGATCAACTTTGGAAGTGGGCAAAATGCCATAAATCTTGTTTTTATGGAGAGCTTCATTCAAGGACCAACTTAGAACCTCAGCCAGGAGAATGAACAAGATAGGAGACAGAGGATCACCTTGTCTGAGGCCTTGAGCACTTTGAAAGAACCCAGTAGGGGCCCCGTTGATCAGAACCAAAAAGGAAGGAGTGGAAATGCAACTGCTCACTAGGTCAATCCAATGAGGGTGAAAGCCAAACTTGCAGAGGACAGCACACAAAAACCTCCTATCGACTCTGTCAAAAGCTTTATTCATGTCAAGCTTAAGGAAAAGCGCAACATTTTTGGAACAATGGGCAGAATGGAGGGTCTCATGAATAGTGATGACACCGTCAAGGATGTTTCTGCCCTTAACGGTGCTTACCTAAGCAGGACCAACCAAGGAAGGGAGGAGGGACCTCAGACGATTGGCAATAGTCTTGGTAAGAATTTTGTAGAAAACGTTGCAAAGGTTGATGGGCCGATAGTCAGAGAAGCTTTTGCAGGCGGGCGTATTGGGAATGAGGGCTAGAAAGGTAGAGTTGAGCTTCAAATGGATGGATCTAGAGGCTTGGATTTCTAGAATTGCTTCACAGACATCAGACCCAACAACATCCCACATAACTTGGAAAAATTGTGGGGGAAAACCATCAGGCCCGGGGGCCTTATCTAGTTTCATGGAGAAGAGAGCATTATTAATCTCGGAATGGGAAAATGGTTCCAAGATCTTAATACTCACCTCATGAGGAACTTTGGTAGGAAAGTTAGCGAGTAGGGATTTCTGAACTTGGAGATCACTGTCAGGAGGAGCACCCAACAGATCCTGGAAGAACTCGATAGCTTCACTACAAATTTCCTCAATCTCCCTGGTCACATGACCATCCTTGCACACCACCTCCCTAATATTAGTGGCCCCCCCATGCCTGATGGTAGATGCATGAAAAAACTTTGAATTTGAGTCTCCATGCCTTAGCCAGAGATCTCTAGACTTCTGACGCCAAAAATTTTCCTCCCTAGCAAGAATGGAATGGTATTCCACTAGGAGGCTCTGTTCCTCCTCCTTGAGAGCTTTAGAATACCCTTCGACCTCCATATTTGCCTCCAAAATCTTCAAGCTCTCTGAAATGGACTTTTTAGACTCAAAAATGTTGCCGAAAACCTCCTTGTTCCACAACTTCAAATTCTTTTTAATCAGCTTGAGTTTTAGGGCCAGTATTTTGGATGCTGAACCTGCCACCTTCACCTACCACCAAGCCAACACCACCTCTCTAAAATCCTTGTGGGAAATCCACATGGACTCAAATTTGAAGGGGGTCTTAAACCCAGGCCCGTTAGTGACCTCTAGGATAATAGGATTATGGTCAGACCCGATCCTTGGCAAAGCTGAGAGAGTTGCATCGTCGAGAAAGGGAATAGCTTCATGGGAAATGAAGAACCAGTCAAGCTTGACCTGGATAAGATTTCTCCCAATCCTTCTGTTGCTCCAGGTGAAGGACGCCCCCTTGAGTTCAATGTCAAGCAAGTTATTGGAAGATACGAAGTCTCTGAAGTCCTCCAAGCAACATCTAGGAAGTACAACGCCTCCCTTCTTTTTTGAAGGATGAAGAGAGTAGTTGAAATCCCCTCCAAAAACCCATGGAAAGTCGCTAAAATTATCCCTCATCATAGAAATAGCTTTCCACATCTCTGCTCTCTCCAAAGTAGAGTTCGAGGTGTAAACATTGGTCAAAATAAACGAGGAATTATCAACTTTGGAATGAAACAAAATGTTGATAATCCTGCTAGAAAATGATAAAAGGCTGTCCTCAACACTGTCAGGATCCCACAGTACCATGAGATTGCCTGTGGAACCAGTAGCAGGACTGAAAAGGAATTTGCCCTTGGCCCAAATGGCCTTAGCAGCCTTGGCCGAACCAATAGCATCAGACTTAGTCTCTTGCAACATAAGGATGGAGGGGTTAGACATCTTTCGGAGGTCGGCCACCACCCTGCGTTTGGCCGCTCCATTAAGGCCTCTCACATTCCATGAGAGGACCTTCATCTGGAAACTTTAAAGAGCTTCTTACCTCCCTTTCCTTGCTAGATGGGAGGTTTTGGGACAAGCGAATCACCCACCAAGGATTCAAAATCTTCTTGAAAAAGTAGACACTGAGTGCCATTTGCAACATCTACTGCCGTCTCTTTGTCCCTCTTTTCTTTAGGAGGATGCCCCTGCTTCCTTTCACTACCAAAATCCACCCCTTGCTTTCGAATCTTGGTGTTTTGAGGACTAACATTTCCAGGCTGATCGCCCCTCTTCCCCAGCAAGTAATCTTCAAACAGGTTTTGGGCCTCGAGAGGGTTCAGGTTATGAATTTTTGGTGAATCATCCTGAGTGGGAGTACGGGAGGGGGATTGATCCTTTTCTGCTGGAGGTTTTGATTGGGAGTTTACACCACACTGAGTGGCACCCGAATGGAGGATGAATCCCTCATTAGGGATGGAAGATTCAAGGAGTTCCCTAGAAGGATCTGACAACACAGGCTCTATCACGATAGGGTGTTTCGATAGCCCTTCCCCATGTTCCAGGGTGTTGCAGGAATCCCCCCTCTTCTTCCCTGGATTTTGAAGAGGACAATTAGACTGAAGATGCCCCTGAGAACTACACTGAGGGTAGTAGGCAGGCCTATTCTCGTAGTTGATGGCTTGCTTGTGTAGAAAGGTCCCTCCAGACTGTAGAGTAATGGAGGACGGAAGGTTCGCCTCCAAATCTGCAAAAATGCAAAAGCGAGCTTGGACAAATATGGTATGAGCTCAGGTGGGAGGGTCAATGGTGACCAAATCCCCAATGGAGTGAGCAATGCCTCTGATAACATTTTCATGCCAACAAAAAAGGGGAAGGTTCAAGAGCCTAACCCAAATTGGGGCAATGTTAATATTCTGAGTTTCGAGGTTGAAATCCATCCCCCACTTCCTGAGAAAGAGACTGCATCCCAAAAACCAAGGACCCCCAGTCAGAATTCTACAATAGTCCTCTGCATTGTTTAGTCTAATTGCAAAAAACCTTGAGATAGGGTAGCCAGCTCCATGTGACCCGAAGTCCGCCACTTTCCTACCGCCCATCTACGAATGGTCTCCATATCAGGACGACCTCCAATAAACTTATCGATTAGGGTAAACTTTTCAAAGTCCACAAAACTTGAGAGGATTTCCTTCGGGATGTTGAACTCATCCCCAGAAAAAAAATAGGTCTTTGGTGAATAAACCACTTAGAAGCCACTGCCTGAGCATACGATTTTTTGTGACCGACCCACCGCTTGTCAGGCGGATCCTTCTCGCAGCTGACATTATCTTCGGTTGACTCCGTAGAACCTCTGGCCTCTGACTGACCTCCCTTCGCCTTGTTGTGGCCCTCCGCTTTGCTAAGTACCTGGTTCATAACGCTGGTACTCTTGCTCCCGTGCGCTCCCGATGTGACCTTCCCGCTCTGCGACATCTCCTCGCTTCTATTTAGGCAGATATTTTTAAAATATTTTAATTTAAATAAATTAAATAGTAATTCTTTAAAATCTGTTCAATGGGTCTTTTCAATGATTTATTTTTTAATGATTCCTTGGACCTTGTTTTTCTTCACCTCAACCTTTTGCCCGAAATGTTATAATATAAAAAATTATAATATTATTATTTCTTTTTAAACCTGCTTCTCCTTCCTTGGATATTCAATCTTTTAAGCCTCTTTAGGCATATAATATTTAAAATAAATATTATATCTTTTTTCGTTTAACCACTTCCTTACCTTTTGGAAAAACCACCTTATGAAATTAATGATGAAAAAATTGGACATCAAACCTCTTGACATCAATGACAACAAAACTAGCTCAAATTTCCAACACTTTGGGCCCTGATGCAAATATAGTCAAATAAAAATTAATAAAATTACATCCTACCATTACCCTCATGGTCATACAAGAAGTTGTAGCTAATTGGTTACGTCCATTTATAATAAAACAAAATCTGGTATCGAGGATGTACAAGCTTGCTAGTCTGAAGGGAATATAAGAGCCTGAGCCATTGAAAATTATACACTTGAGAGTATTCTACACCTGAACTAATATATTGTTAGTTTTTGATGAATAACCATTACATAATATGGCCACTAAATCAATAATACTCAACTCAATATGAAGGAAATAATAATGCTAAGCAAATAAGATTATATTTAGAATATGAAATAACTCCAATATTGTTAATTCTAAATGCTAAAAAATATAATAAACTCTTATTGAATAAAAGGCCTCAAATACATCATATTGCATCACCTTCCATTGCTCTATGGGTGATGTCCCATCTCTTGATCTTCCCTTTGTGATACTATTCTATTACAATTTCACATCCATATATAGAATGGAATGTGATTATTCATATGGTGTTTCTTGGCCTACACTCTTCCTATGACTCCTCATATTCCTATTCTAATGACACATGTACATAGGGAAAACTATGCACATTTACATTGCCAAAATATCATTTCACACTTGTGCATTTATTACAATGCATAAAGTAAATACTTTCATCCTAACCTAAGATACTCTTTCCTATCTATATATGTACCCATGGTGGTACATTGTCATGTACCAAATAATGTAATATATTCCAACACCCCCTTGTATTAGATTGTTTGGTTCTTGAGAACTTTGGTCTTCATTATGGATCTTCTTCTTCTTTCTCGAACTTGTGCTCTTATTTGTTTTTTTATTCAATTTGCTTGATGCATGTATCTTGATCAATCAAATTATTAGTATTTTTATAAAATACTACATTTTATAAAAGAGCTTTAGGTTCATGTAATCTGTATCATATTTTGGTTCTTGTATCTCATGTATATCTTGCTCTAGATGCCCCTTTTGATTTTCTTCTCTATATTGTGGCTGGCACCGATACTACTGCTATGATGATTTGTATTGTTTATGGTTTTGATGAGGTTGAGACATTTTATTTGGTTGGCCTCCTGAATTAGTATGGTATCTCTGATATTGATTCCTTGGATTGAATCTGTAGTAGCTGGTACTATGTCCTCATCTCTTGAAAATTTGATAATGTATGTCATTTCACTTTCCTTTGCTTCTTCTAATATATGGTTGTATGTTATTTGAAATTGCAAAATTTATGATCATAAGAGCTATTGCTTCATCCTTGTATTTTTGTATATCTCTTTATTTAGTAGGTTTGGTCTTTGCTCCCTTAACTATATCCCAAATATTTTCTACTATTAAGATTAATCTTACTTTATTTTTCCATGTGGTATAGTTAGGACATTTGAGCAATTAGGATTCAAATAGAAATTTTTTGTTTGTAGTTGTCATGAGTAGACTACCTTGTGACTCCCTAATGATGGAAATAGAATGCAATTCCAATTCTTTACAAATATTAAAATGAAATATCAAATGTAGTCCTAGGTAAAATCCCTTTTATCTCCAAAAATTGTGGATAAAATATTTAATTCTAAATTTTATATACCATTTTTTATGTAGAAATCCTTATACCTCTAAAATTAGAAATTTAGAAATTTTTAAAAATAATATTTGTGAAGAGACAAAAATGCAAAACCAAATAACATGAAATAATTTGAACTTAAAGAAAACAATATTGCACAATGAATGATATTTATTAATGTGGGAGCCTCAAAACTCCATTGTTATAATAAGAATTCTTGAATTCTTTGATAAAAATTTTACAATAGCTAGGGTTCTCCGAAACCCTAGCAAAACAATACCATTGGTGTCTCAAAATGCATCTCTACTCCCAACAAAAGTGAGTGGGCTTATAGTTATCCAATGTCAGGTCACTCCAGCTTAAGAAGCTACACAATACTAATGTCACACTTCTAGATCTGCACACAATAAAATAACAAATGAGTTAGTAGTAATCATGAGGGCTTCACAATGTGAGGCCCTCTATAATCAATACAAAAACCCTAGCTATCTGCTATAAATAACATGAATAGAACTAAAAATGCATGTAATGAAATACCAAATAAAATATTTACCTTACTTGTCTATTATCTTCTGATCTGATGAACTCTATTGTAGTGGACTGGTGCAACAATGCCCTAGCATCACCCAGAGGCTAGGTAAACTTCAGAACTCTGGTATAAAATGTTCGTGGGTGCTTGATGGTTGTAGGAAACACCTATGGGCACTTGGTGATGGCATAGGGTGCCCAGAGGTGCTTGGCAGTGAAGAAGAAAGCACCCAAAAGCACTTGGGAATGATAAGAAGTACCCTAAGGCATTTGATGGCTGAGGGGGGAGTTTGCAAAAGAAAAACTAGCTAAGCGAGGGAGGTGGCGATGGATGTGGGGGCTATGGAAGGTGAGGATGGAATACGAGTGTGCTCAGGTGATCCAAGGAACTCAGGGATGAATGGTTGAGGACTCAAAACATGGAAAACTCAAGAATTGCTTTGAGAAACTTCTTTAGAAATTTAGGGGTTGAGGCATAAAAATGTCTCCTATTAATAATCCAACCTAGGGCACATTAGGGTTTCAACAACACTAATTGTGTGGCTGAGATAAAAGCATATTGGAGGGTGGATATTAAATCTAGGGTGTGGCAAGGATTTATGCAAATGGATGGATATGATTAATTCAATTATATAAATATATATATAATATTAATATTTAAATATATAAATATATGTAAATAAAGGGTGGAAATGGTAGGAAAGTTAGGATGGACAATAAGTGGCTAGGTTTTGGTGTCTACAGATGCCCCTTTTTGTACTGCGTTTCCTGAAATGCCATGCAGTGCAAAAAAACAAGACACCTATTTTGTTTAGGTGCAAAAGCAACTTTTTCTTGCAATGTGAAAGATGATCTTGAAGACAAAAGAATGAAATAATTTGAATTTTTTGTAGCTTACCCCCTCAATTGGTGAATGAGTTTGCATATGAATCTCATGAGCCAATTGAAAAATCTGTGCAAATTAATGATGCAAATGTGACATTATTTTTACCCTAACAGTGGGAAGGGGATTGGTGAAAAATATGATATGATGCGTCTATTTTTGTCCCAACAGATGAAGGGTCTTGTGAAATATGTGATGAAAAATATGTTTGTTTTTACCCCAACAAATGAGGGAATTTGTGGAACATGTGTCTATTTTGCCCCAAAAAATGAAGGGATTTTTGCCAAGTGTAGATGTCATGATCATGTAAGATATATTCTATTATGGGAAAATGAAAACCAAATGTGGTTACCCAAAATTTGTGGTGATTTGATGCTTTTGAATAATTTGCCTTTTGACATCATTGATATGCAAAGATGAAGATTCAAAAAGAAAAATAGTCAACTTCGGAGGGCCAACTAGTGACTATCAGATAATTCCTATGATCAAAACCAATCACCCTAGTTAAGGCCAGTTGCCATGATTACTATCAAATAAATGTGAAATGATGAGTTTTTATTTTTTTCCATGTGTTAGGCCCCACAAACTAGGCCATCAATGATAAATTTTATGCAAATTGTTCTTGGAAAAGTTTCACTCAAAATGTGAAGTGCCAAATATGATGATGATTTTGAAAGAGGAGATATGTGATGATGAAAATGACCAAGTGTCCTTATGGTGGGTTATTCATCTTACCGATTTGCATGGATGCAAATCGGTTCAATCACCAAGTATATAGAAAAACCCACTAGATACAAGGTTCACTTGAATTTTTTTTAACTTGGCAAATGTGTAAATGACGTGAGATGATTTTGATGATGATGTATGAATGACAAAAATGATTATTGTGATCATTTTGTGAATATTTGGATCATTTTTGGGTGATTTTATAACTTGTTAAGTGGATTTGCAATTTGTGGTCACAAATAAAAATTATGCATCCAAATCAGTTGGAATCTTCACAAAACCTATTGATATGATGAAATAGACACATGGATGCAATATGAAAAGATTTAATGGGTATAAGCCACTGTTTTATGAAAATTTATCTTTTGTCAAAATTAATGCCAAATATCCATTGGTGCTTTTGGCATGCAAAAATACCCATCATTATTTGGGTGCTCTAAAAATATCCATGGGCACTTCAGTGTGCTAGGAAACACCCATGGGTATCTCAAGGCATTTGAAGCAGCTATAAATAGCTGGCAAGATGAGAAACCAAGATCATTTGTGCATTTGAGAATTTGAGAAGTTGCATTTGGGAGAGTGGAGTGAAGTAAGGTGAAGTGAATTAGGAATTAAATCTATGGTAGCAGATGGAGTGAGTGTGGATTCTGGGGTTGAGGTCCTGATGCTGGAGTGCGAGCTATTGAGGTAACTCCATTTTTGTGTAATGTGCAAAAATTTTATGTTTTTGTGATTTTTTTAATGTGAAAAAAAATGACAAGTGTTTTGTGTTGTGTTGTAGCTTAGGATTTTGGAGGCTCGACACCGGTTCTTACCATACATTCTTAGGATGATCAAGATAGTGGTGAAATATGAGTGGGATCTACTGGAGATAGTGGGACTAGTAGAGGTATCCCAGATTGATGTAGTGATGGAAGATGAGGGGTACCTCTCTACCTTGGTAGATAGGTGGGATGTACATAGGGGGACTTTTTAGCTCCCTATAGGAGAGATGACCATGACCTTAGAGGATATATCACATCCTCAAGGTATCGATGGAGGAGATCCGAGTTGAGGTTGGGTGTGATAGGAATATGAATATGAGGAAGATGTTTGGAAATGGTTGGCATGGTATGAGTGTGGATATTGGAGGTATACCTTACTTGTCCATGTATGTGGACAAGGAGTTGGATGCCCTTCGTGCCTTGGTCATTTTCATGTTGGCCAACATCATGGCCTCAAACAACATTGGGTGCAGGTTTCCTTGGAACCTGATAGGTTTAGTGAGCGATATGCTCACTATGCAGTAGGTGTATGCATGGGCTCCTACTTTACTAGTGTAGGTATACCAGGAGTTGTATGAGGTGATGAGGCATGGGAGGAAAGTATTGGGGTGTAGCTTACTACTATAGTGTTGGTGATGGGAGCACTTTAGTGTGGCTCGATTAGAGGACTTACGAGTAGTAGGCTTGGGTAGGGAGAAGCCCTATGCTAGGAGATTGGTGGTGGACAAGGAGGTATAGCCGAGTCAGCCTATGTGGATAAGGCGGTACCAATCCACCTAAGTGATATGGAGGTCATGGCAGGCTTGTAGGTGGACTAGATATGGAGAGCACATGCGATGAGTATGGTAGGCTAGGTGGGTGGTTGGGAGATATCAGAGTGAGACTAACTACTTTTAGTTATTATGAGTACTTTGATAGTTTGGTTTGAGGTAGGGGATCCTAGATGATCCAGTTCAGTATAGGAGGCATTGAGAGGAGACAGGGCTACCATGTGTGGAGCTGTGGAGGATGACTTATGAGGATGATGAGGAGATGGATCTCCTAGATGTGGGTGATTTAGGGACTACTACAGAGTATGATGCTTGGATCGCTTCACAACCACCATGGTCACCACCTTGAGTAGTGGCTAATGGGGATGGTGATAAGGCTAGGGATGAGGGGACCCATGAGGCCCCCAAGTAGTGTTGACACCTTCGATAAGATAGTCAAATGAGGAGGACTAAGGGTACAACTAGGTAGGCTCCAAAAACTAGGGAAGATAATGGAGATGGGGATGATGCAAAGGAGACTCTGTATGATCGTCTAGATCAGAATGAGAAGTATTGAGTATGGTTGGAGTAGTAGGTGGTGGAGCGATATGTAAGGATCACAATGCTCCAGGAAGAACAACTAGAGAGGGAGCACTGGCATAATGTCAATATATCATGTGTTAGGTCTTGACATAGATATATCGAGGTATTGGAGGATAGGGTTATGGAACATCATATTCCACTTTTAGATCCTCCAACCTCATCTATCTCTAAGGGTGCTAGGCATAGCGAGTCTAGGCATAGCTCTAGATCTAGAGCTCCTACTAGATCATAGGGATCCTCTTGGAGGACGTAGCTTAGTGCATAGATGCACTTTTTGTATATGAGCCTTGGTGCTCCATTGTATGTAGCCTTTTGGTACTCATTGTACATGTGATATTTATACATATATATACATGGCTTTTACCTTTTTGTATTTTTTTTAAATGCTTTGTGTGGAATGCTTTTGTCAAATGCATGTTTATATGGATGATGAATGTATGTTATCTCGAGGAAGGAGGTAATATTTTTCCAATTATATCTATACCCCATTGTGAAAAGGTCCAAAGGCTTTGAATAGATTGTAAAGCTTGTGATGGTACATGATTTAAATCAGCATGTTCTTGATATTTCTTAAAATGTTTAACATAAGTGCAACAATCACATTCCATTGTGGGCCAATAATATCCCATGTGTAAAATATTCTTTACAATAATCATTCCACTAAAATGACCACCACAAGTACCATCATAGGCTTCAAATATGGCTCTTTGTGCCTCACTAGACTTGATACAATGAAGGAGGACTCCATCATAACCACATTTATACAACATGTTCCCCAAGATAATGAAACGAGCTACCTTTTTCTTGAAGGTGTGCTTGGTAGTTCGATATATATTAGATGGGAGTGTTCCAAACTTGAGAAAGGCTACTATTTGGCTTGACCAAGGATCATATGTATTCGATTGGATAAAGCAAACATCATTTTCATCTTTAGAGTCAACACAGACAATTGCAGATTTAGAGATCATTGAAATTATAAGGGGTTGTACCTATCAAAAGGAGTCTTTTGGAATTAATGATCCAATGGAGGCCATCACATCTACAAATATATTAGTCAAATATGGTAAGCTATTGATTTCATACCAATTAAATTTTGAAAGCAATTTCATTACTACTTTGTGATAAAGCTTAATGGTAGGTTCTTTGCATTTGTATTCTCTATTAATTTGCTTAATGACAAGTTGAGAATACCAAAATATTCTAATATGTTTAATGCTCATAGCTATAGATAATTTAAGACCTAGGATTAAGGCTTCATACTCTACAGTATTGTTTGTGCATTGAAAGTCGAGTTTGAATGATAATGGGATAGGTACCCCTTAGGGTGTATGAAACACAACTCCAACATATTGAAATTTTGTGCACTTAGAGCCATCAAATAATAGTGTGATATTATATTATTCCTCCATAATTACATCTTCTTATTCGGTGATGGCAAATACTAAATCATCTAGGAGCTCAATAATCAAAGGATGATCACTAGGTAGTGGAGCTTCCGCAAGTTGATCGACTATTACCTAACCTTTAATGGATTTTTGACTAATTAATTCAAGATCAAATTCAGTAAGGAGCATTATCCGTTTAGCGGTGTAGGTGTTTTTGTAAGTGTGAGACATCATATAATGTAGAGGATTTTCTATAGCTATGAAATTTGTTGTGTGACTAAGCAAGTAGTTTCTAAGTTTCTTAGTGGCAAAAAACCACTGCTAAGCATAATTTTTCTACATAAGCATATCTGGTTTCATAGCTTACTAATGTTCGACTAAAGTAGTAGATAGCTTGATCTTGATTTTTTTATTCTTTTGTGCAAGCATTGTCCCTAATGTAGAGTCCGTTGCTAAAATATAAATATAGAAATGGACCCCTAGATGAGGAGGATCTAAGACTGGTGAAGAAGCTAGATATTGCTTAATGTCATCAAAGGATTTTTGACATTCATCTATCCAAGAAAATGGCACCCCATTTTGTAGTAGGTGATTAAATGGCCTACATTTTTTAGAAAGTTGCACAATAAAACAATAGATTGATTGAATATTTCATTGTAAACTACACAACTCCTTTAAGTTAGTTTGGAAAGGCATCTCCATGATGGCCTTGACCTTGTTAGGGTCCACCTCAATGCCTCTTTTGTAGATAATGAATCCTAGAAGTTTTTCAAAGGTAACACAAAATATACATTTCTTGGGGTTCAACCTTACATTATGCTCTAGAAGTCGGTAAAAAACTTTCTCCAATACACCAATGTGTTCTTGTCGAGTTTTGAATTTTTCCAAGAGATCATCCACATAATTTTTGATAATATTATGCATGTAATCATGGAAGATGTATGTCATGGCATGTTGATAAGTAGAACCTACATTTTCGATACCAAAGGGCATCACCTTGTAACAAAAAGTTCCCCAAGGTGTAGTGAATGTTGTTTTGTGTTGGTCATCCAGATTTATTCGTATTTGGTTGTATCCTAAAAATCATCCATGAGTGAAAGCATTTCATGGCCAACGCAGGTGTCGAAAAGAGTATCGATGTTTGGGAGAGGTAAGTCATCCTTAGGACATGCTTTATTGAGATCTTAAAAGTTAGTGCAAACGTGTATCACTTTGTTAGGATTGAAAATGGGTGCCATGTTTGAAATCCACTTAGGATAGTCGATAGGAACTATGAAGTTCACGTCTAAGAGTTTTTGAAGCTCTGTTTTTACCAAGAGGGCCATGGTAGGATACATTCTCATAAGTTTTTGTTTACCAACTTAGCATCATGTTATAAGGTAAAATTATGGACAACCAAACTACATTCAAGATCGGGCATGTCCTTATAGGACCATGCAAATATACCCTTATTCCTTTTGAGGAGAGCAATTGATTGCTCTTGTTCATTGGGTGATAAACTATTTCCAAGCTTGACAATTTTGGGTTTTCTTTGTCTAAACTAAAGTCCACATTGATGGTATCTTCATTAGACATGTGGGAATCTTCCTCAAGTTTATGGGGCATAGGGATCAGATGAATGTCATATAAGATGTCAAAATATTCCGGTTTATCCTCAGCTATGTCTACCTAGAAAACCTTAGGATCTAAAGGTGAAGGCCAAGGGGATGGAGGAATGTAGTTGGCGTAATCCCTTAACAATTCCTTGTACAAGACAAATTTGGCAAAGGATGGAGGTGAGGAAATCTGGTCCATATCAATGAGACTTATGTCAATTGGAGTTGGCTTAGCCAGATTGTATGGATTATAGAGCAGGGTGAATAAATCAACATGATTCGTGTTGAATTATGGGTAATGTGGAATATGGTTGGATGGAATGGATGGGACCTAAGAACCGGTAATAAGAGCTTGGTTAACATAAATAGTAGCAAGCAACACAAATAAATGCATTTATCTAAATGATATGTACATGCAATACCAAAAAATAAAACATATTTTTGTTGATTTTTTAATTTTTTATTTTTATTTTTTATTTTTTGGTAGTTTTTATTATGTACATATGTTACAAGTTTGGCTTATGAAATGGCTTAATGAAGTGGAGGTGGTGGCTCACCAGTAGGGGAGGCTCGCTCTTGTGGAAGAAGCAAGCGAAATATGGGCTCATGGATGGGGAATATATTGAGATAAAACTCATCTTGTGCGGTATGGGGAATAATGGGATTTGATTCTTCTTCATATTCATCCAAAAATATCGACATAAGTTCAAATTCTTCATAGATTTCATCATCAAAATTATCGGGATGGAGGGCTTCTTCTCTTGAATTTAGATTAAGCATTTGGAAGGTTGTTCAAGAGAAGAGGTGGTGGAAAGTAGGTGGTAACCTAGTCCTGAACGGTCATGTGCTTCTTGATATGGAACATCAATGGGTTGCAACACTCCCTATTTATGTAATCCTAGGCCATGACCGGGGTTATGCACAGGGGAAAATTTCACAATTTAGAGTGAATTTTAGTATTTTCACAATTTTTATTTTGCTAATTTTGGACCCTAGAGGTCGGCCCATTCGCCCAAAAATTAAAGGAAATTTTTTTTTTAGGGTAAATTCATCTTGGTACAATATGTTTTCTCGCCTAATTTTTGCCTTAAAATTATTAAACAAAAATTATCTCATCCAATTTACCTCTTGTACCCTACTATATAAAGGTAACCTTGACAGTGACACTCATAGTCTCATTTAATTAAAATAAGGCAACTGACACAAGGTGACTGACATAAGTGACTGGCAAAATATGACTAGAATAAGGAGACTGGTAGAAGGTAACTAACACAAGGTGACTGACACAAGGTGACTGACATAAGGCAATTGTCACAAGGCGATTTTCACAAGGTGACTATCACAAGGCGACTATCACAAGGTGAATTTCACAAGGTGATTGGTAGAAATCGACTAGCATAAGGTAACTATCACAAGGAGACTGGTAGAAGGTGACTATCATAAGGTGACTGGAAGAAGGCGACTGTCACAAGGTGACTGGAAGAAGGCGACTGTCATAAGGTGAATGACAAAATTTGACTATCACAAGGTGACTGGTAGAAGGTGACTAACACAAGGTGAGTGACATACAATGACAACCATTTACCAGTAAGTTTCTATTACCATTTATGCTCCTTTTTATATATTTTTGTTCATTGAAACTCAATAAGGAGGTTTTCCTATTATTTGGTCACCAATATCAATCCTGCTTGGATCATATATTCTGTTGTCTTGGATATTAGTTATCTCTTTTACCAGTTATTTTCATTTTTCAAAATGATGTTCATGTTACTCTTCTGTTTATATAGGTAAAAACTCACCTGTTGGCAGTGGAAATAAGGGAGGCCAGTATTTCGATAAAAGGAGTATCCTCAAATACTTCCATAATATTTTAAAATACAGTCAGCCATCAACATCTACACAAATTGAAGGTATGAACGCCTTTACTTACTAATAGGTTAAATTTTGTACATTTTTAATTTTATATATAATGTCTTCATTCATTAATAAGGGTTATTTTTGGTTGATGGCTTTGTCCATTGTTTATTTATATTTTTTAAAATAAGGAATGATTTTAAAAATAATAATGATAATGACCCTGGTATTGATCCTAGTATCATCTCTACAAAAAATATTGTTAACCTTGGTATGCCTCCACTTCGACATATCCATGATAATGAAAAGTCCACAGATGAAAATTTTCTTAATGAAATAGAACAACAACATGAAGAGATTGCTGAAACTAACATGCCAAATGGAAAATAAAATAATAGTTCTTATGCAGTCCCTACTTCTAGAGATTCTTCTTCTAAAAAACATAAATATGTAAGGTCATCTAGGTGGACAATTAACATATCATTTCAGCCTGATTGGGTTTTAGATTTTCCATTTGTTGACCCACTGCTACCAGAGAATAGTAATGAGCTAATAATAGAATTTATATGTGTAATTTACATTTGGAAACACGAAAAGGATCACAGATTGCAATTTAAGAAAGATACAGTAGAAAAAAATTGTGGAAAGGTTTATATAAAAAAAAATAAAGTGATGGACCAGTACAGAAAAATTATAGGTGGAAGGATGCATCAGAGTGTGCACAGATCAAATATGCACAAGAATATGATAAAGCAATGAAAAAAATAAACTTTGGTTGAGAAAGGTGCAATAATTCAAGCCCAATTTCAAAAAATGAAAAAGTTCACTCTAGCTTCAAAAAGTTTATAGTTTGTTGTTGTACTCACTATTCTTAAAAAGGGTAGATCTATATATGATTTCATTGATTATAAATCTCTATTTCTACTAGTTGATGTGTAGAAATTACCCAACACCCATTGGTCAGATTGAAGTGGTTGGGAAATGGTAAAATATCTATCATTGGTTGAGCAGGATGACCTTAAAGAGAAAATAAAAAAGGCAAAATTCATTTCACTTTCAATTTAGGAGGTGACTGTTGTTGACAACACATCTTGGATTTGCATGCATTTTTACACATTGGAAAATCATTTAAGGTAAACTCATTTACTTGGACTACGCAAGATGGTGGAAAATTGCAATGCAGAAAACATTTACAATGTTGTTGTTTCTAGTTTAAAGGAAATAGCAGGAATGAATAAAATGCAAATATCGACTAAGTTAATATGTGTCAGAGCTGATGGTGCTACTACAATGCAAGGACACAAGAATGGTATTTATGTTAGACTACAAACATATGTTTCCCCATATTTGATCCCTATTCATTGCATGGCTCGTAGAATTAATCTTGCATACACAACTGTGGATACATTTAAAAATATAGTGAGAGTGGAAGATCTTGTCCATGAAATTCATGATTGTTTTTTGCGCAGTCTAAAAATATTTTTAGAGTTTTAGTAGTTTGCACTAGGAGTTACTAAAGGTAAAAAAATCTTAAAAGATGTAGATACTAGGTGGATTTTGATGTATCAACTAGTATATAGAGTTTTCAAATAATATTAGTCCTTGGCAAGGTTTATGTATGCAAATAATAGGGTATTTGATAAGGCTAAAGATTTGCTATTTTGAATGAGTGACTTTAAAACACTTCTCACATTGTGTGGTATTCTTCCAATGTTGGAAAAAGTGAATAATTTAATCAAAATTGCACAAGAAAGATCAATTTATATTATGGATTTCATCAAGGTGAGAAAAAAATTGCATACATATTGATACGATGTACGCATCTGGTCAAAGTTTATGGATTCCATGTTTGAGAGTTGGAGAGCATTGACAAATGTGAATGATCCTCAAAAAATTTTAAAGTTAAATATAAATGATCATCTATGTATTAATATCCACCGAAAGAAAATTCCCTTATATCATTTTGATCATCAAATGGATATAGCTACAAATGAAGTTTAACAAATACCCATAACATACAATAGATTTCATGTAGTTGTAACAGATACAAAAATTAAAATAGAATAAAGAGCAGAATCATTGACAAAATAAATCAGAGACCATTTTCAAAAATATGAATTTCTTGAGGCTATGGGTGTGGTTAACCTGATGTTTTGGAATCCTTGTAAGGAATACCTTATTATAAATGGTTTGTTTCTCAAATACATGGGCACTCTTGCTAGCCATTTCACTAAAAATGTGGTAGTCAATGGTATTAAAATCAATGGCATTCTCAAAAAATATCTTTTGACAAAATAATCAAACTATTTTGGAACAACAAAGTTTGGTCAAGTCTCACTAATCACCATGAAAGAGGTTCTATTTCACGTTTGTGGAAACAATTATATCTCAGTAGTATTCTACAACATACTATGAGTGAATATTTTATTTTATATGAATTATTTCAAACGATGATTTTAGGATCTGTGGAGGATGAAAGAGTATTTAATGCATTATCATATGTAAAATCTAAAGTTCAAAATAGGTTGGACAAAAATTTGGAATTTTTTTGACAGTATATGTGTCACTAATGCTTTCATTTGAGAGTATATTATGTCAAACTCACTAATGCTTTCATTTGATTGATTTCACGTATTAAACTATCAATTTTCAATAAAATTTTGGGATTTGATTCATTCATTTGATTTTATTTCACATATTATGCCATCATGTTTCAACAAAATATTGAGATTTGATTATATTTTGAGATATATTTTCATGTATTTTGGAATAGAATATTGATTACAAAATCACAGATATTATTGATTTTCACATGTATTTTGATTTCACATATTATGCTATTAGTTTTCAATAGAATATTGAGATTTGATTATATTTTGAGACATGATATTTTGATTTCAAATTCACATATTATGCTATTAGTTTTCAACAAAATATTGATTACAAATATTATTTATTTTCACATGTATTTTGATTTCATATATTATGATATTAGTTTTCAATAGAATATTAATTACATATATTATTAATTTTCATATGTATTTTTAAAACCATGTATAGCAAACAATGTATTAAAAACAATATATGGTAAACCATGTATTAAATAAACCATGTATTGAATAAACCATGTATGGTAAACTAAATATTTGTGTTGCATTTCAATCATTTCAAATTATTTCATAAAACATAAAAGAACATTTTACTGTATCCACATAATTCAAAATTATTTATTGCATCCACAACTGATCAAAACATCACAATATTGAAAATAAAATATCAAAAAGTAATACAAAATTTATGGAAATTGTCTCTTTGATTGATTTTAAAAAGATGCGATTCTTTTACAATTAAAAAAAACTATGAAACATGTTTCTTTTCTCCACAAATAAGAAAACAATAGTTCTACTTTTCTTCCTGCAAAGTGCCTGAAGTTTCAGCTGCATCTACCTCAATATCCTTTGCTTCCAATGCACATCCCTTATCAAATGCTCTGTTGTAGTGTTTATCCCTGATAGCAATAAAACGTCTTCCTTCGTAGTATCTTATCTAAAAGGTGCATTCAACTCTTTCTCATTTTATTTTACTACAACCTCCACATCCAAGACCTTATCTTTGATAAAATTCTTCAGGTAATTATTTTCTCGAACAGTGTATTACAATCTTTTCTTCACTTTAATAGCATTATTCACACTGATTTTTGTTATCCTGATCAACGTTTTCATGGTTGTGACCTTGTTGCTTTAAGTGTTGATAATTAGACTACAAAATAGAAGATAAATATATTAATATTTATTAAAAAATATATTTAAGAAAAAAATGATTTTCAAATATATGTAAAACTTACATCAGTTGTAAGTCTTGCAGTTTCTACAGTTGCTACTTTTTTATTATCTAGTTCCCATTCATTGAAATATGCTTGGGCTTTGGCATTGAGGTTATCTAATCTATCTAGCATAATGGCCATAAATTCATCACTATTTGTAGAATCGGCCTTCACAGTGTCAGATTCAGCTTTACGTAACAGAGCATCATGATTTTGTGGCTCATTCTCTACCTTTGAAAATAGCTCCTTTGTATGTGCGAAGTTCTTGTATCGGCCATTTATTGCTTTGATCATAACCTTGGCCCGATATTCCCATTATCTTAATGTATCAATATCTACAAGAATATTATTCATAATTGTAGCCTTACATCTATTTTCTAATAAAATAGTTTCTAAAAAATTTACTTTATCATCATTGTTCGGATGATGATGGGTGTCTACTTGCTGGTGGGGGAAGAGGAAACTACGGTGGCATTTGCTTCAAAATTCTCCTCTAATTCATCATCGATTCCTAGAACATGAAGTATATCACTTGTCTTTAGTGGGAAATTCAAATTATTCATATCTTGATACATAAAATTATCATCGAGATTCATAGCGGTAGAGGGCATCTAAGACATGATTTTTACATCTGATAAATTATCAAGGGTTAATATTGGGAATGACATCCCTGAAATAAGAGATTGAGACACCGTCTGAGTGTGTGTCTGAAATTGACTACTGGTTCCTAGAGGTGGTGGCTAGTTCTTAGAGGTGGTGGTGTGAGGAATTGTTTCCCATGCATACAAGATTGGTTCCTCACCAGTAGTGCCTACTGTGAAGTTTGTCGGACTTGCTATGGATGGAATTTTTTTTGATAGACTTGCTATAGATGGACTTGTTTTGTATGGACTTTTTTCTTTTCCTGTTGTGCACCCGATGGAGGCATCTATTTTTTTAGTCTTTTAAATCTAAGCAATGCATCTACAAAATTTCACATAAAAAAAATAAATTAAAACTAGTGTTAAAAACAATGCCATTAAAATAGATTAATTTTAACTAAACATACCCAACTTAGACTCTACAGCCATTATCGTTGATGATGCAAGAATTTGCCTTTGCTATGAAAATAGTTAAAATAGTTCTCAAACTAAATATAATTTTATATTATTAAAATACATTATTTAAAAAAATACTTTTAAAAAATAAGGTTACTTTGTGAATTGGAGGTTACTTCTTCAAGGTCGACTACAACAGATGCATGTACAAAAGTAAGAGGAGTCGTACATATACGTTATCCACCATGAGAAATCCTACGTTTATCGGTGGGAGTTAGTGGTGATAATTGCGACTACGTATCAAAATCGATAGATGCTTCTTTAATCCTAAAGACGACATCCCTTTTACTAGACGATAGAGCTGCTCTTCTATGTTTTCAAAAGAAAATTAGAAAATAACAAGATTGATTGAAAAGAAATAAAAGAGATATTATTTCAATAAATGATTTTACCTGTATTTCATTCTCAGGTATGCCAATAGCCAACAAATATGGGTGCAATACATTTGAAGGATTGTTTTGTTGAATATTGTAGTATGCTTCAATAAAAAGACAATGAATAAAGTTGTTGGAGGTTACTATATATGCAGATTGAATTTTCTACTCACTAAGAAGGTCCTATTTTAGGCGGTTGGAAATGTGCATGGACCAATAATATATTCCTCCATAAATACATCGAATCAATAATTATAATGCCCAAAATGATATTTTTGTAGGCCATCCCTGTAGAATAGCTTTCCCAAGAAAAATTCTATATAGACATAAAGAAATTTTTTGCAACGTTGGAAATGTTTAAAACCCTTTTTGATTTAGAAGAATTAATTGAAAAATAGAGAGAAAATTATTAGAAAAAAAAAATTACAATAGGGAGAACATTATTAGAAAATGGAAACTACAATACATCAAAATTAAGGATAAATAAAAATAAAATTTTAAAAACTTACCTTTCAAATGGTCTGGATTCACAACATATCTGGATGCTAGCATTGATTTGTCATCTTCAGTAAATTTGTACTAGTTGTTAACCAAGAGACCAACCAAAAATGGCTACCTTGTTAGTCACTACACATCCGAGGGGTTCACAGTAAAAACAATATCCTTGTTATCAAATTTGATCTATACAGTGGACACATCATGGTTGTAGCAACTAACTATCTATTGCATCAAGGATACGTTGACGTCAAACTATGGCATATTCATAACTCCAACAACTCTAGAGGTGTAAAACCAATTGGAATATCTCCCATGAGTGTTGAAAATGTTCTTGACATTCAGGAAATAGTAGTTCTTGAATGATACTTTGGAAGGCAGAGAAGAGGAAGCACTAGCAAATTTTGAACACCCTCTATAAAAGCTCTAAAAACCCTCTAAAATTACTTTTAAAAAACTAGTAAAATGATCTAGAAACCCTTTGAATAAACTCAAAAAATACTAAGAAATTCTTAGAAAATGCTCTGCAAACCATTTGAAAATGCTTTGAAATCACTATAGAAAACTCTCTAAAAATGTTGGAAAACGCTCTAAAATTGCTTTGGAAATCACTGTGTGAAAGGTGAAAATGACTCTGCTATTCTATTTATAGAATTCTGCATGGATGAAGTCGATGGATGCATGACATGTGGCAGAGGATAGGACATGTGTTAGAATTTTATTGATGATCTTTGGTAGTTGCCTTCTTCTAGTCACCTTATGACAGTCACATTGTGAAATTCACTTTTTGATAGTTATATTCTTCCAGTCACCTTGTGACAGTTGCCTTGTGATAGTTGCCTTATGATAGTCACCTTGTGATAGTCACCTTGTGACAGTTGTTGTGTGATATTCATCGTGCGACAGTCGCCTTGTGACAGTCACTTCTGTTAGTCACCTTGTGACAGTTGCCTTGTGATAGTTGCCTTATGATAGTCACCTTGTGATAGTCACCTTGTGACAGTTGTTGTGTGATAGTCATCGTGCGACAGTCGCCTTGTGACAGTCACTTCTGTTAGTCACCTTGTGATAGTAGCTTCTGTCAGTCACCTTGTGGTAGTCACTTCTGAAAATCACCTTGTGATATTCACTTATGCTAGTCACCTTGTGGAAGTTGCTTTTGTCATTTGCCATTTTAAAAATTTGAAAAATTTTATGCACAATTTTAAAAAAATTGCCATTTTTTTATAACTTTTTTGCAAAATTTTGAAAATTTTGCACTGATGTTTATACACCTTATGACTAGATTCGTCCTTATTTTATAATTAATTTTTTTGTACTTTTTGGTCAAAATGACCACACCTAGGGAAAGAGGGAGTAATATTCTCAAGATTTTGCTAAGTATAGAAAATAGTCACAATTAGGTGACATTTTGAAGGTCGAAAGCGGAGCCAAGGTGAAAAGTCACGATCAAGCAATATTTTTAAGGGCTAAGGCAAAGCCAAGGTGAAAATTTGTGATCAAGAAATATTTTGAAAAACTTAAGGTAGATCCAAGACAAAAGTCATGATCGAGTGAAATTTTGAAGAAGCTAAGGCAGGGCCAAGACAAAAGTCGTGATCAAGAAATACTTTGAAGGGCTAAGGTAGAGCCAAGGTGAAAAGTCATGATCAGGTGAAATTTTTAAGAAGCTAAGGCAAAGCCAGGACAAAAGTCACGATCAGGTGACATTTTGAAGAAGCTAAGGTAGGGTTAAGACAAAAGTCATGATCAGGCGATATTTTGAAGAGCTAAGGTAGATCCAAGGTGAAAAGTCGAGATCAAGTGATATTTTTAAGGACTAAGGTAGAGCTAAGGTGAAAAGTCATGATCAGGAAAATTTTTGAAGGGCTAAGGCAAAGCCTGGAGAATAGTTGTGATTAGGTAACATTTTGAAGAAGCTAAGGCAGATCCAGGAAAAAAGTTATGATCGGATGAAATTTTGAAGGGCTAAGGCAAAGCTTGGAGAATAGTCATGATCAAGAAATATTTTGAAGAAGCTAAGGTAGATCCAGGAAAAAATTCATGATCGAGAAACATTTTGAAGAAGCTAAGGTATATCCAAGACAAAAGTTATGATCGGGTGACATTTTGAAGAGCTAAGGCAGAGCCAAGGTGAAAATTCATGATCATGCAATATTTTGAAGGCTAGATGGACCACGATATCTCTGAAGAGATTAAAGAATATCATTATAACTAGAGTATCTCAACTACTTCCTATTGAAAGCTCCATACTCTCTTCAACTACTTAATTACCAGAATGAGCCTACATGCATACTATTGTAACAACTTTCAATTTTATGTTATGTAAAAACTCTTATATATAGGATGAGCAATGTAAAAAAATGGTCAGCTCTTAGGTTTTTACAATGCTATGTATACAAACTTTTGAAATCTTAATACAGATCATCCATTCTGGTTTTTGGCTCACTAGTGTTTCAAATCAAGTATGTATGTGTTGTCTATTGCTAATTGAATCTAAGGTTGAATGTAATCTGCATTAATTCTTACTCTAGTTTTCTACATTAATTTTTAGTTAGATCTAAAATTAACTTCACGGATAAGCTACATTAAAATAAGACTTTCACTAGGGATTTCAGTTTTTATGCTTTGGTTTTCTATTATGCTTCTCTGCAAAATGTTGTGAGAAATGCTTTGTTGTTGCTTAATCTATACTATTTTAATGCTCTGGCCATAGCTATATTTCCCTCTATTTTTCCCTCTTCTCCCATTTTCCTAAAATAATTAAGGAACTAGCCTCCTCTGGAGATTGAACCAGGTGAACTCTATTTAAACCTAGTCTTTCAATGTTGGAAAGGGTGCAAATGTAACCAAAGGTGGATTTTGCTCTAATAGTTTTTTGCATGCCCAATGGGACCCAAATACCACACATTATACAGATCAAAGACCTAGTGAATAGCTTTGCCCTATCAATATTTTTAAAATCACTTGGAAACTCCACACCAGAAAGGAACCCTATAAAAGCCTTTACCCAGCTTCTGGTTATGCACCATATTTTATGATAACCAAATCTAAAGCAAAAAATTTAGAACCCATAGAGTTCTTCAAACTACACCTTGGTAGCCTTCGATATAATCCTATTTTGGTGGCTAGAATATCTTATGCATATACCCATATGTTGAGCAAGGTGCAACGCCAGTATTGTCATTGTTGTCAACACAATCAGATAGATCAGTTGATGCAGTGGATAGGAGTTAAGAGGTTCTTCAGAGTGTGTACAGTGATTTTCCAACAAGACCGAAGTGGCCCATATGCTAAAGATCAAAGGAAAAGCAAAGAACAGCAAGGAAGAAAAACTGTCATGATATCATGACATGTAGAGCAAGGAAGAAAAACTGTCGCGATATCGCGACATGTAGAGCAAGAAAGAAAAACTGTCATGATTTCATGACATGTAGAGCAAGAAAGAAAAACTATCATGATTTCGTGACATGTAGAGCAAGAAAGAAAAACTGTCATGATTTCACGACATGTAGAGCAAGCAAGAAAAAGTGTCACGATTTCACGACATGTTGGAAGAGAAAGGGCAAGCAGGAAAAAGTGTCATGATTTCGTGACATGTTGGAAGAGAAAGGGCAAGCAAGAAAAAGTGTCACGATTTCACGACATGTTGGAAGAGAAAAAGCAAGCAAGAAAAAGTGTCGCGATTTCACGACATATTGCAAGAGAGAGAGAAAGAAAGAAAAAGTGTCGCGATATCGTGACATATTGCAAGAGAGAGAGTAAGAAAGAAAAAGTGTCACGATATCGCGACATATTGCAAGAGAGAGAGTAAGAAAGAAAAAGTGTCACGATATCGCGACATATTGCAAGAGAGAGAGTAAGAAAGAAAAAGTGTTGCGATATCATGACATATTGCAAGAGAGAGAAAAAGTGTCGCGATATCGCGACATGTCACATTTTCGCGACTCGAAGAGAAGAGAGAGAGTAAGAGAGAAAAAGTGTCGCGATATCGCGACATGTCGCATTTTTGAGACCAAAAGAGGAGAGAGAAGTAGAGAAGGAAAAGTGTCACGATATCGCGACAAAAAAAAGAAGAAGAGTACGAAAAGTGTTGCAATATCGCAAAAGAACAAAATGTCGCGATATCGTGACCAAAAGAGAAGAGGAAGAGCTAGAGAGGCAAAAGTGTCGCGATATCGCGACATGTCCATTTTTGACAGTACAAGCCAAGAAAAGAAGCAAGGAGGCGAAAGTGTCGCGATATCGCGACATGTTGTATTTTCGTGGGTACAAGCCAAGAAAATAAGCAAGGAGGCGAAAGTGTCGCGATATCGCGACATGTATTTTCGTGGGCAAAAGCCAAGAAGAGGACAAAGAGGCAGAAGTGTCACGATTTCATGACAGGTCGCATTTGCGCGATGTAAGAAGAAGAACCCAACCGAAATAAGATATGTGATAGTTAACTGAAGTCATATGGCAATTACGAGAGAGCCATAATACAGAGTAAAATCATGAAGCAAAAATAAGAAGTGTGACGATAGTTACAGAGGCAGTTACAGAGTGAAATCATGCAGAGAAACTAAAAAAGATAGTTAGAGATGAAGGGAAGTCAGCGAGTGAACGAAGTTATACAGGGGCAGTTAAAGAGTGAAATCATATAGCAAAAATAAAATATGTGAGAGTGAACAGAAGTCAGAGCGGTAGTTACAGGGGCCATTACGGAGTGAAATCATCGAGCGATGGTTATACTGAAAGTCATCAGACGAAGACCAAGAGTTGGAAAGAGAAACGTTTCGAAGCCCAAACAAAGAGCCAAAACTATTAATAGGTTGCATGTGAGAATATTGTGTCATAAAGGAGTTACATATAGAAGTTACTATTGATAGGCTGCATGTGAGATTATGGAAGTTACAGAAGACCAGGAGTTACGATATGAAAATATTGTTATAAAAGGAGTGTTGTGTGGAGAATTAAAGTGCTGCTGCAAGAGGGAAAGTGCTACGAAAAGAGGGCTAGAAGAGTGCAGTAAGAGGGCATTAAGCAGAGCCGTGAGCACCGTAAGAGTGCGGGAAGAGAGTAGCAAGTGTGAGGCTAAAAGAGGGAAAAGTGTGGATGTAAGTGCACAAAGAGGGCTGTAAGAGTGCAGTAGGTAGATCTATAAGAGAGCCATAAGAGTGAGCCATAAGACAGGGCTGTAAGAGTGCGGTAAGTAGAGTCGTAAGAGTGGGTGTGTTTCGTGAATTGAAAGAGAGGTTGGGTAAGCAATAGACCAGTGAGGGTCTTGTAAAAGCGAAGGCATTTTTATGTCAATCTAGATTCAAAATAGAAGTCCAAGTTGGTGCTTGGAATCAGGGGTTGGTGCTCCTTCCAGTTGGTGCTGGTAAATCAGGGGTTGGTGCTCCTTTCATTGGTGCAGATAAATCAGGGGTTGGTGCTCCTTTCTGTTGGTGCAGATAAATTAGGGGTTGGTGCTCCTTCCAATGGGTGCTGGTAAATTGATTGTAAAGTTGGTGCTTTGCAAAGGCTAGATTTGGATGGGAGTCCAAGCAGTCATTTTTTGAGGAGTAGCCAAATTGGTGAACCTCGTTACATCTTGTGTTATGTGATGCTCTCTTGTTATACTTGCTTTATGTGGCTTTAAGTTTTCATTGTTTTAGCTTTAAGAGTTGTAGATTTAAATTTAAAGAACTACACTGATTCACCCCCCCTCTCAGTGTCATTGTGAGACTAACAATTGGTATCAGAGCCAAGTTCCTAAACAAGCTTAACCGGCTAGGGTGATCTTGGAAGTGACACAATGGCAGGTGGTGAAGGCTTCTCATCAAACAAAGCACCATTGTTTGATGGAACTAATTACGCATTTTGGAGAATCAGGATGCAGACATATCTTTGTGCTTTGGGATACGACATCTGGGATTCAGTAGATAGTGGATACACAATACCCACCACTTCTCCAACCAATGTTGTTGGTAAGAAACTATTTGAGAATGACTCAAAAGCAAAGAATGCTATCATGTGCGGTGTAGCGAACAGTGAACTGGTAAATATTATGAGTTGTAAAACGACAAAAGAAATATGGGACAAACTGAGGAGCATTCATGAAGGAGACGATAAGATCAAGGAGGCCAAGTTACAAACACATCGAGCTCAGTTCGAAGTATTAAATATGAATGATGATGAGAACATAGAGGCATATATGTTGAGAGTTAATGAAGTCATTAATGCGATTAGAGGACTCGGTGAGGAAATCGAAGACTCTGTCATCGTGAAAAAGGTATTAAGATCTCTTCCCCAAAGATTTGATTCTAAAGTTTTAGCTATAGAAGAAGCTAAAGATCTAAATTCTTTTAGTATGGATGAGATGCATGGTTCTTTGACTGCATATGAGATGAGAATAGGAAAATCTAAACCCATAGACAGAGAAGTTGCTTTTAAAGCCCATAAAAATATGAAAGCAAAACAAGAATCCGAGGAAGAAGAGACATCAGATGAAATGGAAGCAAACTTTGTTCAAAAACTAAAAAGGGGAAAAGGAAAATATAGAGGAAAGTTACCGTTTAAATGTTTCAACTGTGGAGGCGTTGGGCATGTTGCAGCTAAATGTCCACTTAATGAGAAGAACGAAAGTGATGAAGAATCACACCAAGAAAGAAGTGACTGGAAGAAAAAAACAAATTTTAGAAAAGGCAACTTCAAGAAGAAAAGTTTCATCTCCAAGAATGTCAGTTCATCAGAAGACAGCTCCGGTGAGGATTCTGAAGAGGAAACAGGTGAAGCTCTTTTCATGGCATTCGAAGAAGAAAAAATAGAAAAAGAACAGGAATGTGATGAAAACCTTGAGGCTGAGGCTGAAGTAGATCTAGAAGGTGAGTTGATCGCTGCACTTGAAGAGTTGAGTATAGAAAGGAAAAAGAACAAAATACTGTCCAAGAAGTTGGAAGAATATGGGGATGAGATTGAAGATCTCTTCTTACAAGTTCAAAAGGCCAAGAAAATAGAAGAAGCCTTGAAGACACACCTGGATGATGAAGTCGATGTATGTAGCAAACGTGAAGAGGAATCTAACAAAGTTATTGTTGATCTAAAGCTGCAAGTAGAAGAGTCCAAAAGGATTGAAGAAACTCTCAGGTCACAGATCAATGAGAAAGAGATTGTTTGCTGCAAACAAGAAGAAGAGATTGTTTTATTGAAGAAACAACTAGAAGAGGCCAATACAAATCTCAAATTTGAGAAGAGCACAGAGTTGCTAGATAAAATGATAAAGCAACAAAGAAGCTCCATGACTAAGTTTGGTCTTGGATATGAAGCTGAACAACCTTCATCTTCCAAATATGTAGAGAAGAAGAAGTTCACTGTTGAAGGATCGAAGCAAGAAAAGTTTGAAGCTGAATCTTCAAAAGGAAGAAAATATCAAAGAAGATCTATAGCAAAGCAACCACAACAAAAGAGGTTCTATCACTCTCACTCTATTCATAATAATGCTTTTAATGGCTATTGTTTTAGATGCAACCATTATGGTCACGAGGCAATTTATTGTGGATTGAATAATAAATCAAAGAGTTATGCTGGTAGAAATACATCTGCTTTTCTGAGTGAACACCATGTGCAATGTTTTAAATGTAATGGCCATGGGCACATAGCAAGGTTTTGTCCAAGCACTTTTGTATCTAATCTAAGGCAAGACCGTAGATTTCATCAGACACAAAGAATGCAACATAGACAGGGAATAAATCATGTGCATAAAAGAAAGGAAAATAATCATCCATCAAGGATGCACAAGAGACAACCTCGCAAGAGAAATGTTCAAGTTCACGAAAAGGTGCAAAATAGGGATGTAGTTGAAAAACTCAAGCCCAAGTTCAAGAAAGTTTGGAGAAATACAGAAGAAAGGAAATCGTGTCTCCTTGGACTGAAGGAGACTACTCCGCTATTGCACTAAGCAACTCCAGGTGGCACATCCTCAGGGGGAGCAATCTTAAAGTTTTATTTTAATGCTCCTATGTATTTGTTTGGTTATCTGAGGATGAAAGGCAAGCAGTCGGGGAATTGTCGTACAGTTGTTAAAGTGTGTTTTCAGTTTATGTAGTGGTTTGTGGAAGTGCCGTGAAGGGTGGTGATTAAATTGAGAGTTGTCACCATTGGTAGTATTGCTATATGTCATTGTTGTACTGTTGATGGTTCTTTCTGCCACTATTCAAAGTTATGGATTATAATAGTTTAGATAATTTGGTTTAGTGAAAGAATGTTGCCCTAGTTGCATATATGTGTTTCGATAAAAGCAGTGTGCATTTGTACCACACATTGATGTGAAGATTGTTAGATCTATTATGACGCTTTGGTGAAAATATTTAATTCATGTGCAAAATCAGAAAGCTCACATTTTATTATTGCATTCAAAGTGGCTACATGAGTAGGAAGTTACATCAATACAAATTGAGTACAAATATTCAGAGAGACAAACAACTGTCATTAGGTTCAAGCTTGTTGAGAATATCCAAGATGCATATGCAGAAGCTGCTAGCATTGCAGAACAAAAAGTTGGCTATATACGAACATTGTATGCCTTCACTAACAGTGGACAAGTTTGAGATTGCAGAGCAATAGAGGGTTGATGCTCAGAAGACAGTGTGAAATGAAGTGGTCACGTTTCCGAAGAATTGACTAGCTATCGGGACCACATTCTCAGGGGGAGCATTTATGTATTTGTTTATCTTTTTGCTCATGTTTATGATTTTTTGCTAAGTATAATAATTTTTTCTTGAGAATGTTGTGCATGGACTCAGGGGGAGTCTACAGTAGCCCTTTGGTATTATTGTCAAAGGGGGAGAAGAGTTACAGGAAATTGCACGTGTGTTGCCAACAATTCCAAAGGGGGAGATTGTTGAGCAAGGTGCAGCGCTAGTATTGTCATTGTTGTCAACACAATCAGATAGATCGGTTGATGCAGTGGATAGGAGTTAAGAGGTTCTCCAAGAAGACCGAAGTGGCCCATATGCTAAAGATCAAAGGAAAAGCAAAGAACAACAAGGAAGAAAAACTATCACGATATCGCGACATGTAGAGGAAGGAAGAAAAACTGTCACGATATCATGACATGTAGAGCAAGAAAGAAAAACTGTCGTGATATCGTGACATGTAGAGCAAGAAAGAAAAACTATCGTGATTTCATGACATGTAGAGCAAGAAAGAAAAACTGTCATGATTTCATGACATGTAGAGCAAGAAGGAAAAAGTGTCATGATTTCATGACATGTTGGAAGAGAAAGAGCAAGCAAGAAAAAGTGTCATGATTTCACGACATGTTGGAAGAGAAAGAGCAAGCAGGAAAAAGTGTCGTGATTTCGCGACAAGTTGGAAGAGAGAGAAAAAGAAAGAAAAAGTGTCACGATATCGCGACATATTGGAAGAGAGAGAGTAAGAAAGAAAAAGTGTCACGATATCGCGACATATTGCAAGAGAGAGAGTAAGAAAGAAAAAGTGTCATGATATCGTGACATATTGCAAGAGAGAGAGTAAGAAAGAAAAAGTGTCGCGATATCGTGACATATTGCAAGAGAGAGAAAAAGTGTCACGATATCGTGACATGTCGCATTTTTGCGACTAAAAGAGGAGAGAGAGTGTAAGAAGGAAAAGTGTCACGATATCGCGACATGTCACATTTTCATGACCTAAAGAGGAGAGCAGAGTAAGAAGGGAAGTGTCACGATATCGCAAAAAAGAAAAAAGAAGAGTAGAGAAAAAGTGTCGCGATATCGCGACAAAAGCAAATGTCATGATTTCATGACCAAAAGAAAAGAGGAAGAGTACGGAGGTGAAAGTGTCACGATATCACATGTTGTATTTTCATGGGTACAAGCCAAGAAAAGAAGCAAGGAGGCGAAAGTGTCACGATATCATGACATGTTGTATTTTCATGGGTACAAGCCAAGAAAAGAAGCAAGGAGGTGAAAGTGTCGCGATATCGCGACATGTTGTATTTTTGCGGGCAAAAGCCAAGAAGAGGACAAAGAGGCAGAAGTGTCACGATTTCGCGACAGGTCGCATTTGCACGATGTAAGAAGAAGAACCCAACCAAAATAAGATATGTGATAGTTAACTAAAGTCATACGGTAGTTACAGAGATAAATCATGCAGCTAAAATAAGAAGAGTAAATGAAGAAGTATGACGATACAGAGGCGATTCTAGAGTGAAATCATGCGAGCAAATAATATAATGTAGAGAAAAATGCAAAGTGAACGAAAGTATAGTACACGATTCAGAGGCGATTCTGAGAGAGAAATCATGCAACTAAAATAATAAGAGTGAACTAAAGTCATAGTGACAGTTATAGGGGCCGTTACGGAGTGAAATCATCGAGCGATGGTTATACTAAAAGTCATTAGACGAAGACCAAGAGTTGGAAAGAGAAACGTTTCGAAGCCCAAACAAAGAGCCAAAACTATTAATAGGTTGCATGTGAGAATATTGTGTCATAAAGGAGTTACATATAGAAGTTACTATTGATAGGTTGCATGTGAGATTATGGAAGTTACAGAAGACCAGGAGTTACGATATGAAAATATTGTTATAAAAGGAGTGTTGTGTGGAGAATTAAAGTGCTGCTACTGCAAGATGGAAAGTGCTACAAAAAGAGGGCTAGAAGAGTGCAGTAAGAGGGCATTAAGCAGAGATGTGAGCACCGTAAGAGTGTGGGAAGAGAGCAGCAGGTGTGCGGCTAAAAGAGGGAAAAGTGTGACTGTAAGTGTGCAGAGAGGACTGTAAGAGTGCGATAAGCAGAGCCGTAAGAGTGAGCCATAAGACAGGGCTGTAAGAGTGCAGTAAGCAGAGCCGTAAGAGTGGGTGTGTTTCATGAATTGAAAGAGAGGTTGGGTAAGCAATAGACCAGTGAGGGTCTTGTAAAAGTGAAGGCATTTTTATGTCAATCTAGATTCAAAATAGAAGTCCAAGTTGGTGCTTGGAATCAGGGGTTGGTGCTCCTTCTAGTTGGTCTTTGGTAAATTAGGGGTTGGTGCTCCTTCCAGTTGGTGCTGGTAAATTAGGGGTTGGTGCTCCTTTCTGTTAGTGCAGATAAATCAGGGGTTGGTGCTCCTTTCTGTTGGTGCAGATAAATTAGGGGTTGGTGCTCCTTCTAGTGGGTGCTGGTAAATTGATTGTAAAGTTGGTGCTTTGCAAAGGCTGGATTTGGATGGGAGTCCAAGCAGTCAATTTTTGAGGAGTAGCCAAATTGGTGAACCTCGTTACATCTTGTGTTATGTGATGCTCTCTTGTTATACTTGCTTTATGTGGCTTTAAGTTTTCATTGTTTCAGCTTTAAGAGTTGTAGATTTAAATTTAAAGAACTACACTGATTCACCCCCCCTCTCAGTGTCATTGTGAGACTAATAGGACCCAAATCCCACGCAGTATACAGATCAAAGCCCTGGTGAATAGCTTTGCCCTATCAATATTTTTAAAATCACCTGGCGACTCCACATCGAAAAGGAACCCTATAAAAGCCTTTACCCAACTTCTGGTTATGCACCATATTTTATGATAACCAGATCTAAAGCAAAAAATTCGGAAGAACCCATAGAGTTCTTCGAACTACACCTTGGTAGCCTCCAAGCTAATCCTATTTTGGTGGCTAGAATAGCTTTTGCATATACCCATAATACAGGATACACAAATCCTTCCCCTACAGCCCTCCCTAGTACTGCTGCTAGCGGAACTTTAACTCCAGCTACCCGAATAATCACAATGGCCATGAATCAGCCAATCCTGCCTTACCCCATATGGAACCACATAGGTCCCTTGAACCTGGAAGCTCAACATCCGATTCCTACGATGGCCTTGAAAGTGCTACCCTAGTATGATGGTACTGGAAATATGGCCTACGAGCACTATCAAGATGTAGCCGCACTAGCCCCCATACATAACATCCATGAAGAAGATGTTATGATAAGATTGCTAGTAATTTCCTTGAAAGGAAAAATGCTCTATTGGTACAGAGCTCTTGAAAATCAAACTATATCCACCTAGGCACAACTTGCTAGTAAACTAGTGGAAGAATTCAATGAGCAAGCAGACCCATTCTCCCTACTAAATCAGTTTACTATTATCCAAAAACACCCTCAAGAGGAGATCGTAGATTTTAACATCAGATTCAGTCGGACTTGGCAGAGAGTACCTGATGGGTTGAGACCAACACATGAGCAGGCAATGTATTATTATCTGAGAGATTTCAACTCAGATATAAGTATGGCAATTAGGTAGTCCCATATGTTTACCTTCCTCGAGATTTATCAGGAAGCATAGAAAGTAGAGAAATATTTGATTGCCATCGAGAGATTCCTGGAAAAAATGATGATGCCCATTTTTCTAGATTTACCCCAAGCTTCAAGTGCTGCTAGTCCAACCCCTGCTTTAGCTTCCAGACCCAATCTTCCCAAATGGCCTGGATAGCCTAACATTCTAGTAATATAGGTACCCCCTGCCTCTCCAATGCTTCCTACTATTCCTACACTTCCTCTGGCAATAGTCCCATCAACTCTAGATCCTCAACTGGCAGTCTTGCAAGACCTGCAAGCATCATTCAAAATGCTATAAAATAAGTTTACATCAATGGAACGAAGAGAAGTAGAAAGAAATTTTACCCCAAGGAGATTCCCACAAATAACAAAGGACCAAGCCTCCATGAGCGGTAGAAGTTATGACAAATCTAACATTGTTTATGCCAATGAAGATAGCGAACCTAGTAACGCTTCAACAGAGTCAAATTTTTGGTGCTCCACGTGTAATGATCCCCATGGTGAAACTTCTTGCATGATTCACCAACATCAGGTACAAAATATAGCCATTGAAAAGGCCAAAAGAAGTCTCAAGGGTCAGGTGAATATGATCAGAGAAGAAAATCAGAATTTCATGATGCCTTCTATTGAACAAGTAGTTATTCTTACCAGATCGAGAAAGAAACCCTTACAGGTTGATCCCTAAGATCTCAACCCCCTGAAGGTGCCTTCACCTATAAGGAACCCTATTGAGAAAAGGACCTCTTATGAAAAATCTCCCCTAAGTTCAAGCCAGAAAGATGCAGAAACTCGTAAGGAAGCACCTCGACAGAAAGAAGCAGAAACACAGGAACAAGCTAGGGACAAACTGAGATATCCCTCACTTACTAAGCATCAAAGGATTGATGCTACTCAGGGGTACAAAAACAAGTATGATGCAACAGTGAAGGAGAAGAGTGTTGAACCCCTTCCATTTAACATAGTCGAGGAAATGAAGAAAACTCCCTCTAAGGCAACTATGTATGAGGCTTTGCAACTTCCAAGATAGATTGACTTGTTGCAAGAATCCTTGAGGTCTATGAAAAATAAGAATAAGACCCCAACTCAGATGGATTCTGCACAAGCTAGTTTGACATCCACTTTGGGAAAAAATAGACCCCCTCCTTTTTATCTGTCTCTCCAAATGGAAGGGTGGGTAGTTCACAACTGTATGATAGACTCTGGAGCTACAACCACTATAATGCCTAAAGTAGTATGTGATATCATGGGCATGGAATATACAAGAAGTAGTCCCGATGTCTTACAGTTAGATGGAACCCCTATAAAAATGGTAGGGGTAATCAAAGATATCTCGATAGTGCTCCACAGACTACCCCAGCTCACCATCATACAAGAAGTGGTAGTAGTGGACTTGGAGCCCTATTTTGGTATGTGTCTCTCCAAGGAGTTCACAGCTAAGATAGGAGGATATTTGTCACTAGATTTCTCACATTTGGAAATCCCGTTCAAGGGCAAAAGAGTGAAAATATTCAATGAGAAGCCATCAAATTTCCATATCAGGAGAATTGAAGAAGAAGACAAGCAGTCCACCACTGTGAACATGATGATAGAGGAACTAGGGGACCTAAACTTGATGGAAGAAGCTCTAAATGTATTACAGGAGGAAGACCAGTTCTCTCTCCAAGACTTCAATGCCATGATTGAGACTGACATTGGGAGCTACACAATTCTAAAACCTGAGAAAAGTGATCCCATTCCTCCCCCTTTGGCTAACCAACCCATTGATCAACTGTGGAAGCTCTTCTTCGATGGTGCTAGATGTAAAAATGGAGCAGGAGCAGGTATTGTCTTAATCTCTCCAATAGGCGAAGAAAAAGTTTTCTCTTACCGGTTAACCTGGAGTTGCACTAATAATGCAGCAGAGTATGAAGCACTCTATCTAGGACTCAAAAAAGCTGAAAATATGGGTATCAAGTAGCTGCAGATCTTTGGAGACTCTGAAATGATAGTGAACCAAGTAACTGAGAAATGTGTAAGCAAGCAACATTACCTTAAGGCTTACAAAAATAAATTTTGGGACCTGTTAGAATATTTTGAGTCTCTGAACCTCAAGGTAATTCCAAGAGAGAAAAATACTCATGCAGACTTGTTGGCCTTAGTAGGGGTGAATTTTTGTCCTATCAGCAACATTATCCAAAAGTCAAAAATAGTTAGGCTAATCTACAAGCCTTCTATGCCAGACAAGGATACCTTTTGGTAGGTTTTTGAGAATGATAAATAGATAGTGGACTTCCTCATCCATGAGATGAACTACTCTAGTAACAGGATAGTCGATGATGAGGAAGATGCAAGCATGATCTAGTTAAAGAACAATCACATCCCAAAAGGTTTGGTCACCCTTGAGAGCTTATTCGATAACAATGATAGGTCAATTGGCCATAAAATGAAAGTTGACAAGCATAGATATAGAGAAGCTCAGATGGGACCTGATAAAGCTATCAAAATAGGAGTGAACACTATGGAAGTGGAACTAGATGAGATCAGGGAGTTATGCAAAGAATTTCTAGACATCATCACTTGGACTTATAGTGACCTGAAAGTCTATTCCAAAGAAATGATCCAACATACGATCAAACTTGAGGAAGGTGCAAAGCCATTTTAGCAAAAGCAATGATCAATGAATCCTAAAATTGAAGCCTTGATGAAGCAAGAGCTGCTAAAATTACTTGAAGCTAAAATTATTTACCCAATCAAGCATTCGACATGGGTCGCTAACCTAGTTTCGATTAGAAAGAAGAATGGAGATATCCAACTATGCGTCGACTTTCAAAACTTGAACAAGGCTTCGCTCAAGGACCATTACCCTCTCCCCCAGATCAACCAGATCCTACACACAGTAGCAGGAGCAGAAAGGTTCTCGCTCCTAGATGGCTTCTCTAGGTACAATCAAGTGTGGGTCAAATATGAAGACCAATTCAAGACCACATTCACAACCAAGTGGGGAATGTTTGCTTACCAAAGAATGCCTTTCGGGTTATCCAACACCGGAGCAAATTTTCAAAGAGCTATGGATGTGGCTTTTGGAGAACTTGTCAATAAAATAATAGTAATATATCTAGATGATATGACAGTCTTCTCTCACCAAAAAGGGGATCATATAGCACATCTCAGAAGTGTGTTCGAGAAATGCAGAGAATTTGGTATCTCCATAAATCCCAAGAAATCTATCTTCGTTATGGAAGAAGGACTGTTACTCGGCCATGTTGTCTCTAAGTCTGGTCTAGCTATAGACCCTAATAGAGTGAAAGCACTATTAGATCTTCCCCTTCCCCCTAACAAAAAGGGCCTACAGTCATTCTTTGGCCAGATCAACTTCATGTGCAAATTCATTACTGATTTCATGCAAATCATCAAACCCATGATAGAGTTGTTAAAAAAGGATGTTGTATTCAAGTGGACCGATGCAAGGAAATAAGCTTTCCAGTAGATCAAAGAACAAATAGCTCAAGCCCCCATCTTGGTGAACCTAGACTACTCTAGAGGCTTCATCTTGTATGCGATAGGTGAACAAGAAAGTTACACCATAGTGCTCACGCAAAAAGGAGCTGACAATGAAGAAAGGCCCATAGCTTTTTTGAGTCAGACTATGCAAGAACATGAAGAAAAATATAACTTCATTGAGAAATAGATCTATGCTATAATGAAGTCGCTAAAAAATTTCAAGCATTTCCTATCGTAGAGCAGGATTATTGTGTATGTAATTCACCCCGATGTACGAAACTTCATCATACAAGGGGAGCTCGATGACAAAAGAGTTGGTTGGGTGACAAAGATACAAGAATACGATGTAGAAATACACCCAACCAAACTGGTAAGAGGTAGAGCACTGTGCCAAGAGCTCACCAAGCAAGTTGCATCAGAATACATAGCTTGCCAAACTCAGGAAATAGCATCAGATGATGATCAACCATCAGAGTAGCTCGATTGGGAAGATGAATTAACTTACTATTTCCAAACTAGAAAATGCCCATCAAGCTTGAATGCTTCACAAAGAAGAAGGTACAAGATTCAGGCCCTAAAATACACCCTGCTACCTGAGGGGTTGTACAGAAAGAATTTGGATGGAGTGTTGCTTCGATGTGTAAATGAAAATCAGAAGCAAAATATCCTAGAGGAATTCCACGATGGCTCATCTGGAGGACACTACTCAGGAAGGACCACTGCCTTAAATATCATCAGAACTAGATGCTACTAGCCAACTATTTTCATAGACACCTTCAAAATAACAAGAAACTATGAAGAATGCCAAAGATACATCGGAAGGAACAAGAATGCTTCGATGCCCCTGAAGTCCATTCAAGTCGAAGAACCTTTTCAACAATGGGGATTGGAATTTTTTGGAATAATAGAGCCCAACTCATCCGCTAGACATAAATACATTATGATGGCTACCGACTACTTCACGAAGTGGGCAGAAGCAATACCTACTAAAAAAGTAGACCAGGAAGTTGTAATGGAATTCATGGAAAGCTTGATCACGAGATTCAATGTCCTAGATGCATTAGTCATAGATAATGGCTCATCCTTCATAGGTACCAAAATGATTGAATTTACATGTAAATATGGGATTTACTTAAAAACATCCTCAAACTATTATCTACAGGGAAATGGATTAGCCGAATCTACAAATAAGAACCTGCTCAAAATTTTGAAATGAACCCTACAGGACAATAAGAGAAGTTGGCACTCTCTGATAAATCAAGCACTGTGGGCTGATAGAATAACCATCAAGAAGTCCATAAACACATCTCCCTACTCTCTGGTCTATGACAAAGAAGCAGTTCTTCCGATACACATAGAGATCCCAGCTCTAAAACTACTCAATCAGACCGGTACAGAGGAAGCTGAGCCAATGGAGAACAGGTTGATCCAACTCCTGCAGTTGGAAGAATAGAAGGAGCAAGCCTATAACCACTATCAAAAACATGTGGTTGCCATAAAAAAATGGTTTGATAAAAGGGCCACCCTCAAAAATTTCAAGGTAGGAGACTTGGTCCTAAGATGGAATGAAAAGAAGTCAAAACCTAAAAATCATGATAAATTTGATGCATTCTAGGAAGGCCCTTTCGAAGTAATAGAAGAAAAATAACAAAACTCCTTCCAACTGAGAAACGAATAGGGCCAGGTTCAACCTATCCCCATCAATGGCTTCCACCTGAAGCTATACTACAAGTAACAAGTCTTCCTCTACCTTGTATGTATTTTATGTAAATATTTGCTTTCTTTCAGGCTCCAAGGAAAAATATCATGATGGTGCAACTTTTCAGCACTCAAAGGCCTCTTCAAGGTAAATTGTCATGATTTCATGACTTTTTGGTAGTCGATGGCCACTCCAAGGAAAAATGTTATGATGGTGCAACTTTTTGGCACTCAAAGGCCCCTTCAAGGTAAATTGTCATGATTTCATGACTTTCTGAATCCTCCAAGGAAAAATGTCATGATGGCATGACTTTTGACACTCAAAGGCCCCTTCAAGGTAAATTGTCATGATTTCATAACTTTCTGGCAATTGATGGCCACTCCAAGAAAAATGTCATGATGGCACAACTTTTCGCACTCAAAGGCCTCTTCTAGGTAAATTGTCATGATTTCATGAATTTTTGGTAGCCGATGGCCGCTCCAAGGAAAAATGTCATGATGGCATGACTTTTCGGCACTCAAAGGCCCCTTCAAGGTAAATTGTCATGATTTCATGACTTTTTGGTAGCCGATGGCCGCTCCAAGAAAAATGTCATAATGGTGCTACTTTTCGGTGCTCAAAGGCCACCTCAGAGCAGCCAAGAACTTTTGGTAGGAAAAGTAGTTTTCTCAACATTTTAAAAGGTCCCATTTTTTAAGGTACCACCATACCCATTGATTGGCCAACAGTAGAGGTGACACCATTTTATTAGCCCAAGAAAAATAGAGCAATATCATTGGCCCAACGGTAATACACGGTAGTTGGTTTCTTAATGAGGCACACGAATCGAAGTACCCGATAATGTTCAAATTTAGCATAGGGATGTGTGCCACCAACCATAGTTATTCCACATCACCTTGATAGTTAATGCATGGCACCTTGGCACATGCATGCACAACTAGTTATATCACAAATATTTTTTCATCACCCTTTTCATCTTCTATATTCTTTCTTTTTTGCTCACTATGCTCCCTGCTCACTCAGAAAGCTCTACAACACATTGTTAAGCACATTCGAACTAGTTCTACCACCAAATATTAGAATACAACCATGACGACCACACCTCCAACTTCTTCTTCAAAGGGGAAATAAACATCATCCAAAAAGGGAAGCAATTTCATAGATCCTGACAAGCATATCACAGATACGAAGCTGACATGGAAAGACCCAGGGCAAATTCAAAAATATATAGCAGCCAGAATGGCCATAAACATCTCCCCATAAAGCCTGAGCACTTTCCCTTACCATTCTCTGCTCTACTGGTACATCTACCCTCAGGTTCACCCCTACCCCAAGTTAATCAGGGCCATGGCTGAATTCTATGATGCAAAAAATAGAATAGTGAAGAACTCCAAGAATGAAGTAATATTCATGCTCGATGCCAGCTCGATTAGGGCCATCTTCACCCATGGTAGGAAGCCTATGGTTCCTCCCATTTAGTTAGACCCTGCTAATTCTACAAAATATTATATTAATGCCCCAAACATCTGGCTATTCTTGCAAGAGCATCTGTCAGACTCTATTCCTGAGGGAGCCATGCCAAAATCCCTAGTTCCCTTGGATAGATTTTAAAACAATGAGATATTTTCCATGTTGGCCATGGTGGCAGGGGTGGAAATAGATGCATAGGTATCCAATCCTATGTTCTACAACACATCGAATGTAGACCTGAGCAGACAGCCAATCTTATTTGACTAACTGGAATACTTGGCCCAAAAACTACATGCAGGGCTCTTCAAATTATAGAGAGGTGTCCTAGACACCTTCAGGTTCTCCTCCTACCTGGTATGGATTTTCTTCTATTTTCAAGCAAAAATATTGAATTTTATCCCTACCACACAAATAGATCAAAAGAGAAATCTCTTGCCTGTATGTGAATGGATGCCACTCCTTTCGAATGTGGGTTCATATTATCATTTTAACATGGAATTCTTAGGCCCCACTTTGAAAATCATGTATGGTGCCATGCCGAGAATTCCTCAACAGATGCGAGATACCTTGAGGCACCCCCATGCAGAGGAAGGGGACTAGTTTATTCTAACATAGGGAGTAGTCGTCAGGCTCTATGGCTTCATAGGGAAGCCCTTATTGTTGCCTTATTATGTTACTAAGTGATTATTCACTCTAGAGTACATAAGGCAAACAGAGTTCATTAACAATAAATTTGGCATAGGCACTCATTTGACAGGTACTTGCCTCATGCCCTTTCAATTCGAGGGAGTAATAATGTCAAAAAAGGGGGACAACAAAAAAATTGCTCGAATTCTAAGAAATCTAAAATTGATAGAGCTGCCACAAATATGGAAATATGACCCTGAGAACAAATTTGCCCAGAGGCAGGCCACCCTGAATAAAGCCCCCTTCAAGCAATTTCACTTATCTGACAGGAAAATCGATAAGCAGGGCAGGAATAATGATGAAGATCAACCATTAGAGTGGCATGTTGAGAAAATGCAGCCACTACCCCCATGGCATGATTTCTATTTGCACTTGTCAGATTGGTGCCCTGAAGTGAACCCAACCCACAAGCTAAGTAACAAGATGATCAAAAATACCAAGAAGAGAGGGGAAGGTTGGGATCATACCAAAATATTAGCTTGGTGGCAAATGCGATGCCACATACAAACCTTTTCCAGGTATGGGACAAATATTGACAAGGAATTCTCCATGAAGTATGATGAGAACCATGATAGTTGGTCTTAGAATTTTGTGGATAAGGTCCCTTTGGGAATAAATGGCATCCTCATCAAACAAATTGAAGGTAGTACTAAAAATATAAAGGGAAGCAAGTCGCTACCAAACAAATAGAGGTCCCTAAAAGGAAACATCAGAATTTCATTCCCCCTTCTAGATCAGACACAGAGTCTGATGATGGTGCTCAGCTCGAGCACAAGAGTAGAACAAAATAAAAAAATGAAAAGCAGAATTAGAGAAGGGAGGATGCCAAAAGAAAAGGAAAAGAGAAGAAACACCCTCTGAAGAATCAGAAGAAAATGAAGAATCAGAAGAACTTGAGGAATCAGAGGAACACGAAGAATCAAGGGACTAGGAAGGAATGAGGGAAAGCTCTGAGTAAAATTTTGAGCATCAGGAGATAGGTGAATAAATGGTCGAGACAACTGAAGAGCCTCCCCCAAAATAAAACCCCAGAGGGGAGCAAACCCTGACAAAAGTAACAATAGGTATTGATGACTCGAGCCTGAAGTAGATCGTAGAAGCTTACACAAAAAAATCATAGGAGACCAATGACACCAATCCACCAAAGGACTCAGGTATATCTCCTATCAATCTCATTACTCCTTCCTCCTCTCCTCATTCCAAGAATAATTCCCCTTCCCATTCTGAACATCGAGATAATCCTTCTCCCACATCTTCTCACCAGCCTCCACCATCACCATCACCTTCTCATCAACCTCCACCATCACCACCATCAACTCAACAAACTCCACCAACATCCTCCTCTACTCACATAGGTTCCCCCACTAAACAATTGAGCATGGAAGCCCCTCTAGCCACCACTCCTTTCCCTTATTCCACCAACTTGCTAAGCTTCCAAGCCATGCAAACTGCTTCTCCTGCAAGCAACCCTACCATTGCTAAATTCAAGAAATTGAAGAAAGCCACCCTGAATGCTGCTACATGGCTAAAGTCGTGGAGCTCCCAAAGTTCTAATGACACAACCCATATCAGATAAGGATCAGTGCTAGATCCTATCAACATGCAACATTCCACCATGAAGATGACCCCACTTGTACAGAATCCAGAGAAAGACATGACCCTGGAAGACTATCAAGTGGAGGTAACTATGAAAGATATCACTCAACTACCAATGGATGATGAGTGGGGCAAGGCCCAGACTCACATGGGGACCATTTATCTAAATATTGAGTATTACAAAGAAAATTACTTTCGGGTCGAGCAAGCAAGAAAGCATTTAGAGGAAGCTCTGCACCAGCAAAAGGCAACAAAAAAGGCTTTGAAAAATGAAGCCAAAAAATGGAAGCAAATGTTCGATGAAGCAACCCCTTCAAAGAAAAAGTAGCAAAGGCCGAAGAACAAATTCAAGTGTTGCAGCAATAGGTCGAGGACCTCAAAAAGTAGCTATCCGACAACATTGATAAATCCAATGGGCTATCCAAAGAAAAAGCAAGGACAGTCAAAAGGAACATGATAGAAAGCATCAACAAGATGACCCCGAAGGCTAGGCCCACACTCTCATATCTTCTCAAAATCAAAGATACATTGGGCCAAGTAGAAGATGAATTAGAAGCATCTGTCAAGCTCTTGGAAACAAGGCTATCAACAGCCAATAAAATTCAAGTCCTGGTGGATAGCATGCAAGCAATAATTGGATATAGAGCACGAGATAAGAATTGGTCCCAGGCCAAAATAGTTGCCAAAAATTTCTTCAAGAGGCACAAGCTAGTGACCAAAAGCACCAAGCTCATATAGGAGCTCAAAGTAGAGGCTAAGGCGATTCTAAAACATATAAGCATAGCTAAAAATTATGGCATGCCTAGCTTCTAGGACAAGGATTCAAAGCTCCTAATAGAAGATGAACTGAAAGCCGCCTGGAAGAAATTTTTAGAAGATGAATCATAAATTGATAGTTGGGAAGAGCCCATTCAAGAAGAGCAAATTTTTAGCATGGTTCAAGATATTACCTAGATGAAATCTTGCCTACATGAGTTGTATATAAAATCAAGAACCCTATCATATGACAAGGTTGAAGAGTTGGAGTATCTGTACAACACTTTCAAGGAAAAATAGATACAGATGAGGAAACCTGGAGGAAGGCCTGCACCGCCTATAACGAAGTAGTAAAATAAAAGGACAAATAGGAAAAAGCTAAGAAAGCTTCGTCAAGTAGTGCAATGGCTCCCGACCAAGGTGAAGAAGAAAAATCTAATGAAGAAGATACTCCAGAAGAATGACTGATCGGTTGTAGAGCTTACATTTAATTTTATCAATCCGAGGGAAATCAAGGTCAGATTTAAAGAGTAACAATCCAGTATAGATTATATCATAGGAGTTAATACTAAGCTTAGCTCAAGTTTCTTTTTCAGGCTTCACGTGTACAAAAAAGTAAATGAACAAAATTAAATTTGTGCAGAAATGAATGATGCAGGATATGATGAATGAATGCAATTATGTTTTACTTTTACTGATGAATTGATTTATTGATGCACTTAATTACTGATGAATTGATTTACTGATGCACTTAATTATTGTAAACATGATTTAATTTATTTGTGAGGATCCTCGTGCAATCTATTTTATTTTATATAATTTGAAATGCAATTCTAACTAATCCTAACCTAATGCAGGGGTGAGAGCTCAGGGACTATCTATTAGGAGTGGGCCCTGCCTCCTAAAGGGTAGTGTAAGACTTTCTCCCCTAATTTACCTTATCTCTATAACTAAATTTTATATCTCATACTAATATTTATGCATATTCTATGAATGCAGGTAATAAATACACAACTTACAAAACAGAATTCAAACAATCCACAGAATTGATACAGATTACCATATTTGAAGAACAAAGTGTTGTTTTATTACTAGAGCTTCAACTGTACATGCTTCCTTAGAATTGTAAACTTAGAACAAACTATAAACTGTAATGAGTAGTGTCCAACATCTAGACCTCTTTCCAGGTCTTCTATGTAATTTATACTATAACTAATATAATTCTAAATAGTATTCTCCACGTATTTGACATGCGGATTTTGTGGACTGATGACTATACATTAATCAAGAATAATCTAAAACCTAATCATAATATGTACTCCTACTTGGACTTATAAATATTTTGACTGGTCCAAGTGGCATCCTACTAATAATCCTAACAAGACAATGCTACTTTAACTGACTCGCAAGATATACATTAGGATCTCATGTCCTATATTCCAGGAAAGTCTAACAATATTTGCGTTTATATCTCAAACTTCCCAAAATAAACTAGTTACAAGCTTTATAAAGTAAATCATAACTTTGTCAACTTGAAATATTCTTGCGGATAGTATGTGAGAAATGGAATATTTTGCTAGATAGAAAATATCAGTTGTCATCCATTTTAATGTGTCGTCCATATTAATGTGTCGTCCAAATCTGATGTGGCATGCTGAAGTCAACAAACTTTATTATCCTTCAGTAACTACTAGTAAAACAATCTTCAGTAATTGTCTTCAGTAGTTACCTTCAGTAGTTACCTTCAGTAATTACCTTCAGTAGTTACTTTCAGTAATTACCTTTAGTAACATACTTCAATAATCAGCATCTGTAACAAGATCAATTACTGTTGTCACCGAACTCTGTTGGTTCTTCTTCTCGTCCGAGGTGCACTCCAAAGTTCTACAATCTCTTCATTGATCATCCATACTTTTTCCTACATTTTTCTTAGAACTCGGACAAATTTGATATAAATCAAACACTTATGTTAGATTACTATAATTAATCATATTTACTAATAAATCACATTTTATTAATAATAATTTATATAAAACATATCAATTAATCATATAAATGAAACAATTATGGTACAGAAATATGTGGCAAATAGCCACTCATCATTCCCCCAAACTGAAGTTCATGCATGTCCTCATGCATGCAGAAAAATCAAATGAAAGGAAAATAATAGTCCTATGCATGCATCAAATATAGAAAAAATAACATTATAATCAGAATTCCAATGAATATTTTCATAAAATTTATAAAACATGCACATAAATTTTGTCAGAATTCTTTCAAAGTAGTTTAAATACAGATATTTTTAATAGAACTGTACTAAGCTTCTTCTGGAAAACTAAACATAATCACTAATCTAAAATAATTTATTTATCAGAAATTATAAAGTTCATAAAACTAAGAAACAAAATAATATTTCAAATATTATCTGTACAAATCATATATACTAAAATAGATATAATACAATTTATATTAGCAACTATATAGTTTTTAGCAAAAACGTTTCTAATCATTGCAAATACTAACTGTACATATTACGTAAAATAGTACAAATATTAATTGTACATCAACTTATAAAAAATATACAGATAAAAATGTTTCCAATACTGCCTGTACACATGCCATACAAATAAGATATAAAAAATATAAGTCTGAATATTTTAATGAAAGTCTTTTGTCACTGTTCATTAATTTTGAGCCTGTTGAGATAAGATTCGAGAAGAGATCCGAGATGATCATGGTCTTGGTCTCGATAATCTTCATTCCTTTTTAACTTTCTGTACCTGCTCCTTAGCCTTCTGATCTACAGTTGCTACAGTTATTGCAACTGGTGTTTCCACCATAATTATTTTAATATGCTCAACCTCTTGAGCGCTTCCTTTTTTCTCTGCATCCTTTTCTTGTGAAGGATGAAGTTCCTCATTATTCACCATCAGATCATCCTCCAAAGGCATCCCTACATCCAAGGCAAGGCCATTTAATGTATTTCCTTTATTAGCTGGCGAATCCTATTTTGTAGATTGATTTTGTTGAGTAAAACTAAGAATATGTTGGGAACTATCCTCTTCAAGAAGCTTTGAAAAGTCAATTGGCTTATTAGTAGATATCTGTTTGCTAAAGTTTACCAATTTTTTAGGCTTTTTACCAGAAGTAGAGCTCTTATGTGGGGAAACTTCGACAGGTGGTGGCCGATTGATAGAGTCCATAGGCTTTGGTGTCTTATCCATAGAAAGTTGCTTAATTAATTCAATCTGAACAGCAAGGGCTCTCTAGATAATTTTAGATTGTTCTATAAAATCTTCTCTTAGCCTATCAATTTTCATTTGCAACACTGTATTTTGTGCACGAAGATAGGACAGGGTCTCTACAGTAGACTCATTTACAGGTAGTTCTTGTTCAGGCCCTTGTTCATCTTCTTGTTCAAAATTTTCTATAATTTTCTTCTTCCTTCTGATATCTGGTCGGGATTTATATTTACCAGGTTTACATTTTCGTTGTGGGCTTTTAGGCTCTTCATCCTGGCTATCAGAGTCATGCTCTTCCTCTATTGATTGTTGTCCCTCAGACTCAGTGGATTCTGAACACTCAGGTACATTGGATTCTTCTACGATCTGATTCCAAGACACTTTCATTTCATGAGCCTTTTTCAAAATAATTAATTTAATTAAGCCATGGTGAGCAATCAGGTGCGACTTAGGTTTTTCTCGAGAACTTCTAGGTTTTACTCTTAAAATAGTTGACTTCAAATATTGGAACAAAAAATAAGGGAGGTTGATAACACAATCAATTTTATCTGGATATTTTAAATTTATTAACATCCGAATGTGATAGGCTGATAAAATAGACATTCATCCCTCAAGAGTGAAAAATTTAATGATAAGGACAATGGCCTCTTGCCATAGAAGGGGAGTGTAGAGGTTGAAACTCCTTTGATTGACCCTTCCTTATCTCTCAAGATTGTACATTTCTCACCAAATTTGGTCACCAACTAGGTGACACTTTTTGAATTTTTGTAGAAAGGTAAACCAACCTCAGGTAAACCCAACACTTCAAAAATCAGACTCGGGTTTAATTCCAACTGCAAACCTCCAACATGGGTGAGCATAGTATCAAGGTTACAGTTTAAGATAAATTGTCTTGCCACCCCTAAGTCATGGCCTCTAAATTTGGTCAGTGCCTCCCACCATCGAGCATTTTCAAATAGTTCAATTACAGAGTCGCTCGAGTTTTGTGTGTCGATAGACGATGACTCACTACGCTTTTGGAAGATAGGTTTAGGCATGGTGATGGCTGAGGATTGAGAGGAGATGAGTTTTCACCAAAAACCCTGCATTTTATATATAAACAAAAGTATTGTTTAGAAGTCGACAAAACCCTTAAAAATTTGTTTTGTTCTTATATTATATTTATCTTTTTTTATATTATTTTATTATAGTTTTCTTTTATACAAATATATCTTCAAAACGTAAAAGTTACAACATATAAAAGGAATACAATACAACATATCTCCAAAACATAAAAAGGACAAAATATATAAAAGGAATACAATACAACATATTTTCAAAACGTAAACAATTACAACATATAGACTTTAAAAACTCTACTGATATCAAATTAAATCAGAATGTAAAACAATCCTACTATTGTACATCGAGAGATAAAAACGTAAAATTTTATAAAAATGTTATTATATCGAGAAAATATATAAAAAAAATTATAATACAAAAAAAATCCTAAATTTATATTTTTCTTTTGTTTTACAAAAACCCCTAATTTTGTACAAATTATTCACATAAGCGTCAGAAAATCCCTAATTTTCCAGACAATGTCCATATTTAAAAAAAATATAAGATATTTTCCTAAATTAAGACGACTTATCAAGAGATTTTTACCAAATGAAGGATTTTTAAAAGGAAAAACAAATGCGATAGCAAGATTTACTATAATTTTACCCTAAAAATATGAAATTATCATTTTCCCCAATTTTTTACCCTAGAATATAGTTTTAAAAATGAAATGTCAGATCTTTTTCCTAATAAAATTTTAGGGTTTGCCCTAATTTTAACTCAGAACAAAAATTTTATGTATTTCCCATTGTTACCCTGAAACCTAGTTTCAGAATTCGTTCAATTGTAGCTCGAAATGAAAAATTCCATATATACTATTACCCTAATTTCATGTATACTATATACGAAAAATAATCACATTTTCTACCTAATCTCTGCCTAATCCCCAATTGTTACCTAATTTTAAACTAAAATATGTTGGATGTACAGAGAAATAATAAAGAAAGAAAAAGAGAAATTTCTTTTACCTATCGCAATCGCAAAAAATTTTGGCCACCTTTTTTACGTCATCGACCATCTTCGTCTATAGCCTTCAAAAATCATCCAAATAAAACACAAAACTGGTCTTATTTACTTTCACTCAAACAATGTCTACAATTATACAAATCCTTACACAAAATTTCGATGGAATTCGATGTAGGTCTAGTAATTTTCTCTACATGGCCGCATGCGGAATTGACGGTAGATAAGATTCTTTTAGAAACCCATCTATGAAGGATAAATCTTACCCTAAATGTCATCGATGGTCAAAAAATTTCATCAACGTCTAATTACCCTAAGATCTACAATTAATTGTAATCGATGATAATGTTTTAATGTTTTTAACCTAAAATATACACTTAATTTGGCAAACATGTGTAGATAATCGACACTTTTTTATTTGTGTTTTCTTTTCTTATTTCTCAGCCCTTGATTTCCAATATAATCGACGATAGAAACATAGTTATCCGTATCATCACCTTTTATTGGTTGGAGGAAGTCACGTGTATATATGGGCAATTGTCATCCGTTGATCAATTTTTAAAATCAACGATGTAAGTCGTGATCCATGCATATGCATATGATTGGTCTTATTCTCGTCTTCATGTCTTGTGTGCAATACTTGTGTTTGCCACGTACCTTACCACATGATGCATGTGTGGGCCTTATAATAAAAGGCTTCAATTGCGGCCCTCTTTTTTTTTTTTTTAATTTTTTTTATATTATTTCATTTTTAATTAATATATTATATTATTATTATTACTATATATATATTATATATAATCTATATTATTATAATATTATTATATATTTATAATATTAATTTCTATTTCTATTTTAAATATATTTTATTTTAATTATTATTATTAATATATATTTTAATTATTATATAAATATATATTAGATTTTTACGAATGATAATTACAGAAGAGTATTACAGAATAGTATTACTGATAATGGTATTTACGGAAACTTGTATAAAAAATATTTATATAAAAAAATTATTATTTTACAGAGGGTATCTACAGAAAATACTTACAAAAACTACTTACAGACGATGCTTACGGAAGATACTTATGGAAGACACTTACGGAAGATACTTACGGAAGACACTTATGGAAGATACTTACGAAAGGTACTTATGGAAGATACTTACGGAAGGCATCTACCAAAATCATTATTAAGGTTAAGGGAATACTTTACCTGTTTCTTCCCCCAAACTATATTATAAGCTATATATGTATTTATTTATCCTCCCCCCAAACTTTAATTTTGGCTATATAGCCAAAACAAAAGGAAAGGTACTTATTTATTTTTATGGATAATATAATAATATTTTTATATACAGGGGTTTATTTATTATTTTGGGGATTGTGCTTCTTGTATGTCATTAAGAAGTTTCTCAAGGTAGAAACAGAAGTTATAAAAAATCTGATTTCAGTCTTCTAGGATATCTGAAAATATAGGAAAAAGTAAAATGGATATGAATATGGCTTTCTTTTAAATGATAAAATGTGGTGGATATATGCCATGTTTTTGTAGAAAATTTGAAATCATAGTACTATCATAAGGATTTACTATTGGTCTTTGCATATGATGTTTCTAAGTTGATTCTTCAAAGTCGTCAAACAACATTCTAGAAATGTTGAAACAAACTCCATTTACTTCTATCACAAATCAATTTAGTGTCAAAGTTATCCTAGGATTTTCAAGCCTCCTTCAAGACCAACTGTGTGTGCAATGAGGATTCATTTCCCATTATGAGTAAGGATTGAAAAACAACAAGGATTATATATGCCAAAAGCTAGCTGATCTTATAAGCATCTAGAGGTCTTGTCCAGACTTATTGCTAATACGTAAGGATACCTTAATAAAGAATATCCCATGGTATTTGAAATACTAAGAATTCCAAGGATTCAAGCTCTTTTTGCCCTTTTTGCTTTATGCTTTATTTGGGATACTTGCTTAGCAAGGGATTTGTAGTGCTTTTTTTGAGGTTCTTGCTTATTTTGAAGAAAAGCAAGGAATTTTTCATTACTTTTTGGTGTTCTTGCTTATTTTAAGGAGAAGCAAGAAAAATTTTATTAGGATACTTGCTCGATTAGATGAGGAGCAAGGGATATTTTTTTTTTTTAATAGGGTGAAGGGTGAGCTTGTCCTTTTGCCAATTCATTAGTAATCTAGACCATGCGTATAAATAGATAAGCAAGGGAAACTTTTTACTTATGGAAAATATAATACATGAGTTAATTTTCCAAAACTACACAATGTTTTAGATGTGTATATGTGCGTGGTCAAAAAGAGAAAAACTTGATCATCTAGAAGTTACTTATAACATTTCAAAAGATTTGTTCTATTTTCAATGAAAATTTTGTTTAGTATACCAGATATAATTTGAGTTTTTGAAAAATACCTAGATTTCATCTAGCAACAGGGTACTATACATCATGTGGTAATCATCTTCCTACAAAATTTATAATAAAGAATTTTTCTTGAAAAACTTTGGAGACTGAAAATGGAAAAGAATGTAGATACTTCATGATGAAATAAAGGAAGCATAATCATTTTTTTGTTTTTATATAGTATATATATATATATATATATATATATATATATATATTTATATAAATATTTTTCTTTTCAAAGAGAGAGTTTATTGAATAGTAACTGATTGTAGTTCAGAAATACACTGCAAATCAGTGTGTTGTCTAAACTGATGTATGAATTCTTCCTTAGATAATGGCTTCTTATAAAGTTTAAGCCTATGTCCATTTACTAATAATTTTCTTGTTGAATCATCTATAGGCTTAAGCTTGATTGTACCGTTTCCAAATATTTCCTCAATTTCATAGGGTCCTAGCCATCTTGTTCTTAATTTACCTTGAAAATCTTGGTAACGAGAGTCAAATAACAAGGCCCAATCTCCTGATTGAAATGTACGTGGTACAATGTGTTTATCATGCCATTTCTTTCATTGTTGTTGAGTTATTTCTGTTCTATGTAGTGCTTCTAATCTTTTCTCATCCAAAATATTCAATTTTTCCAACCTTTGTTTTTGTGCATTATCCAAATTCATGTTAAGTTGTACCGATGTGCGCAAGGTTTCTATCTCAAATTCAATGGGCATGATGGCTTGTTTTCCATAAACCATTTCATATGGTGATAAACCTATGGTAGTTTTCCAAGTTGTATTATATGCCCATACAACTTCTTTTAATCTCTCAGCCCAATCACCCCTATTAATAGTTACAGTTTTTGTGATAATCTTTTCAAGCTCTCTATTTGTAACTTCTACTTGTCCATTAGCTTGAGGGTGATATGGTGAGGTTTTCTTATGTTTTATTTGATAGATGTTGACAAAATGATCAATCACATTGGAAGTAAATTGAGGTCCATGATCTGAAACTAATTCTCTTGGTGCTCCAAAGCGTTGCATTATGTTTTCATAAAGAAAATCAGCTACTGGTTCAGCTTGAGCTCGTGGAAGAGCTTTAACTTCAGCCCACTTGGTAACATAATATGTACATACAAGTATGTGTTTATTACCATCACTTGGAGGGTCTATTGGTCCAACAAAGTCAATTCCCCATTTTTCAAATGGTTCAAGAGCTATTTGTGGAACCAAAGGCATTTCCATAGAAGGTGTAGGCTTGCTAGCTCTTTGACAAGCATCACATCTATCAATAAATTGATGAACATATTTAGTCATAGTAGGCCAAAAGTACCCAGTTTGAAGTATTTTCATAACTATTCTTTGGGTGGCATAATGACCTCCACAAGGTTCTTCATGTGTTGCCCTGATAATATCATATACATCATTTTCTTGCACACATCTCCTGATGATTTGGTCAGGACATTTTTTAAATAGAATTCCATGAATCCATGTAAAAGGAATACTTTGATGTACTAATTTCCTACGCTCATGCGGTGTAAAATTTTGAGGTATTTTTCCTGTTACTAAATAATTTACAATATCAGCATACCAAGGGGTAAAAATAGAAATAGCAAACAAATGTTCATCTAGAAAATTGTCAGGAATTAACTCGTTATCATCAAAGATCTGCATGCGAGATAAATGATCTGCAATAACATTATCTTTTCCTGCTTTATCTATAATTGTGACATTGAATTCTTGTAGTAAAAGAAGCCATCTAATCACTCTACCACCCACTGTTGCTTTGTTCATTAAGTATCTAATGGCAGAATGATCAGTGTGAACAAATACTTCATACCCTGTTATGTAATGTTTAAATTTATTGAGAGCATGAATTACAGCTAAAAATTATTTTTCTGTAACAGTGTAGTTAAGTTCAGCTCCATGCAAATTTTTGCTTACATAATAGATAGCATAAGGTATTTTATTTTCTATTTGTTGCAATATTGCTCCTATTGCATAACCTGAAGCATCACAATGAATATGGAATGGTAATTCCCAATTTGGTCCTCTCAAGATTGGAGCAGTAGTCAAATTTTCTTTTATTTCTTCAAAGGCTTCTTGACATTCGTTTGTCCAATTGAATTCATTATCTTTAGTTAAGAGCTTAAACATGGGAGTAGCAACTTTACTGAAGTCTTTAATGAACCTACGATAGTATCCTGCGTGTCCTAAAAAACTTCTCACCTCTGTTTGTGTTTTTGGAGGTTGAAGGGTTTGAATAACTTGTATCTTTGTAGGGTCTACTTTAACTCCATCTTCTAATATATAATGGCCTAGAACAATGCCTCCTTTCATCATCATAAAGCACTTTTCATGACTTAGAGAAAGGTTTTGCTCTTGACATCTTACCAAAACTTTTTGCAAGCTTGATAATGTTTCTTCAAAGGTAGTACCGTATACTGTGAAGTCATCCATATAAACTTCCACACATTCATTAGTTAAATCAGCAAATATAGCCAATACAACTCTTTGAAAAGTTGCAGGTGCATTACATAGTCCAAAAGGTAGAACGTTATAAGCATAGGTTCCTGCAGGACATGTGAAGGTTGTTTTTTCCTGATCTTCTTCAGCTATGGAGATTTGATTATATCCACTAAAACCATCTAAAAAGCAGAAATATTTCTTTCCAACCAATGTATCTAAGACTTGATCAATGAATGGTAAGGGAAAATAATCTTTCTTGGTTACTTTATTTAATTCCCTATAATCAACACAAATTCTCCATTTACCATTCTTTTTAGGGACTATCACCAAAGGTGATACCCATTGGCTATCAAAAATTGGGTATATAAATCTTGCATTTAAGAGTTTAATGATTTCCTCTTTAACTATTTCTTTCATAGCTAGATTTAATCATCTTTGGGGTTGTCTTACTGGATTACAACCTTCTTGAATAAATATGCGATGGGTACAAACATTTGGGTGAATACCTGTCATATCCTCATAGTTCCATGCAAATGTGGACTGATGCTTTCTAAGCACATCTACTAACTGAGATTCTTGCATGCCTATGAATTCATTACTAATGTTAAGAGTTTTTCCTGATATAATATCTATTTGTTTACATTTTTTTGTATTTGCATCTATCCCATTTATCTCATGTTCAAAAATATTGAAATCATAACCATATGGTTCCATTTGAGATTGACTTGTGCTTGCCTCATAAATGGAAGATTGAGATGAACAACTACTATCTTGACCTTGATTCTCTTGTTGATTTTCTAACAATAATGGTAGGGGTCCCTCAACCTCTTGTTCAAGTTGTTCAATTAGAACATTAACTGATAAGGTTTGGATATCATCATATTCATGAGGAAAATCATACCACAACTACTTTGGAAATTCTTCTTCTATTGGTGATTCAGGGAATAAACTAAGATCTTTTGTATCCTTGCCATTAGAAATAGTCATATTTCCTGATCTACAACTAATGTAAGCATCAACTATTGCAAGCCATGGGCGTCCTAGTATTAAGGGATGTCCCCCTAATTTCTTTTTGGGTTGTAAGACTATAAAGTCTACAGGGTATTCCCATGAACTTACTAAGACCATAATGTCTTCTAACTTTCCTTCTAGTTTAATAGTAGATCTATCAATGAGTTGAAGCACAATAGAAGTTAATTGTAGTTTATGGATCCCTAAGGATTCTATTGTTTCTTTGGTCATGACATTAATAGCGGCTCCTAAATCAATCAAAATATTTTGTAATGTTATGTCTCCAATATGCATAGTGAGTATAGGTATTCCAGGATCTGTATATTTTGGTAATAACCTATCTCCTATCATTATCTTAGATAATTGTCCAATGACCTGAATAGTTTGAAATTCATTCTTCTTTTTCTTTCCTGAACATATATTTTTAATAAGTTTGGAATAGATGGGTATATCCTTGATAGCTTGTAATAAAGGAATTTTAATAGTAACGCCTTCTATTTCTTGAAGGAAGTTAAAGGTTGGCTTAGATGGTTCTTTTGGTATTGCTAATATTTGAGGGAATGGTACTTCTACTTCCTTCCTTATTTGGATTTCTGGTTGCTTTGTTGGAATATTTTCTGGTTGGTTTTTGTTTCCTTTTTGTTACTATCTTCTTTTTCAACCAAATGTGGAATAGGGTCATCAAGTTCTGTGAGAGTGACATTATTTTCCAACACCTTTCCTGATCTTAATTGAATCTGTTGACATGGTGCTATAGATATAGAACATGTTTCATTTGTTTCATAAACTTGTTGAACATTCTTATTGTTGTTAGGGTTAGGAATTGGTTGAGCTGGAAGAGGTGGTTGCTTAGGAGGATTGTTATTATTGTTCGGAGGTGGTAGAAGTCTATTTTGAGGTGGATTTTGAGTGTTTTGTCCCCTAAATTGATTTTGAAGATTTGGTTGTTGCATTGTATTTGGGGACCAATTGGTGCCACCTTGATTATATTGGCCACTATTATTCCAACTAGGCATATTTTGATTTTGTGTCCCTTGATTCCATGGGGGTTGTCCTCCATAAGAGTTAGCCATAAATTGAGCCCATGGGGGTATGTTCCAGTCTTGATTGTAAGAATTCCAATTTGTCCAATTTGGTGCATTAGACCATTGATTAGGCCTTTGTTGGTTGGGATAATTAGGGTTTGACCAATTTGGTGGGCCATTAAATGGACCATTTCATCTTTGAGTGATAAAATAAACATCTTCTGCTTCTTCTGCTTCAGGTTCTTTTATGGCAGCTTTAACAATGGAGATATACTTGCATTTTTTAGTTTTATGATTTTTATCACAAATTTGGCAACAAGCAGAAATATTGGAGATATTTGTTATGTTGAGAGGACATTCTCTCATATTGTGCTTTTTCCTACATCTATGGCAGTAAATTTCTTCACTATCCTTTGATTTTTTATCCATTAAGTCCAAATATGAGGTCAAATTACTCAACAAATCAGTTTTTAAACCTTCCAACATATTTCCAATTTCAGCTCTCGTCACTCCTCCTCCTGTGGATGTATATTTATTACTTCTGAGAGGTTTATTTCTTGAATAATTTCTGCAAAGGTTTATAATCTCCTCAAGTGATATAAGATGAATGTCTCCTTTTGCCATAAGATTTAAAATCTCAAGAACATCTTCTTTTAATCCTTTCAAGAAAAGTTCTTTTAGAATTTCTTCATCAAGATCTATATTTACTCTAGATCCTACAAATTGAAATCGTTCGAGATAATCCTCCAAATATTCTTCTTCTTTTTTATTCATACGAAAAATCTCAGCTTTCTTATCCCTAACTCTACAATAATCTTGATATCTTTCAAGGAATAACTCTTTCAATCCATTTTCTCCATCCCAACGATTACAAACTCCTTCTCCTAGACCCATAAACCATCTTAAAGTTGCATCTTTAAGAGTAGATGGAAATAATATTAGCTTTTTCTCATTGGTGGTGTAAAAGTAAGCTTGACATACTACTTCAAATTCAAAAAGAAAAGCATCAGGATCTTCATAGGGTTTTCCATGAAAGGTAGGCAATATAGAAACAGAAACTGATTTAGGTTCTCTTGTTGTCCCTTATGTATGTAATATTGGGAAAGGGAATGTTTTTCTTTGTCTATTCTCTCTTTGATATCTCTCTTGCCTTTGTCTCCCATTTCCATGGTTTTCTCCTTCCTCTCCCAAACCACTTTGTTCATCAACCATACCTGAATATAGGATTTCAAGAATTGAATCAGGTATAGGTTCGAAAAAGATAGAAGAGGGATCTACGTAGTTGTCAAATTCTGGATTGGACAATAAATATGAATTGGGATCTTGATCTAGGATTTCAGCTTGATTGGTTGATGTTGTAGCCTCAGTTTTTACTAGTTTATAAATCCCAGGCGTTCTAAAGTCTCTTGGGGATTTTTCTTCTGGTTTGTTAGTTTTTATGAATCTTCCTTTAGAGTCTCTAGGTCTGCTCATGAATGTTCTAAACTTTCTTGTTTTTTTTTTTAGCAATATGTCTAATCTTCTTTAAATAATTTATGAATATCGTTGATTGGATCAAGTTGTTCTGGTGTCATAAAATGTTCCTCTTCAAAATTAAAATAGTCTACCAACAATTGAATCAACTGAACAAGGTAAGCTTTAGTTGCAATAGGATCAAGAATTCCAAATTGTAGCTCGTAACACAACTCTTGGCACAATTCTCTAAAACGTACAACTCTAGGAATTCTACAATATCTCTTATTGTATTGTAGGGCTAATTCTTTCCTCTCTATATCTGCAAGGAAGTTGTGAACAGTGAGGGAATCCTCTAGGTATTGATTCCAATGATAAATTACTGGATTTACTATTGTTCTCCTATCCCACAACCAATTTTCACAACTTATTCCAAGATCTTGATAAGGTGAAGAATGATTTACCCGTAAAGTTTTTGCTATATTTATCCTCTTGATTTTATTTAGTTCATCTGATCTTTCATTGATAGAATCAATGCGTTCACACAATGCTTCCCATTCTGGTTTGGTTGTTTTGTATCCTTGGTCAAAAAGAAGATTAACCTCTTGTTGTATTAGTAATTTTCTAAGGTCTATAAATTCAGTTTGACTGCTTTCAACCATTTGGCAATTTTTATTTTCTCTCTTTGATTTTTGTGTTTTTTTTTTTGTTTGGGTTTGGATTTTCTTTTCTGTTTCAATCCTACTATTTGCTAAGCTTAATATAAAATTTAGAACTTATAAATGCTCTTAACATAGTAGAAAATAAATATATTTAAATTACTAAGCAGTCCTAATGCTACTAAAATTAGATGCATCATACAACTAATTTCAGCATAATTAGGGAAAAATAAAAGTACTTGGAAAGTAAAGTTTTATTGGAAATAAAATTGCTGAAGTAAAAGGTAAATTACTATTGTTCTTTGACTATTAGGAGGGATTTCATTACAGTTGTGTCACTCAACCTAACTACTTCCTATAAAATAAAAATAGGGTCCTAAAACAATATTAGGTTGTTTTCAGCGTTCACCTACTTCCTATTCTTTTTCATAGGTCCTAAATCAAATTAACAATAGTAATTACCCAAAGCAAGGAAATTGCAAAAAATAAAATTTGTTGGAATTGAAATTTGCAAGAAATAAAGTTTTAATCTAGGAAAGCGGTAAAAATGAAACCCTTATGAAAAATGAACCTGGCAACGTCGAAAGGCGGGGCTTGTTGGAACCATCTACGGGCCACTCTGACTCGTATGCACACCAAGGTCTCGTACGTACCCCTTTTCACATACAAGTAAGTCCTCTCGCTTTGCACTGCCAAACAAATTTTTTGACTAACCACTACGACGCTACTCTCCCCGACAATGGTGCCAAAATGATCAGTTGTAGAGCTTACATTTAATTTTATCAATCCGAGGGAAATCAAGGTCAGATTTAAAGAGTAACAATCCAGTATAGATTATATCATAGGAGTTAATACTAAGCTTAGCTCAAGTTTCTTTTTCAGGCTTCACGTGTACAGAAAAGTAAATGAACATAATTAAATTTGTGCAGAAATGAATGATGCAAGATATGATAAATAAATGCAATTATGTTTTACTTTTATTGATGAATTAATTTACTGATGCACTTAATTACTGATGAATTGATTTATTGATGCACTTAATTATTGTAAACATGATTTAATTTATTTGTGAGGATCCTCGTGCAATCTATTTTATTTTATATAATTTGAAATGCAATTCTAACTAATCCTAACCTAATGCAGGGGCGAGAGCTCAGGGACTGTCTATTAGGAGTGGGCCCTACCTCCTAAAGGGCAGTGTAAGACTTTCTCCCCTAATTTACCTTATCTCTGTAACTAGATTTTATATCTCATACTAATATTTATGCATATTTTGTGAATGCAGGTAATAAATACACAACTTACAAAACAAAATTCAAACAATCCACAGAATTGATACAGATTACCATATTTGAAGAACAAAGTGTTGTTTTATTACTGGAGCTTCAACTGTACATGCTTCCTTCGAATTGTAAACTTAGAACAAACTGTAAACTGTAACGAGTAGTGTCCAACATCTAGACCTCTTTCAAGGTCTCCTATGTAATTTATACTATAACTAATATAATTCTAAATAATATTCTCCATGTATTTGTCATGCGGATTTTGTGGACTGATGACTATACATTAATCAAGAATAATCTAAAACCTAATCATAATAAGTATTCCGACTTGGACTTATAAATATTTTGATTGGTCCAAGTGGCATCCTACACATAAGCCTAACAAGACAACACTACTTTAACTGACTCGCAGGATATACATTAGGATCTCATGTCCTATATTCCAAGAAAGTCTAACAATATTTGCGTTTATATCTCAAACTTCCCAAAATAAACTGGTTACAAGCTTTATAAAGTAAATCATAACTTTGTCAACTTGAAATATTCTTGCGGATAGTATGTGAGAAATGGAATATTTTGCTAGATAGAAAATATCAGTTGTCATCCATTTTAATGTGTCGTCCATCTTAATGTGTCATCCAAATCTGATGTGGCATGCTGAAGTCAACAGACTTTATTATCCTTCAGTAACTGCTGGTAAAACAATCTTCAGTAACTATCTTTAGTAGTTACCTTCAGTAGTTACCTTCAGTAATTACCTTCAGTAGTTACTTTCAGTAATTACCTTTAGTAACATACTTCAGTAATCAGCATCTGTAACAAGATCAATTACTATTGTCATCGAACTCTGTTGGTTCTTCTTCTCGTTCGAGGTGCACTCCAAAGTTCTGCAATCTCTTCATTGATCATCCATACATTTTCCTGCATTTTTCTCAGAACTCGGACAAATTTGATATAAATCAAACACTTATGTTAGATTACTATAATTAATCATATTTACTAATAAATCACATTTTATTAATAATAATTTATATAAAACATATCAATTAATCATATAAATGAAACAATTATGGTACAAAAATATGTGGCAAATAGCCACTCATCAATGACCGTCCCAAAGAAGAGGTTTTTGTGCTTGGTATCATTCCCCTTCTTTCCCTTCTTTTTCTTAAGTTGTTTTTACTTTACTCTATTCCCCAATGGATAAAGGCTCTAGGTTATAAAATTTTGCTAATAGAATTACCCCAGGAGGCACCAAAAATGTTGGTCAAAATGACCACACCTAGGGAAAGAGGGATCAATCTTCTCAAGATTTTATGCGATCAAGCAATATTTTGAAGGCCAAAAATGAAGCCTAGCTGAAAAATCATGATCAAGTGACATTTTGAAGTGATAAGGTAGAGTCAAGGCGAAAAGTCATGATCAAGCAATATTTTGAAGAACCTAAGGTAGAGCCAGGACAAAAGTCCTGATCATGCGATATTTTGAAGAAGCTAAGACAAGGCCAAGACAAAATTCATGATAAGGTGATATTTTGAAGGGCTAAGGTAGAGCCAAAGTGAAAAGTTGTGATCAGACAACATTTTGAAGAAGCTAAAGTTGAGCTAGGAAAAAATTCATGATCGGGTGACATTTTGAAGAGCTAAGGCAAAGCCAAGGTGAAAATTTGTGATCGGATGATATTTTGAAGGTCTAAGGTATAGCTAAGGTGAAAAGTCATGATGAAGCAACATTTTGAAGGGCTAAGGCAAATCCTGGAGAATAGTTGTGATCAGGCAATACTTTGAAGAAGTTAAGGCAGAGCCATGACAAAATTCATGATCTAATGATATTTTTAAGGGCTAAGGAAAATCCTAGAGAATAGTCATGATCAGGTGACATTTTGAAGAAGCTAAGGGAGAGTAAGGACAAAAGTCACGATCGGGTGACATTTTGAAGAAGCTAAGGCAAATCCAAGACAAAAGTTATGATCGAGCGATATTTTGAAGAACCAAGGCAGAGCCAAGGTGAAAAGTCATAATCAGGTAAAATTTTGAAGGCCATATGGACCACGACATCTCTAAATATATTTAAGAATATTTCCATAACCAGAATATCCCAACTACTTCTTTATCAGAATGATCCTACATGTATACTATTGTAACAAATTTTAGTTTTATGTTATCTAAAAAATATTATATAGGATGAGCAACCTAAAAAAATTGTTGGCTCTTAGGTGTTTACAAGGCTATGTATACATACTTCTAAAAGATTAATAAATATTATCCATTCTAGTTCTTAGCTCACTGGTGTTTCAAATCAAGTATGTAGGTGTTGTCTATTGCTAATTGAATCTAAGGTTGAATGCAATCTATATTAATTCTTACTCTGGATTCCTACATTAATGTTCAGTTAGATTTGCAATTAACTTCACGAATAAGCTACATTTAAACAAGACATTCACCAGGGGTTTTAGTTTCTATGCTTTGGTTCTTTGTTATACTTCTATGCAAAAAGATATGAGAATTGCTTTGTTATTGCATAATATGTACCGTTTTAACTCTCTAGCCATAGCTATATTTCCCTCTCTATATGCATTTCTCTATTTTACCCTTTTCCTAAAAGAAGTAAGGAACCAACCTCCTCTGGAGATTGAATCAGGTGAGCTCTGTTTAAACTTGGTCTTTCAATGTTGGTAAAGTCTTGGGCACAAACGTAACCAAAGGTATATTTTGCTCTAATAGTACTAACCCTTATGCATAACCCTGGACATGATCTTACCAATTGACTATGTGGAAATAGTAATATGGGAATATTGACATGTTCAGAATGTTGGAAACTGCTGGTTCTTTGGGTTCCTCTAGGGGAGCTAGATTGGATGAAGAATCCATCCCCCATAGACAAAATTTATGTTATTTGGAGCTGAACCCATGTCTATACTGCTCATATGGCCAAAGGTTGGTCACGTGGGTGACCGAAATCCTTTATGGGAATTGGTTATAGGGAAATCCTCAAGAACAGGAGATTTTGATGAGAAAATTGGTGAAGTGGTAGATGGATTGGCTGATGGTAAAAGAAAAGTATGAGTGGAAGGAAGCATGGACTCATATGGATTTGAGATGAAATTACAATATTTAAATGGTTCTATGCCCACTGGTATGCAATGTACTTGTCCTTCATGAATATATTTCAAACATTGGTGTAGTATTGAAGGAACACATATTATTTTTGTCACCCAAGGTCTTCTATGGAGTACACTGTACACCATGGATCCTTCCAAGATGTGAAATATGGTATGCAACGTCTTGACCCCTACTTCAATGGGTAAAATAATAGTTCCAACCATGGAACACAAAGCATCATTAAATACTTTTAGGGTGAATGATGACTTTGGTGATATGAGATAGAGGAAGGTTCAAATGATGAAGAGTGTATGTGGTGATGATATTGATAGAGGAATCGGTGTCAATTAACACTCTTTTAAAAGGATTCTTGTCAATCAAAGCCATGATATGCAATGTAGGGTCTTATTGTGATGACCTTCACAATGACCCCAAAATTGGGGACCCACTTGAAATTTGAAATTTTTTGTCTTCGCTTTTCGCTTTCATCATCTAGTGTCTAGAAGTTGATCTTCAGGTGTTTTGTCTTATAATGGTTTCAATGTTAAATTTTGTATCACAATCCAAGGGTTCCTTCCTGTTCCTGTATGGTCATGTTCGTATGTTATGTTTAGTTATGTCTTGTTTTAAATTAATTAAATTATAAAGTTTTATAACTTTATAATTTAATATATTTAAAATTGTTCATTGTTTTAAATTAATTAAATTATAAAGTTTTATAACTTTATAATTTAATTATATTTAAGAAGGTTATTTTATAAATGTTTTATATTCTAATTAATCTTTGTTTTGTGGGCAGGATTATTAAAGGTTAATATTTGAAAAGGCTTTATTGATATTAGGGTTTCAAGAATTCATTTTTAAAACTGATGGAACAGAGCAAATTAATCAAGAGGAACGAATTTCTCAAGTTATAAATGGAGAATTAGAAACCAAAGAGAGGGTCGGACAAGTTGGAGAAAAAGAGGAAAGATTGAAAGGAGCCAAATAGAAGACCAAGTTGCAGAGGAAGCTACATTTGCACATGAATACAGAGACTTTGTTGGATTCATTGTAAGATCTAATATTTTATATCAAATTCAATTTTTATTGAAAGCAAGCACTATTGTGGTGTTTTTAATTTATAAGTTGATTGATATAATTTTTTTAATTAAAATTTCCGTAGAAGATAGCACCAAATTTGTGGTAGGATTGTGTAAAATCTGGTCTACCTGAGTTTGGTTTTCAAAGTTGTGTTTTTCTGTGTTGTAGCAAGTTTGTCCGAACGTTTTATTCAAATTTGTTTCTTTACCCTAAGACCTTTTTAATTTATTTGAGACATGAAGATTTAAGATAAAACCTAGTTTATTTTATAAAAGATTTAAATTTTACAACTAGGTTAAAGTTTGAATTTATCACTCAAATATTTAATTCTATAAATATTTCGGGTGAATAAATTTCATAGAGGAGGGAATCAATGAACTTTTGATTTTAAATTTCATAAAGTTTATAAAGTTCATTGAATTTGTTTTATTAAAACCCTAAGTTGAATTTCAAAGATTCAGATTTATAGAAAGGGTTGTAAAATTTATTTAGGTCAAATATTTAAGTTAATAAATATTTGACAAATAAATTTCAGAGACAGAGAAGGATTATATGGATTATTGATTTTAATATCATAAAATTTTAAAATCCATAATTTGAGATTTATTTATGTTTCTAGAAGTTTGATTTATTAAAATTTTCAATCTCAAATCATAAAGTCCAAAGTACTATTGAAAGGATTAAATTTATTTACTTCAAATATTTAGTTTAATGAATATTTGAAAATAAATAAACATCACATTAAGGAAGATTACGTGAATTCTAATTTTCATATTATAAAGTACAAAACTTTATAATTAGAATTCATACATATTAATTATTTATATTTATTTATTTCAAATATTTGAATTAATAAATATTTGGTTTAAAAGGTTATATGAATTCTAATTTTTATATTATAAAGTACAAAACTTTATAATTAGAATTCATACACATTAATTATTCATATTCTATGAAAAGAAGCAAGGATTATAAAGCTTAGAATATTCTAAAGACCCAAACATAGGGATTATAAAGTGTTTCACATTTTATAATTAGGGTTTTTATTTTATTCATCATTTATTAGATCTGATTTTAAGCTTCATTCATGAAATAAATGCAAGTTTTGAATTAAAATGCTTTAAAACATTCATGCAAGTTTAATATAAGGTTAAAAGCATTTTTAATCAAAGTTCATCTTTTTAAAATAGATTTGCATTCTCAAATATTAGCTTTAAAAGGCAAGTTTATTCATTTTGAGAAAGTAAATTATATTGATGAAAATGCAAGTAATGATTTCAAGATCAAAATATTTATCATACTAGGCCCCTTGTTAACAGTTGATTGTTAATCCCTGAGATGTTTTGTGCACTTAATTGACATAAATTCATAACGTGTTACGTAAAAGAACCTTGGAGAAACATATTTTCTTTGCAAGAGAGGATTACGATCCTAATTGTCGGGTGATATTTGTAATCGGACAAAATCACACCTCAACAAATTGGCGCTAGAAGGAGGGCCTGAAAGGTAATGATTTTGATTTTAGCATGTGCAATTTGTTATAAAAAGAAAAAAATTGTTTGAAATTTTTTATTTATGTTGCATTAATGTTAATCTATCATAAATTTGAAAATTAGGTTATGATGCAATTTTTGTGAATTTTCATACATAGCCTTGCATATTAAAATTGGTTCAATGGCAGAAAATGATTTACCATTTTATAAGCATGATGGAACGATTACGCTAGAAGAACATATTCAGGCATATAAAAATATTATGCTTCATTTTCAAATTATGCAGGAAGATGTTTTCTGTAGAATGTTTCCATACACATTGGATGAATTTGCTAAAGATTGGTTTATCAATTTACCTGCAGGTTCTACCGCTTCTTGGAATCAACTAGAAACAATGTTTCTTGAACATTTTGGAACATCGGTTGACATAGATTTGTTATCAAATCAATTTGCCTCTATTTGTAAAAAGCCTAATGAATCCATGAGTCAATTTAATGATAGGTTTCATAAGTTATATGCTGAAATAGAGACACATTTTATTATTTCAGAAGAAGAAGTTGTTCAAATATATTTGGAAGCTTTAGATCCTTTTACGGTTAAGTGTTTAGAAAAGTTTCCTAAGGATTTATCCTTATCTAGCGTGTATGGTGGGGCAGTAGCTATAGAGCAATGGTTGATTTCAAGAGGAATTGATGTGGGTAGATTATCATTACATCACCCTAAGGTTTCAAATCAATTACCACCTATGAGTCATGATACGCATTTTTTGACACCATCGAATGAAATTGAATGTCCTAGTTTTTCAACCACTTTTGATATTATCCAAGAGGAAGTGAAAGTTTCAAAGCCAATATCCATTGATGAGGATTGTAGTAATCAAGTTTATCAAAATGTAGAAATGCATGAGTCTTCAGATATTGGAGGAGTTTTAGATTTAACTAGCTTTGAAACATATGATAGAATAGAATCTTCCATAGAGTTGAATGAAACAACTGAAGCTCTAGAATTGAAATATTCTAGAGGTAGTTTCATTATGACTGATCATAAAAGTTTATTACTTGAGGAAGATGAATTTCTTATTGAGGATAGATTTTTTGAAAGTGAGGAAAATGAATTTGAAAAGCATTCAATTGTCAAATTTACAAAATGTGAAGATATGGTTGAATCTCACCCTTTAGCTTTAGAAGATAATTATTATAATGGATGGGGTATGTATGGTGAATCATTGTTTTCTCACACTCCTACTGATAAAATTTTTGTTTCACTTGCTATGCAGGATGTTGAAACTTCTAGTTCAAAAGAAGGTTTCGTAATTTCTATGCAATCAGAAAGTGATATGCCAATTTTAGAGATAGAACAGATTCCAAGATTTGATCATTTTGAACATGAGTTTGTAGAACATTCTTTTGCAATAGAAAGGGAAGAAATGGTAAATATTTCTTATGATTCATCTATTTTAGATGAAGAAGAGGTAAATTCTTTTCTTTCATTCTCGAATACTGAAGATTTGAGTGAAAATTTTCATGATTGTATGGAATACTCAAATGAAGAAACTTCATGTATGGCTAACAAAGAACTAGAATTTCCTATTCATCTTAAAAAACTATTGCTTTGTTTGATCAACAAGATTTATGGTTTGAAAAAGATGGACGTATTCTTGATTGGATGCCTAATTTTGATGCTTCTGAAAAATAGGTCATTGATGAAAGAATACGAAATGATGGTGGTGATGATAGAGATTATAAAGGAAAAGAGAAGATTTCAATGGCTCATCGAGTAGTGGTAAATGAAAGTGCACAAAAGGTAGAATCTTATCCTTTGTATTCAAACATTCAAGAATCAGGTAACTTGTTGCATAACCAGTTATTGGCTTCTACTGTTGTTTATGATGAGATGTCATTAGAGGTCGATGAAGCAATAGAAGGGATTCTCATTCCCACCACCAATAGGATTGCATTGTTAAATGAAAAAGAGGATATGCTTAAATCATTGAACCAAGCTCATCAACAACTGATAATTCAATCTAGGATACAAAATCACAATGATTCTTATTTTATAAATATCCTAGATTCTTGCAAATTCTTGCATGAATATGATTGGTATAAAAACATGGATGATGATATTGCTTTAAAACTTTCAGAAGTTGCTTCATATTTGAAAGAAATCCTATATACTTGTGAAAATGAGAATTTAGGTCAAAGTGATGAATCAGGGTTTGAAATTCCCATCTTGTTGAATAAGCATAAGATCATGGAAGATCATGTATTTACTTATAAGGTTAATGGATCAAATCTTAAACATGGAATTGCTTATCAACTTGAATTAAATCAGTGGGGTGTGAGATACAAAATGAAGGTTGCATTGTTTGACTTAATCTTGTTTTGGTCAGATCTATGTAAAGCTTGGAATGCAAATCATGATATATGTCTTTTAAGGTGTGTCTATCGTGTTTGGGATCCAGGGAAATGATGGCAAAAAATTTTGCAGTGTCTTGTACATAATGTATATTTTTGTAAATAGTCTTTTGGATTTTGTTTTCTTGTTTTTGTGTTTTGTATAGTTTGTTGTTTTGTGAGTTTGTTAGTTAGTTATTTTGTTGATGTGTTAATGTTTTGTTATTTTTTTGTTAAGTGTTGTCACATTTTGTTGTGTTTTGTTGAGTACAATGATAAATTGACTTTGCCAGTTTTGGAGCTTCATGATTTTGATGTGTGATTCAAGTTGATATAATTTTGAAGTGGGTTTTTCAAAAGTAAGGTAGTTATGATTGAGACAATGGTCACTTGTTGGTTCTGTTTATGTTTGATCCTAGATTGTATAGGATGAAATTACCTATTTTGAAAACCTATGAAACCTAGAGAAAAAGAAAAATGAGATGTTAATTTATGTCTTCATGAATGAGAACTAAGATAAGGAAATATGAAACATTGGAATTGTATTGCAAAAGCTCCACGAATATCACAAAACACATTAATGAATATTATTTGAAATTTGGATGCATGAAGTTGTTGGTTTAGCAAATTAGGGTGAAATATCTTATATACTCTTTTCAGCCTTACCTCATCTCTAACCCAGGTGGCAGGTGGATTTGTTGCAAAGTACCATTCTACCGGATGTAAACAGAGAGAGAGATAAGGAGAAAAGAGATAAGAAAAAAGAGAGAGTTGGAAATAGAGTCAAATCTATTACTAAAAAAAAGTAAGACAATCTTCATCGGAGCTATAGACGCTCGGTTGGCAGTGAAGCAAGGTCTAGAGAAAAGTCATGAAAGAGCTATAATGATAAATCTATCATCCAAAACTAAATAATCTTCACCAGAGCTATAGACGCTCGGCTGGCAGTGAAGCAATGTTTAGAATCAAGGAAACACAACATCCACCTAATATCTGGGTATTTTAGATAATCTCTATCGGAGCTATGAACGCTCGATTGGCAGTAGAGCAAGATCTAAAGAGAATCGGGTGTAGGTTTTATCTTCAAAGAGGAATTATTCATAGCCTAAAATGTGGAACTGATGATGGAATGTTGAATGGTTTCAGGTGATAAGTAATGAATCACTTCGCACACACTGAGCTGATGCTGAATGATTCTGGTGGTTCATGTCAAATTGGTCTATTCTCATTCTCTAGATACTTACTGATGCTTGTAATTCTAATATTCGAGTTTTGTGTGTTTTCAAAGTTTGGTTTTTGAGTCCAAAATGTCCAAGTACATTTACCAGTAGAGTCGCCAATGTTGTGACGTCCTTCACAATGACCCCAAAATTGGGGACCCACTTGAAATTTGAAATTTTTTGTCTTTGCTTTTCGCTTTCATCATCTAGTGTCTAGAAGTTGATCTTCAGGTGTTTTGTCTTATAATGGTTTCAATGTTAAATTCTGTATCACAATCCAAGGGTTCCTTCCTATGTTCCTGTATGGTCATGTTCATATGTTATGTTTAGTTATGTCTTGTTTTAAACTAATTAAATTATAAAAGTTTTATAACTTTATAATTTAATATATTTAAATTTATTTGTTTTAAATTAATTAAATTATAAAGTTTTATAACTTTATAATTTAATATAGTTAGAATGGTTATGTTTTAAATAAATTAATTAAATTATAAAGTTTTATAACTTTATAATTTAATTATATTTAAGAAGGTTATTTTATAAATGTTTTATATTCTAATTAATATTTGTTTTGTGGGCAGGATTATTAAAGGTTAATATTTGAAAAGGCTTTATTGATATTAGGGTTTCAAGAATTCATTTTTAAAACTGATGAAACGGAGCAAATTAATCAAGAGGAACGAATTTCTCAAGTTATAAATGGAGAATTAGAAACCAAAGAGAGGGTCGGACAGGTTGGAGAAAAAGAGGAAAGATTGAAAGGAGCCAAATAGAAGACCAAGTTGCAGAGGAAGCTACGTTTGCACATGAATACAGAGACTTTGTTCGATTCATTATAAGATCTAATATTTTATATCAAATATTAAAGACAATAGAGAATTTTAGAATGAGTGAGCTAAGGTTTAATGGGTGCGGTGGGAGTGAGGGTTTGAATTTTCTAGGTAGGAATCTCAGCCAAGGCGACAGAGGTAGAGTAGGTACAAAAGGGGCGGGTGGGAACCTTGAGCATGGATCAAGCAAGGATCCAGAGGAAGGTGATCATGCTAAGGTAGAATTGGAGGCGAGCATCACGCGGGGGCCCGACCCTTCTCAGAAAGACCCCGATAAAATGGATATGAAGGACAATGTGGGGCCCAAGAAGTGGCTATCTTTTGCTAAGACTCTTAGAGGAAAAACAAATGAGGTTCTCTCTCTTCTGTCCCTAGTTCCAGTAAATAATAAAATTTTAGCCTCGACAAGTTCCATGAACCCTTTTCTTTTAATGGAATAATTCTCCCTAGTACGCAAGTTTTTGGGAGGTAGGTTGGACATGGAGACTATCAGGTCTTGGGCGATGGGTAAATGGAAACCGGTAGGCAGCTTGGAGTTGGTAGCTCTAACTCGAGGGTTCTTCATTATCTGTTTTAACAATATGGAGGATGCTAACCATATTTTAACAGGAGGTCCTTGGTTTTTGGGCAAAAGAAGCCTTTTTCTCAAAAAATGGGGTGAAGATTTCGACCCTAAAAAGCAAAATATTAACATTACCCCTATTTGGGTTCATCTCCCGAGTCTACCTGCCTAGTTCTTCAATGAATATTGGTTGCAGGGCATAGCTGGTACTATAGGGGACCTGATCTCCATTGACCATGTGACCTTGTCCATGACAAGGATGACTCATGCACGAATCTACGTAAATGCTAATTTGGATAATGAATTGCCAAGGTTTGTGGAGCTAGAGTATGGAGAATACTATCGAAAATAGTCGGTAGAATATGATAACAGATAGACATTCTATGTAGAATGAAAAAATCAAGGACTTCTATGCAATCAGTGCCCTAACCTAGAAATGAATAGAGAAAAGTAGAAGTAGGGAATGCTAGACAGAAGAAATTTGAGGAGTTTCCCTAGAAAAGGCAATTTCAATAAGGCAAACTATGTCTACCAAAAAAAGAAAAGAGAGGGTGCAGGGTCCCAAAAAGACAAAGGAAAAAAATAGGTGGTTGGAAACCAAAATACTCAGGTAATTTCCAATCCTCTAGTTTCAAATAAATTTTCAATTATATCTAATATGGGAGTAGGAGGATTATCGAAAGACATGGAAGCCTAGAACCTTCAGGCTAACATTTATGACTCTCTAGAATCCCCATCCAAGTCAAGATCCTCAAACCCTAATATTGAAATTATTGTAATCCCCGTGGGCATCACAAAACCAAACCCTAATACCTGATCTCTAGAATCCCCATCCAAGTTAGGATCCTTAAACCCTAATGCTGAAAATACTTCAAGCCCAATGGGCATCCCAAAGCCAAACCCTAATGCTGAAGAACTTAGGAAGAAATTTGAGGTATTAGAAAATAAAAAATCTCATCTCCCTAACATCATCACTAGGAGTCAGGTGAATCCTACTGAGGGGTCATCTTGCAAACCAAGGGAATACAAGAAAAAAGGAGAAGATTTGGATGTAGGGGTGGATATATGTAAAACTCTTCAGACTGAGGAATATGGCAGTCTAGTTCTACAACAAATTGCCTCCCCCAAGTTTAGTCCTAAACAAAATAGGATCACTGTGAAGTCTCCTATAGATTTTGGCAGTGAAAAAAGAAGAGGGAGAATATCAAATGCTGAGCATCAAAAAATTAAAACTGATAATGACATTGCCAATGGAAAACAAAGAACCTTGTTTCAACAAGTTATTTCGGGTTTTGAAGACAACAAATTAGGAAAATCCCCTCAAGGGAGGGGGAGAGGAAGAAAAAATCTAAATGAAGTTCCTCTCATGGAATGTGAGAGCCTCAATGGCCTTCCCAAACACAGAGAAGTCAGTGCAATAAGAAATCAAGTGAATCCAACTATTATCATGTTGCAAGAAACAAAAACTGATGAGATTCAATAAAAAAAATTAGCAAAAAAAAATTGGAATCAAGGGAAGATGGTTTGTAAATCATCCAGAGGAGCGTCTGGAGGCCTTATGACTTTGTGGGATCCCCGAATAGTAGAATGCACCATTATTCAAAAATATGATAGGGTTCTTAGTATTTTATTTAAGGAAATAAACAACAACAGGTCATGGATCCTTTCAAATATTTATGCCCCAACTTCAATTCAAGGGAGAGCTCTATTGTGGGAGTGCTTAGGCAATCTGAGTGAAATCTTCCATAATGTCCCCTAGATTTTGGCTGGGGATTTTAACACTCCTATTTACCCTTTAGACAAAATGGATGGAAATAGACCACCTATCAAGAGCATGGATGAGTTCAATTACTTTGTGAACTCCAACATGTTGATGGATGTAAAGCTTAGAGGAGCGAATTATACCTGGAGAAATCATCGGATAGGGTGTCATCTCATTCAAGAAAGGATTGATAGGTTTTTTCTATCAAAGGAGGCTACAAATATGTTTGGTGGTTCTACCCTGCAAGCCCTTACTAAAATTGCCTTTGATCATAATCCCATTTTGTTGGAGATCCCTAAATCTTTGTCCTTCAAGAAACCTTTTAGATTTCAATCTATGTGGATCAAACATTCTAGTTTCAGAGATAACTTAATTTAGTGGTGGTAGTAGCCTGTCAGGGGTAGTGTAGATTTTATTCTTGCTGGTAAATTAAAGTTTGTTAATGAAAAGCTCTGAACTTGGAACAAAGAGGTCTTTGGGAACCTCTTTGAAAATAAAAAATAGGTTGTTGAAATTTTGAAGATAATTGATTAGAGGATTCAACATGGTGATGTTGATGAAACTACTAGGCAAGAGGAACGAATAAAACTAGCAGAGTTTCATAACATTTTTGCCTGTGAGGAAATCTATTGAAGGAAAAAATCAAGGGCTCTTTGGTTGAAAGATGGAGATTCAAATTCTAAGTTTTTTCACTTCACCACACTTAGAAACAGAAGCAATATTTTATATCAAATTCAATTTTTATTGAAAGCAAGTACTATTGTGATGTTTTTAATTTATAAGTTGATTGATATAATTTTTTTAATTAAAATTTCCATAGAAGATAGCACCAAATTTGTGGTAGGATTGTGTAAATTTTGGCCTTCCTGAGTTTGGTTTTTAAAGTTGTGTTTTTTTGTTTTGTAGCAAGTTTGTCCGAATGTTTTATTCAAATTTGTTTCTTTACCCTAAGACCTTTTTAGTTTATTTGAGACATGAATATTTAAGATAAAACTTAGTTTATTTTATAAAAGATTTAAATTTTACAACTAGGTTGAATTTTGAATTTATCACTCAAATATTTAATTCTATAAATATTTCGGGTGAATAAATTTCACAGAGGAAGGAATCAATGAACTTTTGATTTTAAATTTCATAAAGTTTATAAAGTCTATTGAATTTGTTTTATTAAAACCCTAAGTTGAATTTCAAAAATTCAGATTTATAGAAAGGGTTGTAAAATTTATTTAGGTCAAATATTTAAGTTAATAAATATTTGACAAATAAATTTTAGAGATAGAGAAGGATTATATAGATTATTGATTTTAATATCATAAAATTTTAAAATCCATAATTTGAGATTTATTTATGTTTTTGGAAGTTTGATTTATTAAAATGTTCAATCTCAAATCATATAGTCCAAAGTACTATTGAAAGGATTAAATTTATTTACTTCAAATATTTAGTTTAATGAATATTTGAAAATAAATAATCACATTAAGGAAGATTACGTGAATTCTGATTTTCATATTATAAAGTACAAAAATTTATAATTAGAATTTATATATGTTAATTATTTATATTTATTTATTTCAAATATTTGAATTAATAAATATTTGGTTTAAAAGGTTAGATGAATTCTAATTTTAATATTATAAAGTACAAAAATTTATAATTAGAATTCATACACATTAATTATTCATACTCTATGAAAAGAAGCAAGGATTATAAAGCTTAGAATATTCTAAAGGCCCAAACATAGGGATTATAAAGTGTTTCACATTTTATAATTAGGGTTTTTTTTTTATTCATCATTTATTAGATCTGACTTTAAGTTTCATTCTAGAAATAAATGCAAGTTTTGAATTAAAATGCTTTAAAACATTCATGCAAGTAGGTTAAAAGCAATTTTAATCAAAGTTAATATTTTAAAATAGATTTGCATTCTCAAATATTAGCTTTAAAATATAAGTTTATTCATTTTAAGAAAGTAAATTATATTTATGAAAATGCAAGTAATGATTTCAAGATAAAAATATTTATCATATTAGGCCCCTTGTTAACAGTTGATTGTTAATCTTTGAGATGTTGTGTGCACTTAATTGACATAAATTCATAACGTGTTACGTAAAAGAACCTTGGAGAAACATATTTTCTTTGCAAGAGAGGATTACGATCCTAATTGTTGGGTGATATTTGTAATAAAAAAAAATCACACCTCAACAGGTCTACTGAGTCTAATGAGATTGGTTTAATTTCAAAGTCATAGAATGTGATGGAAGGCTCCATGCATGTTTGGATGATCCCCACAAATTTTTTGAAGGCATTAGGATCTTGATATTACAATTCAATGGATTTTAGAATATCCATTAATGCCTCACTATGCTCCCTACTTAGAGATATCTACAACATGCTATTAAGCATGTTCAAACTGGCTTTGCCATCGAATATTAGAATACAACCATGATGGACACACCTCCAACTTCTTCTTAAAAGGTAAAATGAACATAATCCAAAAAGGGAAGCATTTTCATAGATCATGATAAACATATCATGGATACGAAGCTAACAAGGAAAGACTCAAGGTAATTTAAAAATGATATAGCTACCAGAATGGCCACAGATGTCTCTCCATCTAGCCCAAGAACTTTCCATTACCATTCTCTACTCTACTGGTACGTCTACCCTTAGGTTCAACCCTACCCCGAGTTAATCAGGGCCATGGCCAAATTCTATGATGCAAACAATAGAATAGTGAAGAACTCCAAGAACAAAGTGATATTCATGCTTGATTCCAGCTTGATTAGGGTCATCTTTTCCCATGGTAGGAAGCCTATGGTTCCTCCCATTCAGTTAGACCCTGCTAATTCTACAAAATATTATATCAATACCCCAAACATCCAGTTGTTCTTGCAAAAGCATCTGTTAAACTCTATTCCTAAAGGAGCCATGCCAAAATCCCTAGTTCCCTTGGACAAATTTAAAAATAAGGAGCTCTTTTCCATGCTGGCCATGGTAGCAGGGTTGGAAATAGATGTGCAGGTCTACAGGTGGTAAATAGTAGTAGCATAGTGCATATCTAATCCCAAGTTCTATGACATGTTGCGTGTAGACCTGAGCAGAGTGCCAATATTATTTGATTGGCTGGATTACCTGGTCTAGCAACTGCATGCAGGGCTCTTCAAATTACAGAGAGGTGTCCCAAATGCCTTTAGGTTCTCCTACTACCTAGTATGGATTTTCTTCTATTTTCAGGCAAAAATATTGAATTTTATCCCTACCACACAAATAGATCAAACATGAAATCTCTTGCTTGTATGTGAATGGATGCTGCTCCTTTAGAATGTGGGTTTATATCATCATTTTAAAATGGAATTCTTAGGCCTTGATTTGAAAATTATGTATGGCATCATGCCGAGAATTCCTCAATAGATGCGAGATACCTTGAGGCACACCCATGTAGAGGAACGGGACTGGTTTATTCTAACATAGAGAGTAGTCGTTAGGCTCTATGGCTTCACAAGGAAGCCATTCTTGTTGCCTTATTATGTTACTAAGTGATTATTCACTCTAGAGCATGTAAGGCAAATAAATTTCATTAATAGTAAATTTGGCACAGACGCTCATTTGATAGGTAATTGCCTCATGCCCTTTTAATTTGAGGGAGTAACAGTGTCAAAAAAGGGGAACAATGAAAAAATTGCTCAAATTCTAAGAAATCTAAAATTGATAGAGCTACCATAAAATGGAAATATGACCCTGAGAACAAATTTTCCTAAAGGCAAACCACCCTGAATAAAGCCCCCTTAAAGCAATTTCACTTATCTGACAGGAAAATCGATAAGCAAGGTAGGAATAATGATGAAGATCAACCATTAGAGTGACATGTTGAGAAAATGCAGCCACTACCCCCATGGCACATTTTTTATTTACACTTGTCAAATTGGTTCCTTGAAGTGAACCTAGCCCACAATCTAAGTAACAAGATGATAAAAAATGCTAAGAAGAGGGGAAGGTTGGGATCATGCCAAAATATTAGCTTGGTGGCAAATACGATGCCACATACAGACCTTTTCTAGGTACAAGACAAAGATTGACAATGAATTCTCCTTGAAGTGTGATGAGAAACATGATAGTTGGTCTGAGACTTTGGCAAATAAGGTCCCTTTCAGAATAAATGGCATCCCCATAAAAAAAAATTTAAGGTAGTACTAAAAAATATAAAGGGAATCAAGTCGCTATCGAACAAACAGAGGTCCTTAAAAGGAAACATACGAATTTCATTCCACATTCTAGATCAGACACAAATTCTGATGATGGTGCTTAACTTGAGCACTGAAGTAGAACAAAATAGAAAAAATAAAAAGTAGAATTAAGTAAGGGAGGATGTTAAAAGAAAAGGAAAAGAGAAGAAACGACCTTTGAAGAATTAGAATAAAATGAAGAATCAAAAGAACTTGAGGATTCAGAGGAACACGAAGAATGAGGGGACCAGGAAGGAACAGGGGAAATCTCTGAGAAAAATTGTGAGCATTAGGAGATAGTTGAATAAATAGTCAAGACAATTGAGGAGCCTCCCCCAAAATAAAACCCCATTGAGGAGCAAACCTTGATGAAAGTAATAATGGGTGTCGACAACTCAAGCCTGAAGCAGATCATAAAATATTACACTAAAAAATTGTAGGGGACCAATGACACCAATCCATCAAAGGACTCAGGTATGTCTCCTATCAATCTCATTACTCCTTCCTCCTCCCCTCATTCCTATAAGAATTTCCCTTCCCATTTTGAATATCGAGGTAATCCTTATCCTACATCTTCTCACCAGCCTCCACCATCGCCATCACTTTCTCATCAGCCTCCACCATCACCACCATAAACTCAACAAACTCCACCATCATCCTCCTCTGATCACATAGGTTCCCCCACTAAAAAATTGAGCATGGAAGACCCTATAGCCATGACTCCTTTATCTTATTCAACCAACTTGCTAAGATTCCAAGCCATGCAAACTGCTTCTCCTGCAAGCAACCCGACCATTTCTAAATTCAATAAATTGAAGAAACCCATCCTAAACGCTACTACATGGCTGAAGTTACTGAGTTCCTAAAGTTCTAATGACACAACCCACGTTAGATAAGGATTAGTTTTGGATCCTATCAGCATGCAACGGTCCACTATAAATATGACCCCACTCGTACAGAAGCCATAGAAAGACATGACACTGGAATATTATCAAGCGAAGATAACTACAAAATATATCAATTAGATACCAATGGATGATGAGTGGAGCAAGGCCCAGACTCACATGGGGATCATTTATCTAAACATTGAGTATTACAAAGAAAATTACTTCTGGTTTGAGCAAGCAAGAAAGTTTTTAAAGGAAGATCTACACCAGAAAAGGCAACAAAAAAGGGTTTGAAAAATGAAGCCAAAAAATGGAAGCAAATATTTGATTCAGTGCCTCCATTCAAATAAAAAGTAAAAAAGGCTGAAGAACAAATTCAAGTGTTGCAACAATAGGTCAAGGACCTAAAAAAATAGTTATCCAACAATGTTGATAAATCTAGTGGGCTATCCAAAGAAAAAGCAAGGATAGTCAGAAGAAAAATGATAGAAAACATCAACAAGGTGACCCCAAAGTCTAGGTCCACACTCTCATACCTCCTCAAAATCAAGGATACATTGGACCAAGTAGAATATGAATTAGAAGAATTTTTTAAGCTCCAAGAAACAAGGCTATTAGTAGCCAATAAAATTCAAGTCCTGATGGATAGCATGCAAGCAATAATTGGATATAGGGCACAAGATAAGAATTGGTCCTAGACAAAAGTAGTTGCCAAAAATTTCTTCAAGAGGAAAAAGTTGGTGAACAAAAGTGCCAAGCTCATACAGGATCTCAAAGCAGAGGGTAAGGTGATTCTAAAACATATAAGTATAGATGAAAATTTTGGCATGCCTAGATTCTGGGACAAGTATTCAAATATCCTAACAGAAGATGAACTAAAAGCCGCCTGGAAGAAATTTTTAGAAGATGAATCAGAAATTGATAACTAGGAAGATCCCATTCAAGAAGAGTAAATTTTTAAGATTGTTCAAGATATTACCTAGATGAACTCTTGCCTACATGAGCTATATATGAAATCAAGAACCCTATCATATGACAAGGTTGAAGAATTGGAGTATCTGTACAACACTTGCAAGAAAAAATAGATATAGATTAGGAAACCTTGAGGAAGGCTTGCAATGCCTATAACAAAGTTAAAAGAAAAATACAAATAGGAAAAATATAAGAAAGCTTTGTCAAGTAGTGCAACGGCTCCCAACCAAGGTGAAGAAGAAAAATCTAATGAATAAGATACTCCAAAAGAATGACCATCCCAAAGAAGGAGGCTTTCATGCTCGGTATCATTCCCCTTATTTCCCTTATTTTTCTTAAGTTGTTTTTATTTTACTCTATTCCCCAATGGATAAATGCTATAGGTTCTAAAATTCCTCTAATAGAATTACCCCAGGAGGCACCAAAAATATTGGTCAAAATGACCACACCTAGGGAAATAGGGATTAATCTTCTCAAGAGTTTGCTAAGTATGGAAAATAGTCGCGATCATGCGATATTTTGAGGGCCAAAAATGGAGCCAAGCTAAAAAGTCATGATCAGGTGATATTTTGAAGGGATAAGGCAGAGCCAAGGTGAAAATTCATGATCATGTGATATTTTGAAGAAGCTAAGACGGAGCCAGGATAAAAGTCATGATCGAGCAATATTTTGAAGAATCTAAGGCAGGTCCAAGACAAAACTCATGATCGGGTGATATTTTGAATTCCGAAGGTAGAGCTAAGGTAAAAAGTTGTCAATAGGAAATTTTTTTAAGAAGCTAAGGAAAATCTAGGAAAAATTCATGATCGAGCAACATTTTGAAGAAGCTAAGGCAGGGCCAAGACAAAAGTCATGATCGGGTGACATTTTGAAGAGCTAATGCAGAGACAAGATGAAAAGTCATGATTAGGTGATATTTTGAAGTGCTAAGGGAAAGCCAAGGTGAAAAGTCATGATCAAGTGACATTTTGAAGGGCTAAGGCAAATCCTAGAGAATAGTCATGACCATGAAACATTTTCAACAAGCTAAGGCAAAGCAAGGATAAAAGTTGTGATCTGATGACATTTTAAAGGGCTGAGGCAAAGCCTGGAGAATAGTCATGATCAGACAACATTTTGAAGAAGCTAAGGCTGATCCATGACAAAAGTTGTGATCGGGTGACATTTTGAAGAAGCTAAGGTAAAGCCAAGACAAAAGTTGTAATCGAGCAATATTTTTAAGATCCAAGGTAGATCCAAGGTGAAAAGTCATGATCGGGCAACATTTTGAAGGGTATATGGACCACGACATATCTGAAGAGATTAAATAATATTGCCATAACAATAATATCTCAACTACTTCCTACTAAAATCTCCATACTCTCTTCAACTACTTCTTTACCATAATGAGCCATAATTGTAATAATTTTCAATTTTATGTTATGTAAAAACTCTTATATATAGGATGAGCGACCTAAAAAAATGGTCAACTCTTAGTTGTTTACAAGGCTAAGTATATAGACTTTTGAAAGCTTAATAAATATCATCCATTCTGGTTCTTGGATCACTGGTGTTTCAAATCAAGTATGTATGTGTTTTCTATTTCTAATTGAATCTAAGGTTGAATGTAATATGCATTAATTCTTACTCTAGATTCCTACATTAATGTTCAATTAAATATAAAATTAACTTCATAGATAAGCTACATTTAAATAAGACATTCACCAGGGGTTCTAGTTTCTATGCTTTGGTTCTCTGTTATGCTTCTCTCCAAAAGGCTATGATAATTGCTTTGCTATTTTTTAATACGTATCGTTTTAACTCTCTAGCCATAGCTATATTTCCCTCTCTATATGTATTTCTCTCTTCTCCCATTTTTCTAAAAGAAGTAAGGAACTAGCCTACTCTGGAGATTGGACCAGGTGAAATCTGTTTAAACTTGGTCTTTCAATATTGACAAAGTCAGGCACAAACAAAACCAAAGGTATATTTTTCTCCAATAGTACTAACCATTATGCATAACCTTGGCCATGACCTTGCCAATTGACTATGTGGAAATAATCTGATGGGAATCCTGACATATTTGGAATGTTGGTAACTACTAGTTCTTTGGGTTCCTCTAGGGGAGCTAGATTGGATGAAGAATCCATCCCCCCATAGACTAAATTTATGTTACTTGGAGCTGAATCCATGTCATATACTACTCCTATAGCAAAAGGTGGATCATGTGGGTGACCAAAATCCTTAGAATTAGAGATGGTGAGTGGCATGATGGTGATGTTTTGGACCACATATTCACAAATACAAGGATTAGTGAGGTGTAACTCAACTTGGGATGATATGGGAGGACCATGGTTGGATGATGGCTCGAGAAATGGTGAAGATGGAGATGTCTCACAATCCATCAACTCAAATTGTGAAACATTAGATGATGGCAATGTATTACATTGGGAAGGTTGTTGGGTGGATGATTATGATGATGAAGTGGATGGCAATGATATTGATGATGTGGATTAACTGTGAGCACATGTGCATGTGGTCAATGAGGAAGATGATGGGGATTGGTGATAGGGAGATCCTTAGGAATGGGAGCTTTTTATGAGAAAATTTGTGAAGTGGTATATGGATTGGCTAATGGTGAAATAAAAATATGAGTGGAAGGAATCATGGACTCATATGTATTTGAGATGAAATTGCAATACTTAAATGGTTTGACATCCGCCAATATGCAATATACTTGTCCTTCATGAACATATTTCAAACATTGGTGTAGTATTGAAGGAACACATCTTATTTTCCTCATCCAAGGTCTTCCAATGAGTACATTGTACACCATGGATCATTCCAAGATGTGAAATATGGTATGCAATGTCTTGACCCCTACTTCAATGGGTAAAACAACAGTTCCAACCATGGAACACAAAGCATCATTAAATACTTTTAGGATGAATGATGACTTGGTGATATGAGATGGAGGAAGGTTCAAATGATGAAGAGTGTATGTGGTGATGATATTGATAGAGGAAACGATGTTAATTAACACTCTTTTAAAAGGCTTCTTACAATCAGAGCCATGATATGCAATGGAGGGTCTATCGAGTCTAATGAGATTGGCTTAATTTTAAAGTCATAGAATGTGATGGAAGGCTCCACACATGTTTGGATGCTCCCAAAAAAGTTTTTGAAGGCATTAGGATCTTGATATTGCAATTCATTGAATTTCATAATATCCATTAATGCCTCACTACACTCCCTACTCACTCAGAAAGCTCTACAACACATTGTTAAGCATGTTCAAACTGGTTCTGCCACCAAATATCATAATACAACCATGACAACCACACATCCAACTTATTATTCAAAGGAGAAATGAACATCATCAAAAAAAGGAAGCATTTTCATAGATCCTGACAAGAATATCATGGATACGAAGCTGACATGGAAAGACTCAGGGCAACTTAAAAAAGATATAACAGCCTGAATGGCCACAGATGTCTCCCCATCAAGCCCAAGCACTTTCTCTTACGATTATTTGCTCTACTGGTACATATTCCCTTAGGTTCACCCCTACCCCGAGTTAATCAAGGCCATGGCCAAATTCTATGATGCAAAAAATAGAATAGTGAAGAACTCCAAGAACGAAGTGATATTCACACTCGATGCTAGCTTTATTAGGGCCATCTTCGCACATGGTAGGAAGCCTATAATTCCTCCCATTCAGTTAGACCATGCTAATTATTCAAAATATTATATTAATTCCTCAAACATCTGGTTGTTCTTGCAAGAGCATCTATCAGACTCTATTCCTAAGGGAGCCATGCAAAAATCCCTAGTTCCCTAGGACAACTTTAAAAACAATGAGATATTTTCCATGTTGGCCATGGTAGTAGGGTTGGAAATAGACATGCAGGTCTATGGGTGGAAAATAGTAGTAGCACAGTGCATATCCAATCCCAAGTTCTATGATGCGTTGCGTGTAGACCTAAGTAGAGTACCAATATTCTTTTACTGGCCTAAATACCTTGCCTAGCAACTGCATGTAGGGCTCTTCAAATTACAGAGATGTGTCCTTGACATCTTCAGGTTCTCCTCCTACCTGGTATGGATTTTCTTCTATTTTCAAGAAAAAATATTGATTTTATCCCTACCACACAAACAAATCAAACGATAAATCTCTTGCCTATATGTGAATGGATGCTACTCCTTTAGAATGCAAGTTCATATCATAATTTTAACATGGAATTATTAGGCCCCACTTTGAAAATCATGTATTGCACCATGTCGATAATTCCTCCATAGATGTGGTATACCTTGAGTCACCCCCATGCAGAGGAAGTGGACTGGTTTATTCTAACACAAGGAGTAGTCGTCAGGCTCTATGGCTTCACATGGAAGCCCTTCTTATTGCCTTATTACATTACCAAGTTATTATTCACTCTGGATTACGTAATACAAATAGATTTAATTAATAGTAAATTTAGCACAGACATTCAATTGACAGGTACTTTCCACATGCCCTTTCAATTCGAGGGAGTAATAGTGTTAAAAAAAGGGGACGACAAAAAAATTGCTCAAAATTTAAGAAATCTAAAATTGATAGAGCTACCACAAAAAAGGAAATATGACCCTAAGAAAATTTTTCCTAGAGGTAGACCACCCTGAATAAATCCCCCTTCAAGAAATTTCACATATTTGATAGGCAAATCAATAAGTAGGGCATGAATAATGATGATCAACCATTAGAGTGGCATGTTGAGAAAATGCAACCACTACCCCCATAACACAATTTTTATTTACACTTTTCATATTGGTGCATTGAAGTGAACCCAACCCACAAGCTAAGTAACGAGATGATAAAAAATTCCAAGAAGAGAGAGGAAGGATGAGATCACACAAAAATATTAGCTTGGTGGCAAATGTGATACCACATATAGACATTTTCTAGGTACATGATGAATATTGACAAGGAATTATCCACGAAGTATGATGAGAACCATGATAGTTGGTCCGAGACTTTGGTAGATAAGATCCCTTTGGGAATAAATTGTGTCCCAATAAAAAAATTTAAGGTAGTGCTAAAAAATATAAAGGGAAGCAAGTCGTTATTGAACAAATAGAGGTCCCAAAAAGGAAATGTTAGAATTTCATTCCCCCTTCTGGATCAGACACAAAGTTTGATTATAGCACTCAGATCGAGCACAAGATTAGAATTGAATTAAAAAACAAAAATTAGAATTAGAGAAGAGAGGATGCCAAAAGAAAAATAAAAGAGAAGAAACACTCTCTGAAGAATCATAAGAACTTGAGGATTTAGAGGAGCACGAAGAATTAGGGGACTAGGAAGGAATAGGGGAAAGCTCTAAGAAAAATTTTGAGCGTTAGGAGATAGGTGAACAAATAGTCAAGACAACTAAGGAGCCTCCCTCAAAAGAAAACCCTAGTGAGGAGCAAGCCCTAAGGAAAGTAACAACGGGTGTCGATGACTCAAGCCTGAAGTAGATCGTAGAAGCTTACACCAAAAAATTCCAGGGGACCAGTGACACCAATCCACCAAAGGATGCAGGTATGTATCCTATCAATATCATTACTCCTTCCTCCTATACTCATTCCTATAATAATTCTCCTTCCCATTCTAAACATCAAGGTAATCCTTCTCCCACATCTTCCCACCAGCCTCCACCATCACGATCACCTTCTCATAAGCCTCCACCATCACCATAATCAACTCAACAAACTCCACCAACATTCTCCTCTACTCATGTAGGTTCCCCCACTGAACAATTGAGCATGGAATCCTCTCTAGCCACCACTCCTTTCCCTTATTCCACCAACTTGCTAAGATTCCAAGCCATGCAAACTACTTCTCCTGCAAGCAATCCTATCATTGCTAAATTCATGAAATTGAACAAAGCCACCCTAAAAGCTGCTACATGGATAAATTCAAGGATCTCCCATAGTTCTAATGACATAGCCTACATCAGATAAGGATCAGTTTTGGATCCTATCAGCATGCAGCGTTCCACCATGAAGATGATACCACTCATACAAAAGCTAGAGAAAGACATGACCCCAAAAGATTATCAAGTTGAGGTAACTATGAAAGATATCACTCAGCTACCAATGGACGAGGAGTGGGACAAGGCCAAGAATCACATGGGGACCACTTATCTAAATTATAATTATTACAAATAAAAGTACTTTCAAGCTAAGCAAGCAATAAAGTGTTTAGAGGAAGCTTTGCACCAGCAAAAGGCAATGAAAAAGGGTTTGAAAAATGAAACCAGAAAATGGAAGTGAATGTTTGATGAAGCGCCCCCCTTCAAATAAAAAGCAATAAAGGCCAAAGAAAAAATTCAAGTATTGGAGCAACAGGTCGAGGACCTAAAAACGTAGTTATCCGATAACACTAATAAATCTAGTGGGCTATCCAAAGAAAAAGAAAGTACAAGCAGATGAAACATGATAAAAAGTGTCAACAAGGTGACCCTGAATGCTAGGCCCACACTCTCATAACTCCTCAAAATCAAGGATACATTGGGCCAAGTAGAAGATGAATTAGAAGCATATGTCAAGCTCCTGGAAACAAGGCTATCAGAAGCCAATAAAATTCAAGTCCTGGTGGATAGCACGCAAGCAATACTTGGATATAGGGCACGAGATAAGAATTGGTCCTAGGAAAAAATAGTTACCAAAAATTTCTTCAAGAGGCACACATTGGTGAACAAAAGTGCCAAGCTCATATAGGAGATCAAAGCAGAGGCTAAGGTGATTCTAAAACATATAAGCATAGCTAAAAATTATGGCATACCTAGCTTCTGGGACAATTTTTCAAAGCTCCTAATAAAAGATGAACCAAAAGTTTCCTGGAAGAAATTTTTAGAAGATGAATCAAAAATTGATAGCCGGGAAGAGCCTGTTCAAGAAGAACAAATTTTCAGCATGGTTCAGGATATTACCCAGATAAAATATTACCTGCATGAGTTGTATATGAAATCAATAACCGTATCATATGACAAGTTTGAAGATTTGGAGTATATGTACAACACTTTCAAGAAAAAAATAGATACAGATGATGAAACCTAGAGGAAGGCCTGTGCCACCTATAACAAAGTAGTAAAAGAAAAATACAAATAGGAAAAATATAATAAAGCTTCGTCAAGCAATGTAGTAGCTCCTGACCAAGGTGAAGAAGAAAAAATTAATGAAGAAGATACTCTAGAAGAATTACCATCCCAAACAAAGAGGCCTTTGTGCTTGGTATCATTCCCATTTTTTCCCTTCTTTTTCTTAAGTTGTTTTTATTTTACTCCATTCCCCAATGGATAAAGGCTCTAGGTTCTAAAATTCTACTAACAGAATTACCCCAGGAGGCACCAATAATGTTGGTCAAAATAACCACACCTAGGGAAATAGGGAGTAATCTTCTCAAGATTTTTCTCAGTATGGAAAATAGTTGCGATTAGACGACATTTTGAAGGCCGAAAATGGAGCCAAGGTGAAAAGTCATGATCAAGAAACATTTTGAAGGGCTAAGGCAGAGCCAAGGTCAGGAAATTTTTTTAAGAAGCTAAGGCAGAGCCATGACAAAATTCACGATTGAATGATATTTTGAAGAAGCTAAGTTAGGTCCAAGACAAAAGTCATGATCAAACAATATTTTGAAGGGCTAAGTCAGAGGCAAGGTGAAAACTCATGATCAAGTGACACTTTGAAGAAGCAAAGGCAGAGCTAGGACAAAAGTTGCAATTGAGTGATATTTTAAAGAAGATAATGTAGGGCTAAGAAAAAAGTCATGATCGAATGACATTTTGAAGAGCTAAGGCAGAGCTAAGGTGAAAAGCCATGATCAGGTGATATTTTGAAGGGCTAAGGTAGAGCCAAGGTGAGAAGTCATGATAAGGCAACATTTTGAAGGGCTAAGGCAAAGCCTGGAGAATAGTCACAATCAAGAAAACTTTTGAGGAAGCTAAGGCAGAGCCAGGACAAGAGTCATGATCCGGAGACATTTTGAAGGGTTAAGGCAAATCCTGGAGAATAGGCATGATTAGGCAACATTTTTAAGAAGCTAAGGTAGAGCTAGGATAAAAGTCATGATTGGGTGATATTTTGAAGAAGCTAAGGCAGAGCCAAGATAAAATTCATGATCAAACGATATTTTTAAGAGCTAAGGCAGAGCCAAGGTGAAAAATCATGATCAGGTAACATTTTGAAGGCCAGATGGACCATGACATATCTTAAGAGATTAAAGAAGATCACCATAACTATAATATCTCAACTACTTCCTATTTAAAGCTCCATACTTTCTTCAACTATTTATTTACCATAATGATCCTATGGGCATACTGTTGTAACAACTTTCAATTTTTTATTATGTAAAAACTCTTATATATAAGATGACCGACCTAAACAAATGGTTGGCTCTTAGGTGTTTACAAGGCTATGTATACAGACTTTTGAAATCTTAATAAAGATCATCCATTCTGGTTCTTGGCTCACTGGTGTTTCAAATCAAGTATGTATATGTTGTCTATTGCTAATTGAATCTAAAGTTGAATGTAATCTACATTAATTATTACTCTGGATTCCTGCATTAATGTTCAGTTAGATCTACAATTAACTTCATGGATAAGATACATTTAAATAAGACATTCACCAGGGGTTTTAGTTTCTATGCTTTGGTTCTTTGTTATGCTTCTCTGCAAAAGGCTATGAGAATTGCTTTACTATTGCTTAATCTATACCGTTTTAACTCTCTATCCATAGCTATATTTCCCTCTCTTTATGCATTTATATCTTCTCCCCTTTTCCTAAAATAAGTAAGGAACCAACCTCCTCTTTATATTGAACCAGGTGAACTCTATTTAAACTTGGTCTTTCAATGTTGGAAAATTCTTGGGCACAAATGTAACCAAAGGTAGATTTTGCTCCAATAGTACTAATCCTTTTGCATAACCCTGGCCATGACCTTACCAACTGACTATGTGGAAACAATGAGATGGGAATCTTGAAATTTTTGGAATGTTGGCAACTGCTGGCTTTTTGGGTTCCTCTAGGGGATCTAGATTGGATGAAGAATCCATCCCCCCATAGACAAAATTTATGTTATTTGGAGCTGAACCCATGTCATATACTACTCCTATGGCCAAAGGTGGATCATGTGGGTGACCGAAATCCTTAGCATTAGGGATGGTGAGTAGTATGATAGTAAATTTTTGGACCACATATTTACTAATACCGGATTAGTGAGGTGGACCTCGACTTGGGAGAATATGGGAGGACCATTCTTGGATGATGGCTCAGAAAATGGTGAAAATGGAGATATCTCACAATCCATAAAATTAACTTGTGAAACATTAGATGATGGCAATGTATTACATTGGGAAGGTTGTTGGGTGGATTATGATGATGAAGTGGATGGCAAAGATATTGATTATGTGGATTGACTATGAGCACATGTGCATGTGGTCAATGAGGAAGATGATGGGGGCATGGAAGCTCGATAGAGATTGGTGATAGGGAGATCCTCAGGAATGGGATCTTTTATGATAAAATTGGTAAAGTGGTGGATGGATTGGCTAATGGTGAAAGAAAAATATGAGTGGAAGGAAGCATGGACTCATATGGATTTGAGATGAAATTGTAATATTTAAATGGTTCGATGCCCGTTGGTATGCAATGTACTTGTCCTTCATGAACATATTTCAAACATTGGTGTAGTATTTAAGGAACACATCTTATTTCCCTCATCCAAGGTCTTCCAAGGAGTATATTGTACACCATGGATCCTTCCAAGATGTGAAATATGGTATGCAATTTCTTGACCCCTACTTCAATGGGCAAAACAACAGTGCCAAATGTGGAACACAAAGCATCATTAAATACTTTTAGGGTGAATGATGACTTGGTGATATGATATAGATAAAGGTTCAAATTATGAAGAGTGTATGTGGTGATGATATTGATAGAGGAACCAATGTCAATTAGCACTCTTTTAAAAGGTTTCTTGTCAATCAAATCCATGATATGCAATGGAGGGTCTATTGAGTTTGATGAGATTGGCTTAATATCAAAGTCATATAATGTGATGGAAGGCTCCATGCATGTTTGGATGCTCCCCACAAATTTTTTGAAGGCATTAGAATTTTGATATTATAATTCAATGGATTTTAGAATATCCATTAATACCTCACTGTTCTCCCTGCTCACTCAGAAAGCTCTGCAACATGTTGTTAAGCATGTTCAAAATGGTTCTACCACAAAATATTAGAATAAAACCATGATAGCCACACCTCCAACTTCTTCTTCAAATAGGAAATGAATATCATCCAAAAAGAGAAGTAGTTTCATAGATCTTGACAAGCATATCACAAATACGAGGCCGAGATGGAAAGACCTAGGGTAAATTTGAAAAGATATAGCATCTAGAATGGCCACATACATCTCCCCATAGATCCTAAGAACTTTAACTTACCATTATCTACTCTACTGGTACGTATACCCTCAGGTTCACCCCTACCTCAAGTTAATCAGGGCCATGACCAAATTCTATAATGCAAAAAATAGAATAGTGAAAAGCTCCAAGAATGAAGTGATATTCATGCTCGATGCTAGCTTGGTTAGGGTCATCTTCACCCATGGTAGGAATCCTATGGTTCCTCCCATTTAGTTAGACCCTGCTAATTCTACAAAATATTATATTAATGCCCCAAACATTCATCTGTTCTTGCAAGAGCATCTATTAAACTCTATTCCTAAGGGAGTCGTGCCGAAATCCCTAGTTATATTGGAAAAATTTAAAAACAAGGAGCTATTTTCCATGCTGGCCATAGTAGCAAAGGTTGGAAATAGATGTGTAGGTCTACGAATGGTAAATAGTAGTAGCACAAGGTATATCCAATCCCAATTTCTATGACACGTTGCATGTAGACCTACATAGAGTGCCAATATTCTTTGACTGTCTGGAAGACCTGTCCTAGGAACTATATGCAAGGCTCTTTAAATTACAGAGAGGTGTCCCAGAAACCTTTAGGTTCTCCTCCTACCTGGTATGGATTTTCTTCTATTTTTAGGAAAAAATCTTGAATTTTATCCCTACCACACAAATAGATAAAACGAGAAATATCTTACCTATATGTGAATGGATGCCACTCCTTTTGAATGTGGGTTCATATTATGATTTTAAAATGGAATTATTAGGTCCTACTTTGAAAATCATGTATGGCACCATGCCAAGAATTCCTCAGTAGATGTGAGATACCTTGAGGCACCCCCATGCAGAGGAAGGAGATTGATTTATTCTAACACAAGGAGTAGTCGTCAGGCTCTATGGCTTCACAGGGAAGCCCTTCTTGTTACCTTATTACATTACTAAGTGATTATTCACTCTGTATTATGTAAGGAAAACAAAGTTCATTAATATTAAATTTGGCATAGGCACTCATTTGATAGGTACTTGCCTCATGCCCTTTCAATTTGAGGGAGTAACAGTGTGAAAAAAGGGGGACAACTAAAAAATTGCTCGAATTCTAAGAAATCTAAAATTGATAGAGCTACCACAAAAATGGAAATATGACCTTGAGAAAAAATTCACTCAGAGGCAAGCCACCCTGAATAAAGCCCCCTTCAAGCAATTTCACTTATCCGATAGGCAAATCGATAAGTAGGGCAGGAATAATGATGAAGATCAACCATTAGAGTGGCATGTTGAGAAAATGTAGCCACTACTCCCATGGCATGATTTTTATTTACACTTGTCATATTGGTGCCCTGAAGTGAACCTAGCCCACAAGTTAAGTAACAAGATGATCAAAAATTCCAAGAAGAGAGGGGAAGGCTAGTATCATGCCAAAATATTATCTTGGTGGCAAATGTGATGCCACATACAAATATTTTCTAGGTATAGGATGAAGATTGACAAGGAATTCTCTGTGAAGTATGATGAGAACCATGATAGTTGGTTCAATAATTTGGTGGATAAGGTCCCTTTGGTAATAAATAGCATCCCCATAAAACAAATTAAAGGTAGTATTAAATAAATATAAAGGTAAGCAAGCCACTACCAAAAAAATAAAGGTCCCTAAAAGGAAACGTTAGAATTTCATTCCCCCTTCTAGTTCAGACACAGAGTCTAATGATGGTGCTCAGATCAAGTACAAGAGTAGAATAGAATAAAAAAATGAAAATCATAATTAAAGAAGGGAACACACCAAAATAAAAGGAAAAGCAAAGAAATTCCATCTAAAGAATCAGAAGAAAATTTAAGAATCAAAATAACTTAAGGATTCAGAGGAGCACGAAGAATCAGGGTACCAAGAAGGAATAGGGGAAAGCTCTAAGTAAACTTCTGAGCATTAGGAGACAGGTGAAAAAATAGTCAAGACAACTGAGGATCCTCCATAAAAATAAAACCCCAATGAGGAGTAAACCCTAACAAAAGTAATAACGGATGTCGATGACTCAAGCCTTAAGTAGATCGTAGAAGATTACACCAAAAAATTGTAGGGGACCAACGACACCAATTTGCCAAAGGACTCAGGTATGTATCCTATAAATATTATTACTCATTCCTCCTCTCCTAATTCCCAGAATAATTCCCCTTACCATTCTAAATATCGAGGCAATACTTCTCCCACATATTCTCACCAACCTCCACCATCGCCATCACCTTCTCATCAACCTCCACCATCACCACCATCAACTCAAAAAACTCCACCAACATCCTCCTTTGCTCACGTAGGTTCCCCCAACAAAAAATTGAGCATGGAAGCCCTTCTATCCACCACTCCTTTCCCTTATTCCACCAACTTGCTAAGCTTCCAAGCCATGTAAACTACTTCTCTTGCAAGCAATATTACCCTTGCTAAATTCAATAAGTTGAAGAAGGCCACCCTGAATGTTGCTACATGGATGAAGTCATGGAGATCCTAAAGTTATAATGACATAGCCCATGTTAGATAAGGATCAATGGTAGATCTTATCAGCATGCAGTTTTCCACCATGAAGATGACGTCGCTCGTACATAAGCTAGAGAAAGACATGACCCTAGAAAATTATCAAGCGAAGGTAACTACGGAATATATCACTCAGCTACAAATGGATGACGAGTGGGGCAAGACCCAAATTCACATAGGGATAACTTATCTAAATACTTATTATTACAAAGAAAAGTACTTTCGATCTGAGAAATAAAAAAATGTTTGGAGGAAGCTCTGCACCAGTAAAAGGCAACGAAAAAGGGTTTGAAAAATGAAGCCAAAAAATGGAAGGAAATTTTTGATTAAACGCCCCCCTTCAAATAAAAATAAAAAAAGGCCAAAGAATAAATTCAAGTGTTGTAGTAATAGGTCAAGGACCTAAAAAAGTAGCTATCCGATAGCATTGATAAATCCAGTGGGCTGTCCAAAGAAAAACAAGGATAGTCAGAAGAAACATGATAGAAAACATCAACAAGGTGACCCTGAAGGCTAGGCCCACACTCTCATACCTCCTTAAAATCAAGGATACATTGGGCAAATTAGAATATGAATTAGAAGCATTTGTAAAGCTCCTAGAAATAGGCTATCAACATCCAATAAAATTCAAATCTTGGTGGATAGCATGCAAGCAATAATTGGATATAGGGCACGAGATAAGAATTGGTCCTAGGCCAAAATAGTTACCAAAAATTTCTTCAAGAGGCACAAGTTGATGAACAAAAGTGCCGATCTCATATAGGAGCTCAAAGCAGAGGCTAAGGCAATTCTAAAACATATAAGCATAGCTAAACATAGAGCTTCTGGGACAAGGATTCAAAGCACCTAACAGAAGATGAACTGAAAGTCATTTGGAAGTTTTTAGAAGATGAATCAAAAATTAAGAACTGGGAAGAGCCCATTCAAGAAGAGCAAATTTTTAGCATGGTTAAGGATATTACCCAGAAGAATTCTTTCCTACATGAGTTGTATAAGAAATCAAAAACCCTATCATATGATAATGTTGAAGAGTTGGAGTATTTGTATAGCACTTTCAAGGAAAAAATAGATATAGATGAGGAAACCTGGAGGAAGGCCTATGCCGCCTATAACGAAATAGTAAAAGAAAAATAAAAATAGGAAAAAGGTAAGAAAGCTTTGTAAAGCAGTGCAACTAATCCTGGTTAAGGTGAAGAAGAAAAATCTAACGAAGAAGATACTCCAGAAGAATGACCATCCCAAAGAAGAAGGCTTTTGTGCTTGGTATCATTCTCCTTCTTTCTCTTATTTTTCTTAAGTTGTTTTTATTTTACTCCACTCCCCAGTGGATAAAGGCTCTAGGTTCTAAAATTATGATAACAAAATTACCCCAAGAGGCACCAAAAAAATTGGTCAAAATGACCACACCTAGAGAAAGAGGGAGTAATCTTCTCAAGAATTTTCTAAGTATGGAAAATAGTCACGATTAGGCGACATTTTGAAGGATAAAAATGGAGCCAAGCTGAAAAGTCATGATCAGGTGATATTTTTAAGGGCCAATGTAGATCCAAGGTGAAAATTTGTGATCAGGTGATATTTTGAAGAAGCTAAGGTAGAGCCAAGACAAAAGTCACAATCGAGTGACATTTTGAAGAAGCTAAGGTAGGACCAAGACAAAAGTCATGATTAGGCAATATTTTGAAGGTCTAAGACAGAAAAAGGTGAAAATTCATGATCAGGAAACATTTTGAAGAAGCTAAGGTAGATATAGGACAAAATTCATGATCGAGCGACATTTTGAAGAAGCTAAGGTAGGGCCAAGACAAAATTCATGATCAGGTGACATTTTGAAGAGCTAAGGTAGAGCCAAGGTGAAAAGTCATGATCAGGCGACATTTTGAAGGGCTAAGGTAGAGCCAAGGTGAAAATTTGTGATCAGGTGATATTTTGAAGGGCTAAGGCAAATATTATAGAATAGTCATGATTAGGCAACATTTTGAAGAAGCTAAGGCAGAGCTAGGACAAAAGTTGTGATCCGATGACATTTTGAAGGGCTAAGGCAAATCCTAGAGAATAGTCACAATCAAGCTATATTTTGAAGAAGCTACGGCAGAGCCAGGACAAAAGTCATGATTGGGTCACATTTTGAAGAATCTAAGGCAGATCCAAGACAAATTTTTGATCAAGAAACATTTTTAAGAGCTAAGGTAGAGCCAAGGTGAAAAGTCACGATCAGGCAACATTTTGAAGGCCAGATGGACCACGACATATTTGAAGAGATTAAAGAAGATTACCATAACTAGAATATCTCAACTACTTCCTATTGAAATCTCCATATTCTCTTCAACTACTTCTTTACTAAAATGACCCTACGGGCATACTGTTGTAACAACTTTCAGTTTTTTGTTATGTAAAAACTCTTATATATAGGATGAGCAACCTAAAAAAATGGTCAGATCTTAGGTGTTTACAAGGCTATGTATACAAACTTCTTAAAGCTTAATAAAGATCATTCATTCTGGTTCTTGGCTCATTGGTGTTTCAAATCAAGTATGTATGTGTTATCTATTTCTAATTGAATCCAAGGTTGAATGTAATTTGCATTAATTCTTACTCTAGATTCCTGTATTAATGTTTGGTTAGATTTGCAATTAACTTCACAGATAAGCTAAATTTAAATAATACATTCACCAGGGATTTTAGTTTCTATGCTTTGGTTATTTTTTATGCTTCACTACAAAAGGTTGTGAGAATTGCTTTGTTGTTGCTTAATCTATACCATTTTAACTCTCTAGCCATAGCTATATTTACCTCTGTATATGTATTTCTTTCTTCTCCCCTTTTCCTAAAATAAGTAACGAACCAGCCTACTCTAGAGATTGAACCAAGTGAAATCTATTTAAACCTAGTATTTCAATATTGGCAAAGTCTTGGATGCAAATGTAACTAAAGGTAGATTTTGCTCCAACAATATTAACCCTTATGCATAACCCTGGCCATGACCTTGCCAATTGACTATGTGAAAATAGTGATATGGGAATATTGACATGTTTGGAATGTTGGAAACTACTGGTTCTTTGGGTTCCTCTAGGGGAGCTATATTGGATGAATAATTCATCCCCCCATAGACAAAATTTATGTTATTTGGAGCTGAACCCATGTCATATACTACTCCTATAGCCAAATGTGGGTCACATGGGTGACCAAAATACTTAGAATTAGGGATGGTGAGTGGAATTATGGTGATTTTTTGGACCACGTATTCATCAATACCAGGATTAGTTATGTGGACCTTGACTTGAGAGGATATGGGAGGACCATGGTTGGATGATGGCTTGGGAAATGGTGAATATGGAGATGTCTCACAATCCATAAACTCGACTTTTGAAACATTAGATGATGGCAATGTATTACATTTGGAAGGTTTTTGGGTGGATGATTATGATGAAGTGGATGACAATGATATTGATGGTGTGGATTTACTATGAGCACATGTGCATGTGGTCAATGGGGAATATGATGGGGGCATGGAAGCTTGATGGTGATTGGTGATAGGGAGATCCTCAGTAATGGGAGATTTTTATGATAAAATTGGTGAAGTGGTAGATGGATTGGCTGATGGTGAAATAAAAATATGAGTGGAAGGAATCATGGACTCATATGGATTTGAGATGAAATTGCAATACTTAAATGGTTTGACGTCCATCGGTATGCAATGTACTTGTCCTTCATGAACATATTTCAAACATTGGTGTAGTATTGAATGAAAACATCTTATTTACGTCATCTAAGGTCTTCTAAGGAGTACATTGTACACCAAGGATCCTTCCAATATTTGAAATATGGTATGCAATGTATTTACCCCTACTTCAATGGGAAAAACAACAGTTCCAACCATGGAACACAAAGCATCATTAAATACTTTTATGGTGAATGATGACTTGGTGATATGAGATGGAGGAAGGTTCAAATGATGAAGAGTGTATGTGGTGATGATATTGATAGAGGAACCAATGTCAATTAGCACTCTTTTAAAAGGTTTCTTATAAATCAAATCCATGATATGCAATGGAGGGCCTATTGAGTTTGATGAGATTGGCTTAATATCAAAGTCATATAATGTGATGGAAGGCTCCATGCATGTTTGGATGCTCCCCACAAAGTTTTTGAAGGCATTAGAATCTTGATATTATAATTCAATGGATTTTAGAATATCCATTAATGCCTCACTGCGCTCCCTACACACTCAAAAAGCTCTGCAACATGTTGTTAAGCATGTTCAAACTAGTTCTACCACCAAATATCAAAATACAACCATGATGGCCACACCTCTAGCTTCTTCAAAGGGGAAACAAACATTGTCCAAAAAGAGAAGCAGTTTCATAGATTCTTACAAGCATATCATAGATATGAAGCTGACATGGAAAGACCTAAGTCTAATTCAAAAATATATAGCATCTAGAATGGCCACAAATGCCTCTCCATCAAGCTCGAGCACTTTTCATTACCATTATATGCTCTACTAGTACATATGCCTTTAGGTTCACCCCTATCCCGAGTTAATCAGGGCCATGGACAAAATCTATGATGCAAAAATATAATAGTGAATAACTCCAAGAATGAAGTGATATTCAAGCTTGACACCAACTTGATTAGGGTTATCTTCACCCGTGGTAGGAAGCCTGCGGTTCCTCCAATTTAGGTAGACCCTACTAATTCTACAAATATTATATTAATACCCCAAACATCTAGTTGTTCTTGCTAGAGCATCTATCAGACTCTATTCCTAATGGAGCCATGCCAAAATCCCCAGTTCCCTTAGACACATTTAAAAACAAGGAGCTCTTTTCCATGTTGTTCATGACAGAGGGGTTGGAAACAGATGTGTAGGTCTATGGGTGACAAATAGTAGTAGCACAGTGCATATCCAATCCCAAGTTCTATGATGCATTGCATGTAGACCTGAGCAAAGTTCCAATCTTCTTCAACTGATCAGAATACCTGACCAAGCAACTGCATGTAGGGTTCTTCATTTTAGAGGAATCCCTACACCAGAAAAAGGTAATGAAAAAGGGTTTTAAAAATGAATACAAAAAATAGAAGCGAATGTTTGATGAAGCGACCCCTTCAAAGAAAAGTAGCAAAATCCAAAGAACAAATTCAAGTGTTGCAACAATAGGTCAAGGACCTAAAAAAGTAGCTATTCGACAACACTGATAAAGCAAGTGGGATTTCCAAAGAAAAATCAAGGCCACTCAGAATAAACATGATAGAAAATGTCAACAAGGTGACCCCGAAGGATAGGCCCACACTCTCATACCTCCTCAAAATCAAGGATACATTGGGCCAAGTAGAAGATGAATTAGAAGCATCTGTCAAGCTCCTGGCAACAAGGTTGTCAGTAGCCAATAAAATTCAAGTTCTGGAAGGTAGAAAACAAGAAATAATTGGATATAGGGCACGATATAAGAATTGATCCCAAAAAAAAGTAGTTGCCAAAAATTTCTTCAAAAGGCACAAGTTGGTGAACAAAAGTTACAAGCTCATACAGGAGCTCAAAGAAGAGGCTAAGGTGATTCTAAAACATATAAGTATAGCTAAAAATTGTGGCATGCCTAGATTTTGGGACAAGGATTCAAAGCTCCTAACAGAAGATGAACTTAAAGCCGCCTAAAAGAAATTTTTAGAAGATGAATCAGAAATTGATAACTGGGAAGAGCCCATTCAAGAAGAGAAGAAAATTTTCAGCATTGTTCAAGATATTACCCAGATGAACTCTTGCCTACATGAGCTATATATGAAATCAAGAACCCTATCATATGACAAGGTTTAAGAGTTGGAGTATTTGTACAACACTTTCAAGAAAAGTCATGATCATGTGATATTTTTAAGAAGCTAAGGTAGAGCTAGGACAAAAGTTGTGATCGAGAAATATTTTGAAGTAGCTAAGGTAGGTCCAAGACAAAAGTCATGATCGGGTGACATTTTGAAGTGCTAAGGTAGAGCCAAGGTGAAAATTTGTGATCAAGCAACATTTTGAAGGGCTAAGGTAGAGCCAAGGTGAAAATTCATGATCAAGTGATATTTTGAAGGGCTAAGGAAAATCCTGGAGAATTTTCATGATCAGGTGAACTTTTTAAGAAGTTAAGGTAGATTCAAGACAAGAATCATGATCCGGTGATATTTTGAAGGGCTAAGGCAAAGCTTGGAGAATAGTTGCGATCAGGTGACATTTTGAAGAAGCTAAGGTAGAGCCAAGATAAAAGTCATGATCGAGTGATATTTTGAAGAATCTAAGGTAGAGGCAAGATAAAAGTCACAATAAAACAACATTTTAAAGAGCTAAGGCAGAGCCAATGTGAAAAGTCATGACTAGGTGATATTTTGAAGGCTAGAAGTACCATTACATATCTGAAGAGATTAAATAAGATCATAAAAATGATAATATCTCAACTACTTCATGTTGAAAGCTCCATACTCTATTCAACTACTTCTTTACCAGAATGGGCCTATGGGCATTCTATTGTAACAAATTTTAGTTTTCTATTATGTAAAAACTCTTATATATAGGATGAGCAGCAAAAAAAAATGATCGAAGCTTAGGTGTTTACAAGGCTATGTATACAGACTTTTGAAATATTAATAAAGATCATCCATTCTGATACTTGGCTCACTGGTGTTTCAAATCAAGTATGTATGTGTTATATATTGCTAATTGAATCTAAGGTTGAATGTAATTTGCATTAATTCTTACTCTGGATTATTGCATTAATGTTTAGTTAGATATGAAATTAACTTCATGGATAAGCTACATTTAAATAAGACATTCACTAGGGGTTTTAGTTTCTATGCTTTGGTTCTTTGTTATTCTTCTCTACAAAAGGCTATGAGAATTGCTTTATTGTTGCTTAATCTGTACCATTTTAAATATCTAGCCATAGTTATATTTCCCTCTCTTTATCCATTTACCTCTTATCCCCTTTTCATAAAATAATTAAGGAACCAACCTCCTCTAGATATTGAACCAAGTGAACTCATTTTAAACCTGGTCTTTCAATGTTGGCAAAGTCTTGGGCATAAACAAAACCAAAGGCAAATTTTTATCTAACAATACTAACTCTTATGCATAACCCTGCCCATGACCTTGCCAATTGACTATGTGGAGATAGTGATATGGGAATCTTGACATGTTTGGAATGTTGGCAACTACTGGTTCTTTGGGTTCCTTGTAGGGATCTAGATTGGATGAAGAATCCATCCCCCCATAGACAAAATTTATGTTATTTGGAGTTGAACCCATGTCATATACTATTCCTATGGCCAAAGGTGGGTCACGTGGGTGACTAAAATCCTTAGCATTAGGGATGGTGAGTGGCGTGACGATGATGTTTTGTACCACATATTCACCAATACCAGGATTAGTGAGGCAGACCTCGACTTGGGAGGATATGGGAGGACCATGATTTGATAATAGCTTAGGAAATGGTGAATATGGAGATGTCTCACAATCCATAAACTTGACTTGTGAAACATTAGATGATGGTAATGTATTACATTGAGAAGGTTATTGGGTGGATGATGATGATGAAGTGGATGGCAATGACATTGATGATGTGGATTGATTGTGAGCACATGTGCATGTGGTCAATGAGAAATATGATGGGGGTGTGGAAGCTTTATGGAGATTGGTATAGGGATATCCTTAGGAATGGGAGATTTTGATGAGAAAATTGGTAAAGTGGTAGATGGATTGGCTGATGGTGAAAGAAAAATATGAGTGGAAGGAAGCATGGAATCATATGGAATTGAGATGAAATTGCAATACTTAAATGGTTCAACATCCGCCGGTATGCAATGTACTTGTCCTGCATGAACATATTTCAAACATTGGTGTAGTATTGAAGGAACACATCTTATTTACCTCATCCAAGGTCTTCCAATGAGTACATTGTACACCATGGATCCTTCCAAGATGTGAAATATGGTATGCAACGTCTTGACCCCTACTTCAATGGGTAAAACAATAGTGCCAACTGTGGAACACAAAGCATCATTAAATACTTTTAGGGAGAATTATGACTTGGTGATATGAGATGGAGGAAGGTTCAAATTATGAAAAGTGTATGTGGTGATAATATTGATAGAGAAACCAATGTCAATTAACACTCTTTTAAAAGGCCTCTTGTCTATCAGAACCATGATATGCAATGGATGGTCTACTAAGTTTGATGAGATTGGATTAATCTCAAATTCATAGAATGTGATGGAAGGTTCCATGAATGTTTGGATGCTCCCCAAAAAGTTGTTAAAGGAATTAGGATATTGATATTGCAATTAAATGGATTTTAGAATATCCATTAATGCCTCACTGTACTCCCTGCTCACTCAAAAAGATCTACAACACGTTGTTAAGCATGTTCAAACTGGTTCTACCACCAAATATTAGAATACAACCATGGCGGCCACACCTCCAACTTATTATTCAAAGGGTAAACAAACATCATCCAAAAAGGGAACCAGTTTCATAGATTCTGACAAGCATATCACGGATACAAAGCTGACATGGAAAGACCCAAGGCAAATTTGAAAATATATAGCAACTAGAATGGCAACAAACATATTACCATAGAGCCTGAGCACTTTTCCTTACCATTATTTGATCTATTGGTACGTCTAACCTTAGTTTCACCCCTATCCTGAGTTAATCAAGGCCATGGCCAAATTATATGATGCAAAAAATGGAATAGAGAAGAAATTCAAGAATGAAGTGATATTCATGCTTGAAGCTAGCTTGATTAGGGTCATCTTTACCTATGGTAGGAAGCCTACAGTTCCTCCCATTCAGTTATAACTTGCTAATTTTACAAAATATTATATTAATACCCCAAAAATTTAGATGTTCTTGCAAGAGCATATGTTAGAATCTATTCCTGAGGGAGCTGTACCGAAATCCCTAGTTCCCTTGGATAAATTTAAAAACAAGGAGCTCTTTTCCATGATGGCCATGGTAGCATGGTTGGAAACATATGCGTAGGAATACAAATGGTAAATAGTAATAGCACAATGCATATCCAATCCCAAGTTCTACGACGTGTTGTGTGTAGACCTAAGCAGAGTGCCAATCTTCTTCGACTGACCAAAATACCTAGCCCAACAACTACATGCAAGGCTCTTCAAATTATAGAGAGGTATCCAAGATGCCTTCAGGTTCTCCTCCTACCTGGTATGAATTTTCTTCTATTTTTAGGTAAAAATATTGAATTTTATCCCTACCATACAAACAGATCAAATGGGAAATCTATTTCTTGTATGTGAATGGATGTCGCTCCTTTCGAATGCAAGTTTGTGTTGTCATTTTAACATAGATTTGAAATCATGTATGGCACCATGCCAAGAATTCCTTAGTATATGCAAGATACCTTGAGGCACCCTCATGTATAGGAAGGGGACTAGTTTATTATAACACAAGGAGTAGTCGTCAAGCTCTATGGCTTCACAAGGAAGCCCTTCTTGTTGCCTTATTACATTACTAAGAGATTATTCACTCTAGAGTACATACGACAAACATAGTTCATTAATAGTAAATTTGGCACAAGCGCTCATTTGATAGGTACTTGCCTCATGTACTTTCAATTTGAGGGAGTAATAATGTCAAAAAAGAGGGACAACGAAAAAATTGCTTGAGTTATAAGAAATCTAAAATTTATAGAGCTACCACAAAAAAGGAAATATGACCCTGATAATAAATTTACCTAGAGGAAAGCCACCCTAAATAAAGCCTCCTTCAAGCAATTTCACTTATATGATAGGCAAATCGATAAGCAAGGCATGAATAATGATGAAGATCAACCATGACAGTGGCATGTTGAGAAAATACAGCCACTACCCCCATGGCACAATTTTTATTTACACTTGTTATATTGGTACCCTGAAGTGAACCCAAACCACAAGCTAAGTAAAAAGATGATTGAAAATACCAAGAAGAGAGGGGAAGGTTGGGATCACACCAAAATATTAGCTTGGTGGCAAATGAGATACCACATATAGACATTTTACAAGTACATGATGAATATTGAAAATGAATTCTCCACGAAGTATGATGAGAACCATGATAGTTGGTCTGAGACTTTGGTAGATAAGGTCCCTTTGGGAATAAATGGTGTTCCCATAAAAGAAGAAATGCCCTCTGAATAATCAAAATAAAATGAATAATTAGAAGAACTTGAGGATTTAGAGGAGCATGAAGAATTAGGGGACGAGGAAGGAATAGGGGAAAGCTTTGAGTAAATTTCTAAGCATTAGGAGACAGGTGAAAAAATAGTCAAGAAAACTGAGGAGCCTCTCCCAAAAGAAAACCCCAGTGAGGAGCAAACCCTAACGAAAGTAACAATGGGTGTCAATGACTCAAGCCTAAAGCATATCATAGAATATTACACAAAAAAATTATAGGGGACCAGTGACACCAATCTGTCAAAGGACTCAGGTATGTCTCCTATCAATCTCATTACTCCTTCCACCTCTCCTCATTCCCAAAATAATTCCCCTTACCATTCTAAAAATTGAGGTAATCCTTCTCCCACATATTCTCAGTAGCCTCCACCATCGCCATCACCTTCTCATTAGCCTCCACCATCACCACCATCAACTCAGCAAACTCCACTAGAATCCTCCTATGCTCATCCAGGTTCTTCCACCGAACAATATACCATGGAAGCCCCTCTAGCCACCACTCCTTTCCCTTATTCCACCAACTTGCTAAACTTACAAGCCATGCAAACTGCTTGTCCTAAAAGCACCTCTACCGTTTCTAAATTCAAGAAATTGAAGAAAGCCACCCTAAACACTATTACATGGCTAAATTCATGGAGTTCCCAAAGTTCTTATGACATAGCCCGTATTAGAGAAGGATCAGTGTTGGATCTTATTAGCATGAAACATTCCACAATGAAGATGACGATGCTCATACAGAAGCTAGAGAAATACATGACCTTGGAATATTATCAAGAGGAGGTAACAATGGAAGATATCACTCAACTACAAATGGATGACGAGTGGGGCAAGGCCCTGAATCATATGGGGACCACTTATCTAAATGTTGATTATTACAAAGAAAAGCACTTTCAAGCCAAGAAATCAATAAAGTGTTTAGAGGAATATTTGCACCAACAAAAGGCAATGAAAAAGGGTTTGAAAAATTAAGCCAAAAAATGGAAGAAAATGTTTGATGAAGCAGCCCCCTTCAAAGAAAAAGCAACAAAGGTCAAAGAACAAATTCAAGTGTTACAATAATAGGTCGAGGACTTAAAAAATCAACTATATGACAATGCTGATAAAGCCAGTGGGTTTTCCAAAGAAAAATAAAGGATAGTCAGAAGAAACATGATAGAAAACATCAACAAGGTGACCTCAAAGGCTAGGCCCACACTCTCATACCTCCTCAAAATCAAGGATACATTGGGCCAAGTAGAAGATAAATTAGAAGCATTTGTCAAGTTCCTGGAAACAAGGTTGTAAGAAGATAATAAAATTCAAGTCCTGGAATATAACATGCAAACAATAATTGGATATAGGGCATAAGATAATAATTTGTCCCAAGCCAAAATAGTTGCCAAAAATTTCTTCAAGAGGCACAAGTTGGTGACCAAAAGTGCCAAGCTCATACAAGAGCTCAAAGTAGAGGCTAAGGCAATTCTAAAACATATAAGTATAGCTAAAAATTTTGGCATGTCTAGCTTCTAGGACAAGGATTCAAAGCTCCTAACAGAAGATGAATCAAAAGCCGCCTGGAAGAAATTTTTAGTATATGAATCAAAAATTGATAGTTGGGAAGAGCCCATTCAAGAAGAGCAAATTTTCAGCATGGTTCAGGATATTACCTAGATGAACTCTTGCCTACATGAGCTGCAAGGTTATACATAATGGGTAGTACCAAAAAAATAATTATAAAATCAAGGTAAATATAGGTGAATGGTGTATAAACTTTGGGGCAATTTTTTCAAAATTTTGAAGATTTTTTTTCAAAATATGGCAATTTTTTTTTGCACAAAAATTATCAATAAAATTTTATGGCTACTAGCAGAAGGCAAGTGGCATAAGGTGACTAGCATGAGGCAAGTTACATAAGGTGAGTGGCATAAGGTGAGTGGCATAATGTGACTGGCAAAATGCGAGTGGCATTAGGCGAGTGGCATTAGGCGAGTGGAATAATACAAGTGGTCTAAGGAAACTAAAGGAAGGTGAGTGGCATTAGGCAAGTGGCATAAGGCAAGTGGTATAAGACGAGTGGCATAAGGTGATTTTTAGAGAGCAACTGGCAGAGGGTGAGTGGCATAAGGCAAGTGGCATAAGGTGACTGGAGAAAGGTGAGTGGCATTAGGTGAGTGGCATAATACAAGTGGCATAAGGAAAATGGAGGAAGGTGAATGGCATTAAGCAAATGGTATAAGGAAAGTGGCATAAGGTGAGTAGCATAATGTGATTGGCAGAGAGCGACTGGTAGAGGGTGACTGACATAATGCAAGTAGAATAAGGCGAGTGGCATAAGGTGAGTAGCATAAGGCGAGTGGCATAAGGCAAATGGTATAGGGTGACTGGCATAAGGCGACTAGATGGTAAGTGGCATAAGGTGACTAGAAGAGAGTGATTGGTAGAGAGCGACTAGCATAAGGCAAGTGGCACAAGGTTACTGGCATAAGGTGAGTGGCATAAAATAACCGTCATAGTTCATCAATTAGATGATGCCACGTGTCCTCTTCTCTGCCATGTGTCACACATCTATTAACTTCTGCCATGCAAACTTCTATAAATTCATATGTAGGGTCATTTTTTGCCTCTCCCACACCATTTTCTAGAGAAATTTTAGACCTTTTTTTTGGAATTTTTAGGGCATTTTCCACAATGGTTTTTGAGCATTTTGGTAGCATCTTCAGTAGGTTTTGGCAACATTTTCACCAAGTTTTGGCAGTGTTTTCACAAGGTTTTTCAATAGCATTTCTAAAAGTTTTCAGCAACATTTTTTGAGTGTTTTCCAGGGCATTTCAAAGTATTTTCCTGGGTTATTTAGAACATTTTCCTGTCTTTTCAAATATGGCTAGTTGTTCCACTCCTCTTCCCTCTAAAGTGTATTTCAAAAATATCTTTTGACCCAACATAGATAGCATTTTCAACACTCCTGGAAGATATTCCCAATGACTTTACATTATTGGACTTACTGGTGTGTTGAAGATGCCACAGTTGAACATTAATGTTTAGTTGATGCAACGGATCATTAATTGTTACAACCATGACATGTCCACTATTTCAATACGAGTGGATAACAATGACATTTTTTTTTTCTGTTTAACCCTATGATGTCCAACGACTAACAGGGCTACCATTTTTGGATGGTGTACTGGTGAAAAACTAGTACCCCTTCACCGACGATGATAAATCCACCCTAGCAGTCATTTACTCTATTCATTCTGACAATTTGAAAGGTATAATTTTAAAATTTATTTTTTATTTAACATTAAATATTGATGTATTGTAGTTTCCATTCTGTAATAACATTCTCCTCATTGTACCTTTTGTTTTCTAATAATGTTATCTCTTTTTTTCAGTTAATTCTTCTAAATCCAAAGGGGTCTTAAACATTTCCAACGTTGCAAATAAATTTCTATATGCTTGCATTGAGTTTTTTTAGGCAAGGCTTATTTTGTAGGGGTGACCTACATAAATGCCTTTTTGGGTACTTTCTTTATTGATTCGTTGTATTGATGGTGGTAGATTTGATTTGTCCATGCACATTTCCAAATGCCTAAAATTCAACCATTTGAGTGCCCAGAAAATTCAATCTTCTTATACAGTGACTACCAGCAATTTTATTCTTTGCTATTTCAGGAAACTTATTTCAACCTTCAACAAAGCAGTCCTTCGACTGCATTACACCCTAGTTTTTTTTCTATTGGCATAACTAATGATGAGATACAGGTAATTTTTTTTTTAGAATATCTTTGTTTTCTTTTTATCATTCTATCTTGTTATTTTCTAATTTTGTTTTGAAAATAGAGAAGAGCATCTCAGTGTTCAAGTAAAAGGGATGCCACATTTAGGGTTCAAGAAGTATCTACTGATTTAGACACGCAGTCGTAGTCATCACCAATAAATCCCACCAAACATGTGAGGTCTCATGGTGATCGGATTCAGCATACACCTACGACACATTTTACTTCTCAAATTGTTACTATCGACGTAGAAGAAGTTACCTCCAGCCCACAAGGTAACCTTATTCTTCAAAAGTACTATTTTAAATGATGTATTTTAATGACTTAAAATTATGTTTTTTAAATGTATTTTAATTATTTTTCAGAGAAAGGGCAAATGGTTGAATCATCAATGGTTGCAGAGTCTGAGTCTGGTATGTATGGTTAAAATAAATCTCTTTTTATGATATTGTTATTTACACAAGATTAAATTTATGTTTTTGTGTGAAATTTTGTAGAGAGACCTGCTAGATTCAAAATATTAAAAAAAATATGGCTCCATCGTCTGTCCATCCACAACAATAGCCATAGTAACAGCCATAATAAGTTCCACTATCTGTCCATCCAAAGCAAGTTCCTATCCATCCACAACAGGTTCCACCAGTGAGGAACCAATCATGCATAAATGGTAAAATTTTCCGCACACCGCCATCTCATCATGCAAGAAGTGCTACAAAGACAAGTTAAGTGTTAATTTTACCTGATTGTGAAATTACACTCTCTCTTAGGGTTTGGATTCCAAAATCCTCTCTTGCAAAGAAGTTAAAATAAATCACTTCTCCAAGGTCTCCACTATATTAGCATTTTCATATGTGTATTAGTAATATCCATAAAGATATATCAATTAAATGCTAGGAACACCTTAGTGATTGCATGTAACTGTAAACAAGGGGCATGTGTTGGTTTATTTTACCATGCTACTTTAATGATTGTTCATGGTACCAAATAAAAGCAAATGTTAATTGGCCCTCATATTACCAAGATGTATTTATTCCTTTTATCTTGAGGATTTTAAGGTAGATTTTATCTTTCTTGATTAAGTGGATTTTAAATAAGTTTTATCTTGCATTAAATCCTACTTTAAAGCATGAAAGTAAAGATTAAAATCTATCCATGAATGTGAATCCTAAAATATGAATAGGCTTCTTAAATGTAGCTTCTTGTCATTGAAGATAAAGATAGCCTTTGCTATGAATAATAAATTATTCCTCTTTGGTGAAATTGATTTTCACAAAGAGGTCATAATTTATAACCTTGGAATAATGGCTTTAAAATGTCATTTAATTATCCCCCTTTAATGAAATACTTTTCATAAAGAAAATAAATTTAATGATTTAATATAATAACCTTCAATGTAATGCTTGAATTGCCTCTCTTTGATAAAATCAGATTTTTTATGAAGAGAAGGCAATTTAAGGCTCCAAAAATGATAACTTGTAAAATGGCATAAAATTAACTCCCTTTCAATGAAATTGACATTTTCATGGAAGAAAGTTCATCTTATGCTTATGAATGAAATGCAGATTTTAAAAAATCTGATTTGCCTTCATAACTGAAAAAATAAAATTTCTGAAATTATAAAAACCCTTAAAAATAGTAGTTTTCAAAAATAATTATAAAATCAAAATGACCTTGGAATGAATCCAAATATGTTGCATATGGAATATTGATGTTCATTATAGGCAGCCATGTATTTATTTTTTGCACTTTAATTTTTTAGAATTTTTATTTTAATACCTAAAAATAAAAAAAAAATGTAAAATAAAAAGTTAGAAAAATAAAAAATAAAACTGGAAATGAAAATAAGATGCAACAAATTCAAAAAATGCAGCTTTATGCTACCCTAGCATGTAAAATTCGAGACATGATATTTTTCTGAGCATAACCTCAACTTAACCGGAACTGCATTTGCACATCCCGAAATAAATTGGGTGCAAGACTCTAAGGAAAAATGTGAACTCTCTATTCCTGAACATTCAACAATGAACCCTTAAATGCAGTAAACATTGCCTAAAAATCTAGAAAATAGAGAAGAGAAAGATAGACAATAAATCTAGAACACTCAATTATTTTCTCTTATTTTTCTCCAAAGTGCAGAAATCCTGCAATGCCTGTTTCAAAATACACAACAAAATTTTTTGTTTTTCACATCCATTCCGACAGTATTTGGCATTGCCAAAAAATTTGGCCATTGCTTCATGCTTCAATGGAGTATTTAACATTTTCGAATCTGACTGTTTGTTTTCCTTTTTTGCCTTTTGGTCTTTCTTCTGTTTCGTTTTCTTTGAATGCATGCATTTCTTTTTGGCTTCACTCTCCACCTTTCGTTGGCTTTTCATAACGTCTTTATTTTTATTTTTATAACTCTCCCAAACGCAATATTTTTTCCTTTTATTTCACTACGGTGCTTGTGTTAAGACAACACCTTTTAAATGCCTCGCTTAAGAGTTTATAATAAAAAAGTAATTCTTTTGTCTTTATATTCGTGACCCAAATTAACTGGTGGGTAACCCACTTTTTTTGTAACCTTATGGTGACTTAATATGTACGTAGACCTCTAGGCCATTAGCCTTCATTTTTTATAACCCAACATAGGAGAACGTTATATCCCATGCTTCTGGATTGTGGCACTGCAATAATGGTAAATGATGGGCGTCGAGTGTATCCACACCATTTGACAACTGGGCTCATCGTACTATCTTGTCAGGTTAAATTCGGACTAAATGCCCTACCTCCATCTACTTTCATTATCACCATCCACCTAAACCTTCTCCATCATTGGTGTCAACTACTTTGCAAACAACCACCAAAAATCATCCCGATGTTCGTCGAATTCTAACACTCCATATCTCTTTGTGTCGTCATATCTAACGATGCACCATCATTATCGTTAATGCACTTGTAGACTAGTATAAATCTAGCTCCAAGAATATCTTGGAAAAAATATCCAACACCGTTGAAAACTACCTTGTGCTCTCATCATCGACTAACATCTTCATTGTCAACTGATTGTTTGGTCCCCGCCTGCATTCGTCAAACTATGCGTTGTCTCCACCTTGCTTGAAGGATTATTATCACTATCAAAATCCTAATTATGTTGCCTTTTGCACCTACATTTATTGTACATCATCAATGCTTGATCTGTTGTCTAGTGTTCACGTTTAGTCATTGGGTTTTCCATGTCAAATGTCTGACTACAATCCTCACCGGCATCTCGACATCCATCGTCGTCTTCTGTAACTTCATTCGGTAAGTCCCGTTCTACGTTGGCCCATGATATGAACCTACATAATTTGATCTATGCAGTGTCGGGTAAAGTATCCCAAGTGTTCTTTTGAGAACCCATCTCTTCAGCCAAACTTCTCTACGCGTGGCCCATATTGTCCACTTCTTACTTCACAAGTCTTAGTGTTGCCATTATTTCCATCGGTACACCATTTTGTATGGCATTTAAATTCTCCAACGACCATGCTGTCTACTTGTTGTAATGCTGCATCAAGTTAGTCTCATCACCAAATCACCGTTAAACTAGTGATTTCAACTGTTATCTTTTTATCTCCAACACGGTTGAGGATAAGCACATTATCCTCCTCTATGCTTTGAACCACCCGTAACTTTAGAAGCATCACTTGACCAACATTACTGCTACCTATGTTTCTGTGATAGCCACATAAAACATGTCATCCACTATTTCTATGCCTCTATTTGGGTCTCTGGTGTCGGCGCTATCATACTATACTTCGTGTCACAATATTCTCCACTTGATGCTAGCGTTATTTTACTTAGATGCAATTCCTTTAACGTTGAACCCCTCTTCATCTAAATTGTAATATTGCAATTTGTATTTAGGCCCACCTAATATGCCACTATGCTATTGTTGATGCCATTGCATAGTGGGTCCACTATGGTCCACGTTGGCCACCCTCTGAGGTGTACCTAAAATGAGTCATCATCACGCTTCTGAGCTTAGTCCACGTCAACGTGGGTTGGTTTCCTCTAGGCCCAAGTCTTCGATATTCCTTCGAGCATGACTAACACCATGATGACCTGGTGTAACCTTTTATCTACCCACTACACTTTGCCACCCATCGAATTCTTTGCTAACACTACCACTTGCATTCTTTGTCATTCGCACCGCGTCGGGGAGTTCTTAGGTCATGCAAATCCATCACTATGTCCATGGTTTTCCTTGAGCTATTTCTCCTTTGAAACTGCTTATCACCTAAATCAACATTGGGTTTTTCTACCGTTGCCACCTTGCACTGTTGCACTATCAAAATTTTCTACTGCTAACTGTCTCCATCGAAGGAATTCGATGTCTTCATGCTGCTATTTTGATGCTTTCAAAAATCTTCTGAAATATCCACCATCTTTGGCATCACATTTTTGTTGTTGTCACTTTGTCATGCAAACTCATCCCATTCCTAAGTTGGCACTTTCATGTAATATCCCCAATGGTCCTATTGTACTATTTCAACATCATTCCTTTGCATCGGCTTCAATGTCCAAGTGGCATGCGATCGACCATGCTACCTTTTAAGTCCCCATATCGTCTACATAGATGCCTACCAAATGGACAACCATTGTGCATCCCTAGGTCTGACTCATTATTGTGTGGCTTCTGGGTGATACTATCGTGGATGGTGACCACGTAAACATTCGACCTCCATATCTCCTAGTCCACATCCATCGTATGTCTCATGTGCTCCTCTGCACATCAACCACACCATGGGGTTAACCCAATATCACCATAAAAAAAAACCTAAATATCGCCCCAAAGTTTAATAATAAAAGCTTTGAATGTTAAAAGTTTAAAATCCACTTTTATATGATGAAGAGTATGTAATACATACTACAATAAAATGAAACCTATGGCCTTTTCACTTTGCATAAAGTGTACTCCATTTTCTTTTTATTATTTTTATTTTATTATTATTATTTTTTTTATGTTCTTTTTATTTTTTTAATTCAAATATATATATAAAGGTACACATATATTTGATTTTTATTATTATTTTACTAAACATAAAGACCAATAATAAAATTGATGACAAAAAGTCATCGACAAGAAATTGATGACAAAAAGTCATCGACAACAAATTGATGACAAAAAATCGTCAACAACAAATTAGCGAAAACTGCAAACTCAAAACTGATCGAAAAATTTGACACTCATGAAAAACAAAAGCACCCAAACACAACAAGGAACATTGGAATTAAATTGCAAATATCGAGGATGGGATATATCAAACAATATCGCTCCAAGGACACCAAAATCACTCACAAAAAAAATGTTAAAAGGTGGGTCCCCAAGTTTTGGGGCTAGTTGTGGAGCAACCACAACAAATGGTGACTCTACTGGGAAATGCTCCTGAGCATTTTGGGTGAAGAACCCAACCTGAAATGAGAACACACAAGATCAGCGAGACACAATAATTTAGCAATGTCCCGAGAAGATGGGGGTAAACAACTTTAGAATGAAAACAACTAATCCATCTGCCTTTGCTCAGTGTGTGCAAAAGTGATTCATTTCCTGCATTTCTGAAAATCCTCCAGATTCCATCATCCCTTTCTGCATTAGGCTATGAAGTATCGCTCATAACGAAATGGCTATAGACAGAGCCCCACTGCCAGTCAGGCGTCTATAGCCCCGGTGGAGTTTATCTAACTCACCCTTGTTTTGCTCAATGCTTTGCAAAGCCTTTCCTTTTACCCGAGCTATATCTAGACAGAGCCCTACTATCGGTCAGGCGTCCATAGCCCTGGTAGAGTTTATCTAGATCTTGTGACTGATTTGATCAAGCTTTTCGATGCTCATTCTCTCTCTCTCTCTTTTTTTCTCTCTTTTTTTTCTCTTTTTTTTCTTTTTTTCTCTTTTTTTTCTCTTTTTTTTCATATATAAAATTTTTCCTTTTCAAAAGAACAAACCTTGCAAAGCTTCAAGCATCACTGGGGTAAGGCAGCCTACAAGTGAAGCATTTTAGATTTTTGCCTAGGGTTGCAGATCAAGATAACTTCATCCTTCCTAATTCTAGAAACACCATTTAATGTGTGTGAGTTCCATGTGGAGCTTTGGCTAATATTTCATTGTTCCACTTTCCACCATTTTAGTCCCAAAATCTGAGCATGATCACCAAATAACTCATCCCCCTTTTCTCGGGTTCATCAATTTTCAGATCAAGTACTCCAACCTACTAAATAAAGGAGCTTCAAAAGTGAGCCAGAGACCAAAAGTTAGTGACCACGAAACATCACCTCAAAACAAGGGAACAACCCAAAACACAAAACTCAAAATACAAACCAAAACTATATACAAATGTACAATATGGTACAAGATGGTGCAAAGCTTGAACTATCACTTCCCTGGATCCCAAACATGACTAGCACATTTCAAAAGACATATAACATGATAAGCAAGCCAAGTTTTATAGAAATCCAATGAAAACAAGATTAAGCCAAACAATACAACAATCTTCATCTTGCCTCTCTCACCCCACCAATTTGATTTAGTTCCATTAATGATCCCATAGGTGAGCTTCAAATCATTAAATTGATTAGACAAAATTTGATTTTCAATTCTTTCTTGTCTATTCTTTAAGATGTCAATTTCACAATTCAATTCATGATTTAGAATTAGGCTTTCTTTTTCAAACATGAGATTTTGCAAACAAGAGCCTATTTCTAAAAATTTCAAAGCCAATTCATTATTCATGTTTTTAGGCCAATCAAATTTATGCAAAAAATTGCAAGCATCTAGGATATCTACTAAATGAGAATCATTATAAGTTTTTATCCTAGATTCTATTATTAATTGTTGATGAATTTGATTTAACAATTCAAGTGCATCAACTTCTTTTTCATTCATCAAAGCAATCTTATTAAAGGTGTGAGTAGAAATCAATCCTTGTTCTTCATTCACCTTCAATGGCATTTCATCATAAATATCATTTGAATCCAATGAGTGATTATACAAATCTTCACCTGAAGCTTGGATGTTTGGACACAAAAGGTTAGATTTTACCTTTTGCACATTTTCATTTACCAAAGCTTGGTGAGGATTTGCAATTCCCTCCCTCTTCATTGATTACCTGTTCATCAAACATACCAAAATTAGGCACCCAATTAAAAATATGTCCATCCTTTTCAAACCTTAAATCTTGTTGGTCAAGGTGTGTGTCAAATAACACATCATCATGATCAATCACTTGAGTTGCTTCAAATAGATCAACTTCTTTGTCATTTGGTTCCAACTCCTTGTTCACTATCCATGGTATCTCTTCATTTGAATCCTCAAAACAATCATGCGAATTTGTATCCAAATTTTCAATATCCCAAAATGAAAGAACAGATTTTACCTCTTCCTCATCCAAAATAGATGAGTCATAGGAAACTTTTACCATTTCTTCCCTTTCTATTTCAACAAAATTTTCAATGAATTCATATTCAACATGATCAAATTTTGTAACCTTCTCAAATCTTGCGAATGTAATATCTTCATATGAAGTAGAAGTTTCAACATCCTGCATATCAAGTGGAATAGAAGTTTCATCAATAGGGGTGTGAGAAAATAACACATCTTCATATCTTCCCCAACCATTGTAAAAATTGTCATCCAAATTCATGGGATGAAACTCTATTGTATCTGTGACATGATCTTTTGATTCATCTATCAATTCTTTTTCTTCTTTGTCCTTGGTAATAGAATCATTATCATCTTCCAACACTTGATGAGATTCCAATCCTTCTTCCAAAACATTCTCAAATTGTACAGGACTTGTAATATCCTCCTGTGAGAAAGTGATTGTATTATCCTGCATATCAATTGACACAAAGGTTTCATTAGAAGGTTTGGAGTGAGTATATTCATCCAACTTCTTCCAAGAATCATAGTAATCATCTTCCAAAATCAAGTGGTGATGCTCAACTACTTCTTCAACATCTTCCAATTCATCAACATGTTTCTCATCAAATTCACCTTCACCTTCCTTAGATGGTTCAATGATTTCCAAAAGTGGGCTACTCTTTGTATTCAAGTTTGTAAGATCAATATCTACATTTGTAACCCATGATTCAATTTCATCACAATTTGGAGGGTGAGGATTTTCTTGATCATCAGTTTCAACAATCTCATCCAAAGTGTCTTCCGAGAACCAGTGGTGAAATTCTATTATATCTTCAAATTCATTTATTGATTCTCTTCCAATTTCACTTTCAACCACTTCATTCAATTCTATGGTAGGTTCTATCCTATCACATATCTCCAAAACTAATTAGATTTAGGACACCTCCATTATCTGAATACTCATGCACTTCTAGAAATGAACCCATCTCTACACAATCCTCATTAGTGGATGTTGGCTTGGCAACTTGCACCTCCTCTTGGACTATATCTAAGGTGGTTATAACATTTGGACATTCAAATTCATCCCCTTGATCATTCACCTTAGGTATCATTGGAGTGGAGGGTGCTATATTAGATGGTTGGTGTAGGTTGGCATCAATAACTCTAGAAGAACAATCTCTCATGGGAACATGTTGTGCCTCCACTTGCCCTTGTTCTACCATTATTGCAACCTCATAGATTCTAGGAAAAGATGAGTCATCAAGATTTTCCTCAATAAGTGTAGCAAGTGCAGGGGGTATGGCTCCCATGTATACTTTAATAGCTTCCTCTTCTGGTATGTCAAAACTTTCCCACATTTGAGAGTGCAACTCATAGAACCTCTCATTGAATTGACTCATGGATTCATTAGGCTCTTTACGAATAGAGGTAAACTGATTTTGCAACATATCTAAGTCAACCTGATTACCAAAATGATAAAGATATGTTGCTTCTAATTGAACCCAAGAAGTCCTAACCTCCATGGGTAATTGGCCATACCAAAAGAATGATATGTCATCCAAAATGTATGAGAATAACCTACAAGCAATATCCTCATGGTAAATTTGGCATTGAAATAACATGCTCTTGTAGACATGCAATTTTTGTAGGTATCCTAATGTCTCATCTTGATTAAACTATCATAGAAACTCCAATAACATTTCAGGAATTTGATGGGGTATTCCAAACATAGGAAAACACTCATAATACTTCCCTAACATAGATACCATTCTTTCTCTTAAAGATACCACTTGCTCATCAAATGTCGCCATTAGTGAAACTCAAAGAATAACTTTAGAACCAAATTTGTTAGTCAAATAAAAATATCTTGCAAAGAAGCATAAAATGACTAACAATTTTCAAATGAGTAAACCACAAAGATCATCATGTTAGTATCATCCCAAAAGATATGCATCAATTAAACCATGACATGAAAGAACATTCTCAAATTTGCCAAAAGGTTAGTATTAACACATCATCAAATAGAGAATGTTAGAATCAATGAAAGTGATCAACAAAATCTCATTAGTCAAGACCAATGTCTTTGAATAAATATTTCAAGTAACATGAACAATTTAGCATCTAAATAGCAATAAAATAAATCAATTCAAACCCTCCTAGCTCCCAAAGTGTTGAGTGCTAAAGGATGCCAAAGATGCTAATCAAATGAACTTGAAATATTTAGCAATTCAAAACTCTCAAAATTATACCAAATCACATTATTCATGTATGAACAATCCAAAAGTGTTAGATCAATGAATACCAATTCAGGCCCTCCTTCTAGCGCCAAAATGTTGAGTGGTAATTTTACCCAATTGTGAAATTACACTCTCCCTTAGGATTTTGATCCCAAAACCCTCTCTTGCAAAGAAGTTAAAACAAAACAACTTCTCCAAGGTCTCCGCTATATTAGCATTTGCACATGTGTATTAGTAATCTCAATAAAGATATATCAATTAAATGCTAGGAACACCTTAGTGATTGCAAGTAACTGTTAACAAGGGGCATGTGTTGGTTCATTTTACCATGCTATATTAATGATTGTTCATAAAACCTAAATAAAAGTAAATGTGAATTGGCCCTCATATGACCACGATGTAGTGCCTTAATTCCTTTTATCTTGAAATATTTTAAGGTAGATTTTATCTTCCTTTATTAAGTGGATTTTAAACAAGTTTTATCTTGCATTAAATCCTACTTTAAAGCATGAAATAGAAGATTAAAATCTATCTATGAATGTGAATCCAAAATGATGAAAAGGTTCATTAAATGTAGCTTCTATCATGAAGATAAAGATAGCCTTTGATATAATTAATAAATTATCCCTCTTTGATGAAATTAATTTTCATAAAGAGACAACAATTTATTGCCTTAAAATAATGGCCTCAAAATGTCATTATTAATTATCCCTCTTTAATGAAATTAATTTTCATAAAGAAGAAATAATTTAATGCTTTAAAACAATAACCTTTGATGTAATGATAAATTACCTCTCTTTAATGAAATCAGAATTTTCATGAAGAAAGGTGCATTTATTGCTCCAAAAATGATGGCTCATGAAATGCCATAAAAATTAACCCCCTTTCAATGAAATTGAAATTTTCATAAAGGAAAGGTCATCTTATGCTTATGAATGAAAATGCAAAATTTAAAAATCTGATTTGCCTCCAAAACTTAAAAAATAAAATTTCCGAAATTATAAAAACCCTTAAAAACAACAGTTTTCAAAAATATTTATAAAATCGAAATGGCCTCGGAATGAGTCCGAATCTATTGCGTATGGAATATTGATGTTCATTCTACGCACCCATGTAATTATTTTTGTCATTTTATTTTTTTAAATTTTTATTTTAATGCCTGAAAATTAAAAAAAAATGCAAAATGAAAAGTTAGAAAAATAAAAATAAAATCTGGAAATGAAAATAAAATGCAGAAAATCCAGAAAACGCAGCTTTCATGCTACCCTAGCATGCAAAATCCGAGACATGAGATTTTTCTGAGCATAACCTCAACTTAACCGAAACTGCATTTACACATCCCAAAATAAATTGGGTGCAAGACTCTAAGGAAAAATGTGAACTCTCTATTCCTGAATATTCAACAATGCAACCCTTAAATGCATTAAACATTGCCTAAAAATCCAGATTACAGAGAAGAGAAAGATAAAAAATAAATCTAGAACACTCAGAGATTTTCTCCTCTTATTTTGCTCCAAAGTGCAAAAATCCTGCAATGCCTATTTCAAAATACATAACAATCAATTTTGTTTTTCCCATCCATTCCGGCAGCATTTGGCATTGCCAAAAAATCTAGCCATTGCTTCATACTTCAATGGAGTATTTACCATTTTTAAATATGACTGTTTATTTTCCTTTTTTGCCTTTTGGCCTTTCTTCTGTTTTGTTTTCTCTGTATGCATGCATTTCCTTTTGGCTTCACTCTCCACCTTTCATTGGCTTTTCATAACGTATTTATTCTTTTTTTATAGCCCTCCCAAATGCAACAATTTCCCCTTTTATTTCACCATGGTGCTTGTGTAAAGACAATACCTTTTAAATACCCCGCTTAAGAGTTTATAATAAAAAGGCAATTCTTTTGTCTTTATATTTGTGACCCAAATTAACTGGTGGGTTCATAACCTTATGGTGACTTAATATGTACGTATGCCTCCAGGCCATTAGCCTTCATTTTTTATAACCCAACATAGGAGAGTGTTATATCCCATGCTTCTATATTGTGGTGCTACAATAATGGTAAATGATAGGCATCGAGTCTATCCACGCCATTTGACAACTAGGCTCTTCGTACTGTCCTATCGGGTTAAATTCGGACCAAACACCCTGCGTCCATCTACTTTCATTATCACCATCCATCTAGACCTTCTCCATCCTCAGTGTCGAATACCCTGCAAATGACCATCAAAAATCATCCCGATGTTCATCGAATTCTAACACTCCATATCCCTTTGTGTCATCATATCTATCCCTTGGTTTCCTATGTAATCGATGCGCCAACATTATCGTTAATGCACCTATAGACTGGTCTAAATATAGCTCCAAGAATGTCTTGGATGACATATCCAATGTCGTTTAAAACTACCCCGTGCTCTCATCGTCGACTAGCATCTTCACTGTCAACTGATTGCTTGGTCCCCGCTTGCATTCATCAAACTATGTACTGTCTCCATCTTGTTGAAATGATTCTTATCGTTGTCATAAATTCTAATGATGTTGCCTTTCATACCTACATTTTTTGTACATCATCATTGCTCGATCTGTTGTCTATTTTTCATGTTTGATCATTGGGTTTTCCACGTCAAATGTCTGATTGCAATCCTCATTGGCATCTCAACGTCTGTCGTCATCTTCTGTGACTTCGTTCAGTGAGTCTTTTCTACATTGGTCCATGATATGTCCCTATATAATTTTATCAGTGCAGCACTAGATAAAGTACCGCAAGTGTTCTTTCAATAACCCATCTCTTTAGCCAAACTTCTCTACGCGTGGCCCATCTCATCCACTTCTTCCTTCGCAAGTCTTGGTGTTGTCATTATTTTTGTTAGTACACCATGTTTTTTGGTATTTAAATTCTCCAATAGCCACACTGTCTGCCTATCGCAATGCTACGTCAAGTTAGTCTCATCACCAAATCACCATAAAATAAATGATTTCAACTATTATCTTTCTATCTCCAACACGGCTGAGGATAAGTGTATCATCCTCCTCTATTCTTTGAATCACCCATAACCTTAGAAGCATCGTTCGACCAACATTGCCACTGCTTGTGTTTCTATGATAGCCGTATAAAACATGTCATCCACCATTTTAATGCCTCTATTCGGGTCTTCGAAATCAGCGTTGTCATATTGTGATTTGTGTCGCAATATTCTCCACTTGACACTAGTGCTATTTTACTTGGATGCAATTCCTTTCATGTCAAACACATCTTCATATAGATTGTAATGTAGCAATTTGTATCCAGGACCACCAAATATGCCACTATGCTACTGCTGATGCCATTGCACAGTGGGTCCACTATGGTCCACATCGGCAATCCTCCAAGGTGTACCTAAAATGAGTCATTATCATGCTTTCGAGCTTAGTCCACATCAATGTGTGTTGGTGTCCTCTAGGTCCAAGTCTTTAGTATTCCTTCAAGCATGATTGACACCGTGATGACCTGGTGTAACATTTTATCTACCCACTACACATTACCGCCCATAAAATTCTCTGCTAACACTATCACTTGCATTCCTTGTCATTTGCATCGCATCGAGGAGTTCTCAGGTCATGCAAATCCATCATTGCATCCATGGGTGTCCTTGAGTTTTTTCTCCTTTGAATCTACCTATCACTTGAATCAATGCCAGGCTTTACCGTTGCCACCCTATGCTGCTGCACTATCAAAATTTTCTCCTGCTCGTTGTCTCCATCGGTGGTATTCGGTGTCTTCATGCTGCTTTTTGATGCTTTCAAAAACCTTCTAAAATATCCACCATATTTGGCATCACGTTGTTGTTGTTGTCACTTTGCCATGCAGACTCATCCCATTCCTAAGTTGGCACTTTCACATAATGTCCCCGATGGTCCCATTGTATCGTGTCGACATCATTCCTTTGCATCGACTTCAATGTCCAAGTGGCCTACGATTGACCATGCTGCCTTCAAAGTCCCCATATCATCTACATAGATACCTACCAAATGGACAACCACCATACATCCTTGGGTTTGACTCATTGTTGTGTGGCTGTCAGGTATCGTTACCATGGATGGTCACCGAGTTGACATACGACCTCCACGTCTCCTAGTCCACGTTCGTCGTATGTCTTAAGCGCTTCTTCTCTACACATCAACCACACCATGGGGTTAAATCCAATATCACCATAAAAGAAAACCTAAATATTGCCCCAAAGTTTAATAATAAAAGCTTTGAATGTTAAAATTTTAAAATCCACTTTTATATGATGAAGAGGATGTAATACATACTACAATAAAACGAAACCTATGCCCTTTTCACTTTGCATAAAGTGTACTCCATTTTATTTTTATTATTTATTATTTTTTTATTTATTATTTTTATTATTATTTTTTATATTTATTGGAACCAACAATTATATTAAAAAAAGAATCTCCTTATATGTATTTATCATATATATAAATACATATATACTTTTTTTTTTTTTATTATTTCTTTGCTTTTTTTATGTTCTTTTTATTTTTTTAATTCAAATATATATATATATATATATATATATATATATATATATATATATATATATATATAAGGGTACACATATATTTGATTTTTTTTATTATTTTACTAAAACTTGCACAAAAAAGAAAACATAAATCTCAACAATAAAATTGACGATAAAAAATCGTCAACAACAAATTAGCGAAAACTACAAACTCAAAACTGAGCGAAACATTCGACACTCACAACAAAACCAAAAGCACCCTAACACAACAAAGGAACATTGGAATTAAATTTTGAATATCGAGGATGGGATATATCGAACAATATTGCTCCAAGGACACCAAAATCACTCAACCAAAATTTCAAAAGGTGGGTCCCCAAGCTTTGGGGCTAGTTGTGGAACAACCAAAAAAAGACACAAAATGTGTCATCATCTAATGTTTCTATTTTACCGATATTAACCTTAGAGAATTTTTCAAATGTTGAGAGTGCATCTCAAATGCCCTCGGGAACTCTAGATTGTGATTTTCTTTATCAAGGTATGAATCCTAAAAATTACCCTTTAAAGGCAAGTGATATTCTTGAGGATGATGAGGGCATTGATGAAGAAGAGGATGTCAATGTAGATGCCACCCCATAGCAAGTCATCGCCCATCATCTAACAGATGATGATATAGTAAACTTTTTTGAAAATGTGTTATTAGTCGATAGATGTAAAGTTGTAGTTCATAATACTCTTCTTTTGGATATTGATAAATTGAAAGAATGGGAATATCGGGCCAAGGTTTTTATTAAAGCAATCAATGGCCGATATAAGAAATTTTCAAAGAGAAAAGAGTTGTTTTTAAAGGTTGAGAATCAGCCCCAAAATCTCGATGCTTTGCTACATAAAGTTGAATCTGGCACTATGGAGGCCGAGTCTGCATACACAGATGAAATTTTGGTAGTTGTTCTGAATCATTTGGAAAACCTCAATGCAGAGGCCCAAGCATATTTCAATGAATGGGCACTAGATCATAACAAAGTAGCAGTTGCAGAAACAACACGACTTACAACTGATGTAAGTTTTACATCTAACTAAAAAATCATTTTTTGTTAAATATGTTTTGTTTATAAATATTAAACTTTTTCCACTTCTGTTTTGTAGTCTAATTTCCAGCACCTAAAGCAACAGGTCGATGCCATGAAAACATTGATCAAGACTACCAAAATTAGCATTAATAATGCTATTGAAGTGAAGAAAAGGTTACAAAAATGGTTAGAGAAAATAATTGGCTGAAGAAGTTTATCAGAGATAAGGGCCTGGATGTCGATGCTAAACTGAAAGAAAATGAGAAAGAGTTGAATGCACCTTTCAAAGAAGATCCAACGAAGGAAGAAGGTTCATTGTTATCGGGGATCAACACTACAACAGAAATTTTGGTTAGGGCTGGTGCATTAGAAGAAAAGGATATTGAGATAGATGTGGGTGAACCTTCAGGAAACATGCAAAAAGAATAGAAGTTTGTTGTGTTGAATTTGAAGTGAAACAAAAACTCTTTGATATTTTTATAAATTGTTAAAGACTGGTATCTTTCTTGAAGTCAATGAATGAGACAATTTCCTTAAAATTTTTATTATAATTTTCAAATTTGTTTTAAATATTGTTTTGTTTTGATTATTTGTGTTGATGTAGAAGTTTGTTGTTTTTAATTTGAAGTGGAAAAAAATGTTTGATATGTTTTGTAAATTGTGAAAGAATGGTATTATTTTTCAAAATTGAAATCAATGAAAGAGACAACTTTTGAAAAAATTGTATTATCATTTTGAAATTTTGTTTTTAATTATTGTTATAGTTTGATTATTGTTATGTTTTAATTTGAAGTGGAAGAAATAATGTTTGATATGTTTTGTAAATTGCGAATGAATGGTATCTTTTTTAAAATTGAAATCAATGAAAGAGACTATTTTCGAAAAATATATATTATCTCTTGAAAATTTTGTTTTGATTATTGTTATGTTTTGATTATTTATGATGATGTAGAAGTTTGTTGTTTTTAATTTGATGTGGAAGAAATAATGTTTGATATGTTTTGTAAATTGTGAATGAATGGTATCTTTTTTGAAAATTGAAATCAATGAAAGAGACTATTTCCAAAAAATGTATAATCTCTTGGAAATTTTGTTTTGAATGTTGTTATGTTTTGATTATTTGTGTTGATGTATTAAGTAATTTTGAATTATGTGGATGCAATAAGATGTTTTTTTTATGTTATACGAATTAATTTGAAATGACAGGAAATGCAGCATAGATATTAACTTTGACAAATTGCCAATAATGATTTATACAAAACAAATCTACAAGAAAAGTTGAAACTTTAGACTAATACTTCAATAACAAGGCTTATGTAAAATGATATACAAAATATCCAGTAACACATTTCTAATATTAAAGATAATGCAGTGTTCTAATCAACATCTGTAATCAAATAATCCAATTTCATTCAAATATACATAATCAAATCAGAGGGCTATGCTATACAGAGTATCCAATGGCAAATCTAATATCATATTATATGATTAGTGACATCAAAATTACATGTAACAATATAATCTCAATATTCCTTTCATTACAATGTTGAACTCAAATCAAATCAAATGAAAGCATCCTTTCATTCTGATATGTGAAATCAAATCAAATGATAATATGTGAAATCAAATCAAATGAATGCATCCTTGCATCATAATGCTGGAAGCTGGAACAAACTCTTTTCAGATTGTACAAAATATTTTGCACTCATACCCAAAATTTCTATCGTCACAATCTGACCAGTGTTACCATCATCCTCATCATCCTCAATATTTGTTACACCTCTTCTCTCTGCCATAGATTTCCAATGTGACAATGCTCTTTCGTAAGGAAACTTCTCCACCTCATAGGTCGACACATATACTCTCAAACAATTTTCCAAATTTTTGTCCAACCTATTTCGAACTTTAGATTTTACATATGATAATGCACTGAACACCCTTTCATCTTCCATAGATCCTAAAATCATCATTTGACATAATTCATATAAATGAAAATATTCACTCATAGTATGTTGTAAGATAGTACTAGGTTGTAATATTCTCCACAAACATGAAATAGAACCTGCTTCATGATGGTTAGAGAGTTGTGAAACTTGAGCAGACATTGTTGTTCCAAAATAGTTTGATTGTTTTGTCAAAAGATCTCTGTTGAGAATGCCATTGATTTCAATACCATTGACTACCACACTTTTACTGAAATGGCCAGCAAGAATGCCCATGTATTTGAGAAACAAACCATTTACAGTTTGGTATTCACTACAAGGATCCCAAAACATCGGATTAACCACACCCATAGCTTCTAGCAATTCATCTCTTTGAAAACGGTCTCTTATTTCTTTTGTCAATGATTCTGCTATTTGTTTCAGTTTAATTTTTGTATCGTCTACAACTACATGAAATCTATTGTAGGTTATGGGTATTTTCTCAACTTCATTTGTAGCTATATCCATTCGCACGCCATAACAATATAAAGGTATTTCCTTTCCATGGACATTAATACATAGATGATCATTTATATTGAACTTCAGAAAGCTTTGAGGATCATTCACGTTTATTAATGCTCTCCAACTCTCAAACATGGGATCCATAAAATTTTGACCAGATGCGTACATCATATCAATATGCATGCAAATTTGTATTCTCACCCTGATGAAATCCATAATATAAATCGATCTTTCTTGTGCAATTTTGATCAAAGTATTCATTTTTTCCAACATAGGAAGAATACCGCACAATGTGAGAAGTGTTTCAAAGTCACTCATTCAAAAAAGTAAATCTTTAGCCTTATCAACTACCCTACGATTTGCATACATAAACCCTATCAGGGATTGATATTCTTTGAAAACTCTTAATATCGGTTGATACATCGAAATCCACCTAGTATCCACATCTTTCAACAGTTTTTTACCTTCAGTAACTCCTAGTGCAAACTGTTGAAACTCTAAAAATATTTTTGGACTACGTGAAAAATAATCATGAATTTCATGGACAAGCTCTTCCACTCTCGCAACATTTGTAAATGTATCCACAATTTTGTATGCAAGATTCATTCTATGGGCCATGCAATGAATAGGGATCAAATATGGGGTAACATATGTTTGTAGTCTAACACAAAGACCATTCCTGTGTCCTTGCATTGTAGCAGCACCATCAGCTCTGACACATATTAACTTAGAGGCTATTTCAATTTCATTCATTCTTGCTTCTTCTTTTAAACTAGTTACAACAACATTGTAAATATTTTCTGCATTACAATTTTCCACCATCTTGCGTATTCCAAGTAAATGAGGTTGCCTTAAATGATTTTCCAATGTGTAAACATGCATGCAAATCCAAGATGTATTGTCAACAATAGTCACCTCATCAATTGAAAGTGAAATGAATTTGGCCTTTTTTACTTTCTCTCTGAGGTCATCCTGCTCAACCAATGAGAGACATTTTGCCATTTCCCAACCACTTCGATCTGACCAATGGGTGTTGGGTAAGTTCTGCACATCAGCTAGTCAAAATAGAGATTTATAATCCATGAAATTAGACATAGGTCTACCCTTCTTAAGAATAGAGAATACAACAACAAACTACAAACTTTTTGAAGCTAAAGTTAACTTATTCATTTTTTGAAATTGGGCTTGAATCGTTGCACCTTTCTCAACCAAAGTTTGCTTTTGTTTCATTTCTTTATCATATTCTTGCGCATATCTTATATGTGCGCACTCTGATGCATCCTTCCACCTATAATTTTTTGGTATTTTTCGATCACCTTCTTTTGTTTTGATATAAACCTTTCCACAATGTTTTTCTACTGTATCTTTCTTAAGTTGCAATCTATGATCCTTTCCGTGTTTCCAACTGCAAATTACGCATCTCAATTTTGTTATTTCCTCACTACTATTCTCTGGTAGCACTGGCTCAATAAATGGAAATTTTGATATCCAATCAAGCTGAAATGATCTGTTAATTGTCCACCTAGATAACCTTGCACGTTTAGGTTTTTTAGATGAAGATTCTCCAAAAGTAGGGACTGCATAAGAACTATTAGTTTCTTTTCCACTTGGCATGTTAGATTCAGGAATCTCTTCATGTTGTTGTTGCATTTGATTAAGAATATTTTCATCTGTGGATTGTTCATTAACGTGGATATGTGGAAGTGGAGGCATATCAGGGTAAACAATGTTTTCTGTAGAGATAATACTAGTGTCAATAGTAGGGTCATTATCACTATGGCATTTAAAAGCATACCTTCTACAGATAAAAATGGACAAGCCATCAACCAAAAAGCACACTTCTTTATGAATGAAGATATTTATATTTAAAATTAACAATGTAAAAAAATTAACTGGTGAGTAAAGGCATTCATACCTTTAGTTTGTGCAGATGTTGATGGCTGACCGGATTTTAAAATATTATGAAAGTATTTGAGGATACTCCTTTTATTGGAAGACTGGCCTCCATTCTTTCCACTGCCTGCATTTGACATTTTACCTGTATGAACAGAAGAATAACATGAACAATGAACATCATTTTTAAAAATGAAAATAACTGGTATAAAAGAGAACTACTGCTAGAGACAGTAGAGTATCTGTCCCAAGAATATCGGTCCCAAGCAGAACAAAGCTCCTTATTGAGTGTCCATGAACAAAATGTTAAAAAATGAAATTTAATGGTAAAAGAAACTTATCGATAAATTGAGTCACCTTATGCCAGTCGCCTTATGCCAGTCGCCTTATGCCACTCGCCTTATGCCACTCACCTTATGCCACTCACCTTTCATGCCTTATGCCAGTCACCTTATACCACTCACCTTATGCCACTCACCTTATGCCACTCGCCTTATGCCACTCACCTTATGCCACTCGCCTTATGCCACTCACCTTATGCCACTTGCCTTATGCCACTCGCCTTCTTCCCATCGCCTTATGCCAGTCGCCTTCCACCAGTCACCTTATGCCACTCACCTTATGCCACTCACCTAATGCCACTCGCCTTATGCCACTCACCTTATGCCACTCGCCTTCTATAGCTTGCCTTCTACCCATCGCCTTCCACTAGTCACCTTATGACAGTCGCCTTATGCTAGTCACCTTATGCCACTCGCCTTATGCCACTCACCTTATGCCACTCGCCTTTTTTCAGTCACCTTCCGCAAGTCGCCTTCCACCAGTCACCTTCTATCAGTCGTGGACTCGTGTTTTGTCAGTCATCTGCTTTGTATCGCTCGCTATCCAAAAAAATAATGTTGCAATTGTATGAGAGTCGTTGTTAGGGTTAGCTATATATAATGGGGTACAAGGGGTGAATTGGGTGGGATATTTTTTATTTTTAATAAATTTAGGGCGAAAATTAGGCGGGAAACCTTATGACAATGGGGCGAATTTACCCTTAAAAAAATTGGATCCCAAAATTTTTGGGCGAACGGGCTGACCTCTATGGTCCCAAAATTCGTAAAATTAACATTTTGAAAATCTGAATATTCGTGCTAAATTGCGAAAATCGCCACTATGCAAAACCTTGATGAGTTGTCTATGAAATCAATAACCCTATCATATGATAAGGTTGAAGAGTTGGAGTATCTGTGCAACACTTTCAAGGAAAAAATAGATACAGATGAGGAAACCTTGAGGAAGGCCTACGCCACCTATAACAAAGTAATAAAAGAAAAAGACAGAAGAAAAAGCTAAGAAAGGTTCGTCAAGCAGTGCAGTGTATCCTGGCCAAGGTGAAGAAGAAAAATCTAACATAGAAGATACTCTAGAAGAATGATCATCCCAAAGAAGGAGGCTTTTGTATTTGGTATCATTCCCCTTATTTCCCTTCTTTTCCTTAAGTTGTTTTTATTTTATTTTGTTCCTCAATGGATAAAGGCTCTAGGTTCTAACATTATACTAACAAAATTACCCTAGGAGGTGCCAAGAATTTTGGTCAAAATGACCACACCTAGGGAAAGAGGGAGTAATCTTCTCAAGATTTTTCTAAGTATGGAAAATAGTCATGATCAGATGATATTTTTAAGGCCAAAAATGGATCCAAGGTGAAAAGTCATGATCAGGTAACATTTTGAAGGGCTAAGGTAGAGCCAAGGTGAAAATTCATGATCAAGTGATATTTTGAAGAAGCTAAGGCAGAGCCAAGACAAAAGTCATGATCGGGCGATATTTTGAAGAAGCTAAGGTAGGGCCAAGACAAAAGTCATTATCGGGTGATATTTTGAAGGGCTAAGGTAGAGCCAAGGTGAAAAGTCATGATCAAGTGACATTTTGAAGAAGATAAGGCAGATCTAGAATAAAAGTGATGATCAAACAACATTTTGAAGAACCTAAAGCATGACCAAGACAAAAGTCACGATCGAGAAACATTTTGAAGAGCTAAGGCAGATCCAAGGTAAAAAGTCATGATAAGGTGACATTTTGAAGGGCTAAGGTAGAGCCAAGGTCAAAATTCATGATCATGTGATATTTTGAAGGGCTAAGGCAAATCCTGGAGAATAGTCATGATTAGGCAAACTTTTGAAGAAGCTAAGGCAGAGCCAGGACAAAAGTCATGATCAGGTGATATTTTGAAGGGCTAACTCAAGCCTGGATAATAGTCATAATCAGGAGACATTTTGAAGAAGCTAAAGTAGAGCTAGGATAAAAGTCATGATCAGGTGATATTTTGAAGAAGCTAAGGCAGAGCTAAGATAAACGTCACAATAAAATGATATTTTGAATAGCTAAGGCAAATCCAAGGTTAAAAGTTGTGATCAAGTGACATTTTGAAGGCCAGATGGACCACGAAATATCTGAAGAGATTAAATAATATCACCATAACTAGAATATCTCAACTACTTCCTGTTGAAAGCTCCATACTCTCTTCAACTACTTATTTACTAGAATGAGCCTATGGGTATACTGTTGTAACAACTTTCAGTTTTTTGTTATGTAAAAACTATTATATATAGGATGAGTGACCTAAACAAATGGTCAGCTCTTAGGTGTTTACAAGTCTATGTATACAGACTTCTAAAATCTTAATAAAGATCATCCATTCTGGTTTTTGGCTCACTGGTGTTTCAAATCAAGTATGTATGTGTTTTCTATTGCTAATTGAATCTAAGGTTGAATGTAATCTACACTTATTATTACTCTAGATTCCTACATTAATGTTTAGTTAGATCTATAATTAACTTCATATATAAGCTACATTTAAATAAGATATTCACTAGGGGTTTTAGTTTCTATGCTTTGGTTCTCTGTTATGCTTCTCCATAAAAGGCTATGAGAATTGCTTTGCTATTTCCTAATCTATATCATTTTAACTCTCTAGCCATAGCTATATTTCCATCTCTTTATGCATTTCCCTCTTATCCACTTTTCCTAAAAGAAGTAAGAAACCAGCCTCCTCTAGATATTGAACCAAGTGAACTCTATTTAAACTTGGCCTTTCAATGTTGGCAAAGTCTTGGGCACAAACATAACCAAAGGTAGATTTTTCTCCAACAATACTAACCCTTATGCATAACCCTGGCCATGACCTTGCCAATTGAATATGTGGAAATAGTGAGATGGGAATCCTGACATGTTTGGAATGTTGGCAACTATTGGTTCTTTGGGTTCCTCTAGGGGAGCTAGATTGGATGAATAATCCATCCCCACATAGACAAAATTTATGTTATTTGGAGATGAACCCATGTCATATACTGCTCCTATGCCCAAAGGTGGGTCACGTGGGTGACCAAAATCCTTAGCATTAGGGATGGTGAGTGGTGTGACGGTGATATTTAGGATCACATATTCACCAATACCAAGATTATTGAGGTGGACCTCGACTTGGGAGGATATGGGAGGACTATGGTTGGATGATGGCTCAAGAAATGGTGAAGATGGAGATGTCTCACAATCCATCAACTCGACTTGTGAAACATTATATGATGGTAATGTATTACATTGGGAAGGTTTTTGGGTGGATGATGATGATGAAGTGGATGGCAATGATATTGATGATGTGGATTGATTGTGAGCACATGTGCATGTGGTCAATGAGGAAAATGATGGGGGCGTAGAAGCTTGATGGGGATTGGTGATAGGGAATCCTCATGAATGGGAGATTTTGTTAAGAAAATTGGTGAAGTGGTAGATGGATTTGCTTATGTTGAAAGAAAAATATGAGTGGAAGGAAGCATGGACACATATGGATTTGAGATGAAATTGCAATACTTAAATGGTTTGACATTTTACCCCTACCTCCTTGGGTCTTACCCAAAAGTGGCATCCCTTTTGGGATGTTTTCCACAAATAAAAAAAAAATGGTTCGAAATTTTTTGGTATGCAATGTACTTTTCCTTCATGAATATATTTTAAATATAGGTGTAGTATTGAAGGAACACATCTTATTTCCCTCATACAAGGTCTTCCAATGAGTACATTGTATGCCATGGATTCTTCCAAGATGTGAAATATGGTATGCAATGTCTTGACCCCTACTTCAATGGGTAAAACAATAGTGCCAACTGTGGAACACAAAGCATCATTAAATCCTTTTAAGGTGAAATATGACTTGGTGATATGAGATGGATTAAGGTTCAAATTATGAAGAGTGTATGTGGTGATAATATTGATAGAACCGATGTCAATTAACACTCTTTTAAAAGGCTTCTTGTCAATTAGAGCCATGATACTCAATGGAGGGTCTACTGAGTCTGATAATATTAGCTTAATCTCAAAGTCATAGAATGTGATGGAATGCTCCATGCATGTTTGGATGCTCCCCAAAAATTTGTTTAAGGCATTAGGATCTTGATATTGCAATTCAATGGATTTAAGAATATCCATTAATGCCTTACGATGTGGAGAATATTGTTGAATTAACTCATAAATTGATAATTTGGCAGAAGCCATCTTTAGACTTGTAGTTAATCGGACACTCAATGAGATGATTGGTCATGGTGGATGATTGATTGGGGGATTTTATGGATTTGATTAGCTAGGGATATGGATGGGTGTTGAATGATTGGAGAAAATTTGAATATGTGGCAATGTGGGGGGTTGTGACACACTTGGTTGAGATGGTTGCCTTACATTTTGTCGATTGTTTCCTTGATCTCTAGTGACCACATGGATGGCCCATACAAACCCTTGGTATTTTTGGACATGATTTAATCGATTAGGAGTTTTGGTATTAGCCCCTCCTATATTTGGTTGCACCTCCTCATGATGATAAAGTGGTGTTTGAAAAATACCAAGGTTTTAATTTTGTTGAGCAAGGGGGTTATCAAGCTTGATTGCCACCAATTTAATAAAGTCTTGCACTATGTCCTTACTGGATCATGACCACTTGATCAACGTGATTGGGTTGACTGGTTGGGGTAGCCTGTGTTAATTTTGGTTGGCCAAAATAGTTACTTTTATATTGGCCCTTATTTTACCATTCCTTCTTCTTAGGCTTAAGTATGCCTTGGATTTTTATTTCCTCGATGACACTAGCATGAGCTAAAGTTTCTTCAAATGAATAATAAGTTTGTATTTTAAGCATCCAAGAGATAGATTTTAAACAACTCTTGGTGAATATCTTGATTAGCTCATCCATTTGTAGGGTGAATGACAACTTTGTAATGACAACCCTCCAATGGTTTTCAAAATCATAGATAGACTCAGCATCATGTTGTCTTAAAGCATAGACATCAGATAATGAGACTTTCTTTCTAACATTCAAAGAATTGGTCAATCAATTGCTCAAAAGTATAAATACTATGACCGGGAAATTGATTATACCACTCTATAGCATCTCCTCCTAATGTTTGAGGAAATTTTCTTGAGCATGAGAGCATTGTCATTTTGAATTCTAAAATAGGCGTGTACAAATGTGCTCACATGTTCTTTGGGATCCTTAATTACCTTGAATTTGTCAAACTTAGGCATCGTAAAATCTGTCGGATATGGCGGTGATGGTACCGAAGGATGAATGGGTTGATTGACCAATTGGTGTAAGGTTAGTTTTTGGTTTTTCAAACCAAAAATATATTGTGTCAATTAATCTATCTATTTTTGCATGGCCTTAATTCGAGGGTCTTCTTCAGGAATGTTGAAACCTTGAATTACCTAATGATTTTTATGTGGGATGGAAAAATATTGTGGAGTGACTAAATGATGATGATATTGGTGATGATGACTAGGGGAATTGATGGAAATTTATGGATGGGAGATTGATGGTGAAAATATGGAGAATTATGGAATGAGGTTGATGTATGGGGGTTATGGCTAGGTTTTCCAATGGGAATAGGATGGGTAGTGGTATGACTTTGTGGGGGGATAGGGATAGAAACCACAGAATATTGTGGTATCCATGATAGACCTTGTTTAATAAGAACAATATGAGTAGAGTTTGGTAAAGGCTTAGGGTTCACTTACACTTGTTGTTGAGCATTTTGATGTTGCATAAGCAATTTATTCAAGTGTTATCATACCTCATTAATATCTCTATAAAAAATAGAAGGTATGGAAGTAGATGGTATGGAATATGTTGCTAGGGAACACGTTCCACTTGGTATGGTAACTTATGAGGCTGAAACTTATGAATTAGTATTTACATGTGCTTTATACAAGTGGTTAGTATATGTGGATGTGTATGAAGTTATAGGAGCACATGAGGGTTTGTGAATAGACATATGGGAAGAAGGTGCAACTGATGCCTTGAAAATAGGGTTGGTGTACACCTGGGTAAAGCTAGATGGTGACTGGGAATAAACAAGCTCTTGTTGTAAAGTATAATTCTATCTAGGTGAGTTGGGGACTAACTCTAAGACATAGTTAGAATACTAATTGAGAGCTTATACTCATGCCATGTCTATGTGGGTAATATGATGATAAATGGTTGGTGATGTTGACTCTTCTTGAGGCATATCCATATGAAAGGTTGTGGATGGCAAGGAATGTGAGGGACCTGCAGATAAATCTACTTGTGTCACATTCAAGGATTCTACCATAGAAGTGGTGGGGAAGGTGGATGAAGGTTCCATTGAATTATCTTGATTTAATGCTTTATTTTATTTTCTTGTTAAGACCATAAAGCAAATAAACCAAAATACAGATTATGCAGTAAAATAAAACACAAAATTTAAATTTCACAAGAAAAATAAACAATCAATGCTAAGTTTTTTTAACACATGTGTCTTACCTCATTAATTTATTATCTCATTTTTAATATGAGTTCATTTTCTTAGGTTTTTATCTTGTTTGTTTCAAATGTGCTAATCTAAATTAATCCAAAGAAAGGTAAAAAAACTATGGCTAATCTGGGGCAACGAGATTCTTGCTAGTGATGAAATCCAGCAAGTTTGCTCGGGGGTGACCTAAGATTTCTAAGAGAAAATATTGGTGGATGGAGATGAAAGCCACCATCACCAAATCTCAAGCAATGGCTGGTGATGAAATCCAACCACTACTATTAAATGTGAATTGTGCAATGTGTGATTCTTTTTAAAATTTTTGATTTGCTATTGTGTTCATACAATGTTAGAAATATAACTACTTTTGATAGTCTAAATCATAAGCCACTACTCACAATACAAATTTTTCCAAAGGATGTCAAGTACACCACTTAAAACCTACTCTAGACAGTTGGGGGATTCATCTACTCCTCCGTATAGAATCACCCAAGTACAGGGATAATTTTGGTATATGAATATTGTTCCTACTTAGACCTACAAAAATAGGAATCCCTAACCTGTATTGCAAACTAATTATGTAATATTTTTCAATTTGTGAATACAATAGAAACAAGAAACTTCAAATAGAAAGTGTGAATGGATACAAATGAGTAATCTGAAACCTAATATGCAAGCTAATATGAATTTTTTTACTAGATTAATTAATGATGTTATTTTTAGCTTAAAAACCTAAAAAAAATGTAAGATTGCTAGAATACATAAATAGAAAAGATAGGGTTTTAATAGTAAACTTACAAAAGAGCTTATGTTTCTACTCCAAATCTCTATAAAATGCCCCTGGGCATTTCTATATGGCCCTCAAGAATTGTTGGGCATTTGCGCACCTTCTACAACTGTTAGAATATAATGTGCACTATGCCTTGGTCTTGACACTTGTCATTCTCTTGACACTTGTCATGTGTTCATATAGGTCTCATGCCTATATAATGTTCATTTCTAAAATGCACTTGGGCATTTTTGGATGGCCCTCAAGTGTTGTTGGGCATTTGTGCACCTTCTAAAATTGTTAGAATATAATGTGCACTATGCCTTATTCTTGACACTTGTCATTATCTTGAGATGGAGATTTGGACCTTGGAATTCTATGTCAATGGATCGATTTTTTGGTGTGTTGGTGGTTTGCACATTTGTCATTGGTTTCAACACCACTTTTTGGGAAACTTCATGTCCAAAGTAGCAATTTTATGAAATCTTCTACCAAACAAGTCAAATTTTAGGTGAAACTACAATTGAGACTGTAGATGAGTGGTTGTGTCTTTGTTTTAATCCTTAGTGTCAATTCCAAAAGCCTCTGCTCATGGGATGTGCAGTGCAATTCTTAGATCATGTTTTGGTGGTTGTAAATATTTCCATTTTTTTAAGGATGGTGTGTTGGTTTCTGTTGTTTCATTTAATTGGACGTGTAGTGAAGAAGAGTAACAAATGGTAGTGGAAGATTTTTGAAGTTTGTGTTGCCAAAACTAGTGGATGTTCCAAACCAAATGAGATGAAATGCCAGCTCCAGTCAATTCTTTCTATAATTTTCAATGTCAACCTATTCATTATGCCAATTAAAGAAAGTACAGCAAGGATGCCTATGTGGAGCTTTACAATAAAGAGGGCACTATGGTTAGGTTAAATTAACTACGAGCGTGATTTCATGGTGGTAAACCCTATCCTTATCCCATGATTTAGGCATTTGTTTTCTAATGCCCAAAACTCAGTGCATTGGCCATATTTAACACATAAATGAGGGTTATTTTTAAAAATATATGGATATATGGGGCATATGGATTTTTTAATATAAAACAAAATGTGGTCCATGTGCAAAGTAAAAATTTGGGATTCTTTTTTTATAAAGTGGAGGTACCACTTTAATTTTATCAATGTATGGGGACTTTGAACTTTTGTAACGATCAAAATTTTTACTTATTCATGGCATGGAAGGGCCTCACATGGGCATTGTACTATTTTGATGGACATTTCAGAATACTCCCCTGTGAGGATGTCTTAATTATTTTGCTACTTAGAGAGGCATATTCTTGTTTTTCTACAAGAATAAGGCCCCATTGAGACCCAGACATAGGGATCTTTATAGTTGTCATAAATTTTTTTCCATGACAAACACAATGGTGGTGACCAATTGTAATTTTGAGGAAGCCCCATATGCATATTTTAGCCTCAAATATTGTTGTATCATGGAGTGCACTCTCGGTTGAACTCGATACTCCCAAGGCAAGCTGTATGTGATCCTTGTATCTAGTCATCTTCTCTATAGGACCTGGAAAATGTAGCGGTTGGTTATTTATGCATTCTGGTGGGATGATGAGATCACCATAAGGACACTTACTCTAGGGACTACATACATAGACACTCTAGACTCTATTCAAGGTTTTCTAGATAAAAATTTTAAGACTATAGACGAAGACACTTCAAAATATTATATTCTCTTCTTTCTTCTTCTCCTCCATATTTGGATTCTACGGCTCATTTATATTGTATTTAATGAGTGCATTTTTAGTATATACCGACACTATTATATGACTTGTATTTCTTTTGTATTAAGGTGTATTTTTGGTAGAGACCGACACCTTCTAGATTGAGGGGGGATGATATTCATGGTGAATCTAGTTAGTGACCTACGAGAGGCAACATACCTAGAGTATGACCTACAAAGGCAATAGACCCATGGAATTGGCTAATGCTAAGGCACCCAGGATGACCTTGAGGCACTTAGATGGCTAACCCAAAGGCAACAAATCCAAGGAAGTGGTTGACCCTAAGGCAACAGACCGAGATGTATACACTATTGATCTAGCATTATTCACAGTTGGAGATCCAAGTGCAAATAGCATGAGCCTAGACCAAATCATGTAATAAAGGAGGATGATAGGGTTCTTTTAGAGAATTCAACATTAAGGGGGAATTTTACCTAATGTTGACTTTTTTTTCTATAGTTAGGATAGTGCACATTAAGGGGGAATGTTAGAATATAATGTGCACTATACCTTGTTCTTAACACTTGTCATTCTCTTAAAACTTATCATGTATTCATATAGGCCTCCTACCTATATAATGTATCATTCTTGTATCAATAATTAATCTCATATTTTCTCATCCCAGCAACAAGTTCCTGTAAGTCTTCAAAAAACCTAACCAGTAACAAATTCTCGATTAACGCCTCTAAAAATCTTGCAAAATAAGATAGAAAATAGAAATTAAATTATTAAGTAAAATCATAAAAAGAAACCCTTAGTGGATCCCACTGTGATTTCCATTTGAAGAGACAAAAATGTAAATCCAAATAACATGAAATAATTTAAAATCAAAGAAAATAGTATTGCACAATGAATGATATTTATTAATGGGGGGAGCCTCAAAACTCCATTGTTACAATAAGAATTCTTGAATTCTTTGATACAAATTTTACAATAGCTAGGGTTCTCTAAAACCCTAGAAAAACAATGTTGGTGGTGTCTCAAAATGTGTCTTTGCTCCCAACAAAAGTGAGTGGGCTTCTAGTTATCCGATGTCGGGCCACTCTAGCTTAAGTAGTTGCAAATGCTAATGTTACACTTCTAGATCTGCACATAATAAAACAACAAATGATTTAGTAGCAACCATGAGGGCTCCATAATTTGAGACCATCTATAATAAAAATAGCTATCTGTTGTAAATGATATGAATAGAACTAAAAATGCATGTAATGAAATATCAAATAAAATATTTACCTTACTTGTCTATTGTCTTATGATCTGATGAACTCTATTACAGTGGACTGGTGTGGTGATGCCCTAGCATCACTTGGAGGCTAAGGGGACTTCATAAATTTTGTATAAAATACCCGTGGGTTCTTGCTGGTTGCAACAAACACCCGTGGGCACTCAGTGATGGCAGAGGGTGCCCAGAGGTGCTTGGTGGCAGAGAAGAAAGCACCCAAAGGTACTTGGTAATGATAGGAAGTGCCCGAAGACATTTTATGGCTGAGTAGGGAGTCTATAGAAGTATAAGCGAGGGAGGTGGCAATGGATGCAGGGGATATGGTAGGTGAGTATGGAATATGAGTGTGCTCGAGTGCTCCAAGTAACTCAGGGATGAATGGCTAAGGACTCAAAATGTGGAAAACTTAGGGATTTCTTTAGAAAAATTCTTTGGAAATTTATGGGTTGAACCATCAAAATGGATCAAATTAATAATCCAACCTAGGGCATGCTAGGTTTTCAATGACACTAATCGTGTGGCTGAGATAAAAGCATATCGAAGGATGGATATTAAATCTAGGGTGTGGAAAGGATTGATGGAAATGGATGGATAGGATTAAATGAAATTGGATGGTTGGGATTAATTCACTTATATAAATATATATTTATTAAATATATATAAAATATAATATATAAAATATTAATAATTAAATATATACAAAATAAATATATGTTAATAAACGGTGGAAATGGCTAGAAAGTCAGGATGGATGACAAGTGGCTAGGTTTTTGTGTCTACAATTTGCACTATTTTGTAATTCTAATTTGATGTAGAATCCATATTTCTCAAACCTTATTTAATTTACAAATATTTATTTGGTTTTGTAAACTATGGTATGCAATTTTACAAAACTCCAATATAGCCTTCAAATTCAGAAAATGCTCTTCAAAAATATAATTATAGGCTTCACAATAATAATCTAATTTTCTAAGGTTATAAAAATGCTTATCACTCCACTTGTACTTTTAATAAACTTTGACCTTATAATATATTCTCTTCTTATTCCTCCTATAAATATAAAACTTTAATATATGATAAAATGCTATGATAAATGCGTCAATTATTCATGTGCTCCTTGCTAGTCTTGCTGGGCACTTTTCTCTCTGGTCAAACTTGCTTGGAATGCTTCATCTGACTCTTCAAATATGCTTTGACCTTCTTCAATGTTTCTTGTATTTGCTATGTAAGGCACTGGAAAAACTGCTATATTAATACCTCTATGGCTATATGAGCACTTCACCTTTCTTTGGATGTGTGCCACATGGTGTAGATGTTATTTGACTCCTTGTCTTCCTTCTTGGTGGTGCTAACGTTCATGAATAGAATAAAGTGGACACTTGTCACTTTCTTTCTTGCAACTTGGGAGTTACATAGTCTTCTTGAGCACTTGGATAATAATGAAGAATGTTTGAACATTTGAGTGTTCTTTTCTCATGAAGAGTTATGTTCAACCTTATGCACAAAATTCTGTCTTTAGTGCCAAGTGGAGATCAACTCTTTGTGCATGCAATTTTTTTCCAAATGTATGGATTGTAAGGCTTTTGAATGCCTTTGCTCTTCCCAAAATTATTATTTCTCCTTGTAAAATGTATTATAGCTTCTTGAAAATGTATTCTTGGTAGAGTTTCTCATTTATTTGGATGATGGTGGACTTTCTCATGGATGGATTCAACCAAAGACCTTCTTGTATGATTTAATGGTGGCCCTATGGTAATCACTATGGTAGTTTATTTTTCTTCGTTGATAATGCACCCTATGTTTTCTTTCCATTATAATATGCCCTATTTTGAATGGCTATAATAGTACTTTTATAGGTTGTGGATGATGTTCTCTACCTTATTGGGCTGGCCAAAAATTGAGTCTAATGGCTTCTTTCCCTTATGCTTTTTTGCTGGTGTTTTTTCCTGCATATGGGTGAATGTATGATGGAGTATTTGCCTCCCTGTAATATTCTACCGAATGGTGCTTTATATAGTGGTGGTTTTCACCACTTCCTTGGTGGTTTCCTATACCACTACCAACTGTAAATCTGATGTTTTTAAACACCTAAAATCTGACCAAATTTAGAGCTCTTTTCCTTTTCAAAATCTATTGTACTATGAGGGTTATTTTCCTCACAAACATAGAATATTTTGCTTCTTCTTTCACTTTAAAATTCAGCATATACTAATACTTATAACTCCTTTAATAAATCAATCTAATGCTACTATAATATTTTAAATTTCTTAGATAATAAAGTGGTTCTATCCCACTAATCAATGATAAATAAATTTGATTTTATCTTATTAAAAAAAATAGCATATAATCAACTTCTTATCACTCCAATTAAACTTGTATTTTTGTTGTTATAATATGCAATTTTTCTATAAAATCAATGGTGTGAAATAGTGTCCTTTCTTATATTAATGACATCATAAAATTTTCTTCTTGGCTAGCTTTAAATGGATCCAAAATCTGATGCTTTAAAACTCTTAATAAACTCCTTAAAAATTTCTGCAATAGTAATATATATGGCATCAATTTTAAACACATTTTTGTAGCTTCTTCCTTTGTATCTTACTGTCTTGTATTTTCTGAATTTTCACCCTTCAATTTGCTGTTAGTAGATCCTTCAATTTGCAGCAATAATGGCTGCCTCAAAGCTTGATTTCTTTTCCTTAAACAGGTGCTTTCTTCTTCTTCAGACATGTGGTTTCTAACTTTGGTTTTTACATCTTAAAATCTGTCAAAATGAACTTCAAATATGCAATAAAACTCCTTCATAGGTGCTTCTACTAATCCTTATGCTTTTCTATCCAAATATATCTCAAATATTTCCCAAATATTCTTTAAAATACAGCTAATTTTGTTCTTACAATTCTGCTCAAAAAATGCATCTTAAACACCTTCTAATTGTTATTTCAAAATATGATTTGATGAATTTTACTAACCTTCAAATTTGCTGCTTTCTTTTCTATCAAGCCATTTCTTAGTTGACTATCCAAATCTTCCTTGAAAGATTCCCCAAAGCTTTTCAATCTGCAACTTTCTGCTTCTACTTTTTGCAGTCCTTTTCCTTTCAACTTTTATTCTAAAAATCAACAACTTGTGCTTTTATAAATTAGCCTACAAAACTTGTGTGGCTATCTTAAAATTTATCAAATTTGTGGATTTTGTAGTCTTCTTTATTTATTTTGACTTCTTGCTGAATTTTATATTCAAATCTGATCTCTTTCTCTATATTCTTTATCAAGAATATAAATGTCTTGATTTCTTCAAAATCTTCTTCAAATTTGATAAACTTCTTTCCAAATCCTTTTCCTTGTGGGCTTGTTGTCGGATGACAATAATTATCCCAATTTCTTCTATTCAGGTACTCTTTCTACTTGTAATATTTTTACCATGAACTCTGCTTCAAATCTCTTTCAATAATGGCTACTTCAGCTTATGCAATAAGGCTTTTCTGTAGTCTTCTTTTCTTTAAAATCTTCTTTAGACCTCTATTCTTGGGTCTTCTAATTCAGCAGCATTCAAATCTATTTTTCAATGAAACCTCACCTTGGTTTCTTCAATTTTCCACTACGGGAAATTCTTCAATGAGATCTCTTTCTGGATCTCCAAAATCTGCAATAAGACTTTCAATAGTCCTTCTATCTTCAGTATTCAATCTTTAATTTTATGCTTCAATCTACAATAGGACTTTCAATAGTTCTTATATTTTCAATATTCAATTTGCAATAGGACTTTCAATAGTCCTTCTATATTCAATCTTCAATTTGTTGCTTCAATTTACAATAGGACTTTCAATAGTCCTTCTATCTTCAATCTTCAATCTTCAATTTGTTGCTTCAATTTACAATAGGACTTTCAATAGTCCTTCTATCTTCAATATTCAATCTATTGCTTCAATCTGCAATGGGACTTTCAATAGTCCTTCAATATTCAATCTTCCAATATTGGAAGTTCTTCAATATGACCTTTCTTAGAGTCTCTTCAATCAACAGTATTGCAATGATAACATCTCCTTGGTTCTTATCAATATTCAATTGGGTCCTTCTTCTTGGACCTCCTTAAATGTCTATTTTCTGCAATAGAACTTCAGCAGCAATAATATATTCAAATTTCTAGAAATAATAATCTTCACTAGCTATAACTAGTGGAATCAAATCAATGTTGAATCCTAGTCTTCACAGGTGTTCCTTCAACCTTGTGGAAATATTCTAGCCAATAAATAATATGGAATCTATATTATTTCAATCAATTAAATTTATCAATAGGACCTCTTATAAGGGTCTCTAAATCTTCAATATCAAGGTCTATCTTCAAGACCTGTAAATTTTCTTCTATTTCAATTTTGCTCTTGGAATAGGTAAATCTTTAACTTTCACTAGTTTTATTTCAACCTAGTGAGAAATGCTATCTTCTATGGTTTTATTTTCTAGAGGTAATTTTATTTTATCTTATCTAGATTCTCTTTCTAGAGATAATTTTCTTTATCTTCTCTAGTTTCTCTTTCCAGAGGTAATTTCCTTTATCTTCTCTGGTTTCTCTTTCCAGAGGTAATTTCCTTTATCTTTATTGGTCTCTTCTTAACTAGTAGAAATTTTCTTCCTTCCAATGTATATAATAAATTCTATCAAACAATATCAAAGCCAAAAAAATTTGCAAGGGGTAGGTCTAAAGGCACGTCTGGTTTGCAAAAAATGCAAAAATGGTGTTGAATGATGAAAAATTAGAATAGTTTATAGTGTCTCTCTCAATTCCTATCTAAAACTATTGTGGCTAGATCTACCATGGATCTGATACCACTGTTAGATTTTGATGAATAACCACTCAATAATATTACCACTAAATCAATAATACTCAACTCAATATGAAGGAAATAATAATACTAAGAAAATAAGCTTATATTCAGAATATGAAATAACTCCAATATTGCTAATGGAATATGCTAAAAAATACAACAAACTCTTATTGAATAAAAGACCTAAAATACATCATATTACATCACCTTCCATTGCTCTATGGGTGATGTCCCATCTCCTGATCTTCCCTTTGTGATACTATTCTATTACAATTGCACATCCATATATAGGATGGAATGTGACTCTTCATATGGTGTTTCTTGGCCTACACTCTTCCTATGACTCTTCATATTTCTATTCTAATGACACATGTACATAGGGATAACTATGCACATTTACATTGTAAAATATCATTGCACATTTGTGCATTTATTACATTGCATAAATTAAATACTTTCATCCTAATATAAGACACTCTTTCATAATCTATAGATGTACACATGGTGGTACATTGTCATGTACCAAATAATATAATATATTCCAATATATATTATATATGTATATACATGGCCCAAATATATATATATATATATATAATAAAAAAAAAAATCTTAGTCATTCATATTGCATCCATGGCATTTTCGTATAAAATATCCACATCATTTTCACATTTCATTTTAGCATCCATATCATTTCATTGTGTCACACCATTTGTTGTATTGGTCATCATTTAGTCAGTTTGAATAATTTTTCATCCACCGAATCTTGTTGCCTTAATCAAGGATATTTTTGGCAAAGCATTACTCTCATTCCACCATAAAAAAAAAAAAACAAACATAAAATTCCAATAAAACCCCATAGCACATCATTTCTTTGGCAGTCTCTTATTTCAAGAATCTCTAGGTATTTTTAGTCACTCAAACACTCCTAGTGCTTCAGGCAATCTACATTGAAATTCAAATGATTCTTATGTGCTACAAAGTGTTCCTTGTAAATCAAGTCTCCTCTTGGACCACACACATTATAACATATTAAAAATATTATGAAGTCTAGGAAAAATGAAGTAATAAGTAGTTATTTTCATAAATTGAACTACTTCCCTTGCTCATCCAATTATGTGCATGGTCTAGAAATCTAGGAATTTACAAAAGGATAAGCTCCCTCTACTCCTCCAACAAATATCTCTTACTCCTCCACAAAACAAGGAAGTATACAAAAAGAAAAAAATCCCCTTGCTCTTCTCTAAAATGAGCAAGTCCCAAAAGAAATAAAAATCCCCTTTGCTCAACTACAAAATGAGAAAAAATCTAAATAAAATTCCAAAAATCCTAATATATATATATGGAAAGGATCTTGAATCCTAGGAATTCTCATTATTTCAAAAACCATGGGATGATATTCATCACCAGCAATGGGCTATAGACACTGACCTAGCAGTGGAGTAGTCTTACTTGTGGTGATATGTGTATCACATTAGCAACCTTCTTTTGTATATACCTATGCACAATTTCAAATGAGCTAGCTTGTTGACATAAGTTACAACTGACCAGTCTACCCTCACTCATAATGGGAAATGAACATTCATTGCAAACATAGTTGGTCCTTTAGATATTTGAATATTCTAGGACATCCTTAGCATAGATTAGAATTGCAATATTAATAGATGAGTTTGTTTTAGGTCAGTAGGATGCTTGAGTCTTTAGAAAACAACTCTATATTCTTTAATCCCTAAGGAAAACAAAGTCAAAGTTATTGCATTCCATATTACCATCACTTTGTTACATTATAGTGCATGTAAGTGTTAGATGTTGGTGCCCCTGATTAAGCAATAAAGAAAATTTGAACAAGCAAGAGTATGAAACATCTTCAATTGTTAATGCATTCATACCATTAGCTCATTCACATATATCACTACAATAAAAACATGCATGTCATTCATAAAGCATTCATCCCATCAAATACATATGCATTCATCCATACATATACAGTATAGCAAAAGTACGAATAAAGTAATACCAAAAGAAAGTCATGATATATATATATATATATATATATATATATATATATATATATATATATATATATATATATATATATGTCAAAAAATAGCATATTTCACCCGAAGGTTGTATACAACAAAGCACTAAGGCTCATATACAACAAAAATGAAAACTACAAAAAGAAGTAATAAAGCACTACTAGCTCGTGCCACCATGGTCCCTGGCTCTCTAAGAGAGGATCCATGACCAGAGGCTTGTGATACTAATGGATACAAAAAATGAGGAACTATATAATGGGAACCACTATGCCTGGACTCACTCCATCGGTTGGATTTATATATATGAAGACAAAAATGAAACACCAAATATATATATAACAGAAAATAAATAAACAGTGACACAAGATATTGCACAAAGAAATAGATTTTATATTATTATCATTGGTGGATCTTAATACAGTCATATGTGTCCCAAATAGGAGGTTTACACTATTTAATATTTTGATACAAATACAATACACTAGGGTTCTCTGAAACCCTAGTCAACAACACTAGTGGTGTCTTCAAAACTTGTCTTTGCTCCCAATAGAAGTGAGTGGGCTTCAGATATCCATAGGCAAGACCACTCCAACTTAAAAAACTACCAAATGAATATAGGTTCCTAGATCTACACATAAAAAATGACAATAGATGATTAGTAGTAACTACGAGGGCTCCACTGTGTGAGACCCTTATAAATCAATAGAAAACCTAGATGCCAAATAACAATACTATAAGTAAATATGGTAGCAATACTGTAAGTAAATATAGAAATATTAAAATCAATATCAAACATAAAATATTTACCTTCTTGACTTGTCGCTCTTTGATCTGGAATTGCTATTGATGCAAGTGCTTGATGTGAAGATCACCCTAACTACACTTAAGGGTTCATAGGGCTACATAACTCTAAATTAAAAACACCCATGGGCACTCTGGAAACACTCTTGGGCACTCAAAATAATGAGAAATTCTCATGGGTACTAGATAAATGCCTATGGCCACTCAAGAAATGCTCACGGGTACTCAAGAAACACTCATGAGCACTTGAAAGAATAGGAAACGCTTATGGGCACTCATGAAATGCTTACGGGTACTCGAGAAACTTGAAGGGTGTTCAAGGGATTGTAGGAAATGCATTAGAACCAGATATGGTTCGTGCAATGATGCAGAATATGCGAATGACGATGATGAAGGAATATGGTTGCAAAGAGGCTTGGGAACCTAGGGTACAAGGGCACAAGGAACTCAAGACAATCTTCTCCTTAGATTCCTTAGGAAATTTAGGTAGGATTTGAGTCATCAAAATTACTCCTATTTAAAATCTTCCCTAGGGCACGTTAGGATTTCAAAAACATAATTTGTGTGGTCAATATTAAAATGTGATAGAGGGTGGAGATTAGATCTAGGTAGGTGGAATGGATTAAGGTATGAATGGCTAGGATTAGACTGAGATGGATGTTTGAGATTAATTCACACATGAATATATATTTATTAAATGTATATTTTTTTGGTATTAGGTAGAGGTGGTTATAAGGTCCACAAACCTTTTGCATAGTCAAAATGGGTTGGTTCTAGCTCCAAGCCCATGTAATAAAAATACAAAATAGATCTTACCAAGATCCACATTAAGCCATACTTAGAGTCTGTAGCCTATACTTTTTGCTGGACTATTAAACAAAAACTAGACAACACCTAACACTTACTAAAAATAACACTAGGCTACTGTATCGTACACTTGTCACTTCCCAAGCTCCAGAAAATGGGTTGCCTTTTGTTCCTCTACCTAATTCCATCTGTCGGATTACTCATCACCAATCACTTTGATCTCTTGCTGCTCTAACAGGTTTGATCTTAGATCTTCTTTAGAAGCTAACACCAATAATTCTTAAGGGAAGTTATCCTTCTAAATTTGCATCTTCCTAGTAGAAACTACAATATTTGCCATTAGATCTGCCACTTGGTTCCCTTATCTGAAGGTGTGTTAGATTTTATGAATATTTGCTTCTAGTATAAGCTTCGAGATGGTCCAGCTAGGGTCTTTATCCTCCTTAATTGCCTTGATTATATTAAGTGAATCCCCTTCAAAGATTACTTCCTTATAACCCTCTAGTCTGGCAATTCTCATTACCTGCATGCAAGCACGAGCTTCTAAAATATTATTTGTTTGAGTTCCCAAAGGCTTTACAAAGGCAAGGACCACTTTTTCTTCCTCATTTCTCAGAAACCTCTTGCTCCTGCAGCCTTTGGATTTCCTTTGGCTGCCCCATAAAAATTGAACTTAACCCACTTTTGTGTGGGAGGTATCCACTTGATACCATCTCGTGGGTTGGTTGTAATGCCTGGGTCTGGAGGTTCCTCTCTCCAATTCCATAAAATACTCCTTTCCTTAGGAGACAGGTCTCATTTTGAAGTAAAAGGTTTTCTAGTTTTATTTTAGAGCTCTGATTATTTTATTACCACATAACCTGGGATATTTCTTCCATACTTTAAATACTCTTTTATTTCTCTCATTCCATATCCCCCATAAAAAGTGAGGTAAGCTAAGCTTCTAGAGCCAAGTCAAAAGGTTTACCCGAAATGGGGAAGCCCATTGTATGCAGAAGTCAGACATACTATTTGGATGGACACAATCTATATGCAATTTGGACAGAATCATTTGGAAGAGTGCACAAGAAAATTCACAAGTTAGAAATATATGACTTACATATTCTGTCACTTTCTCACACAGGATACATTGATTGATGAATTGGAAACATCTCCTCTACAAATTATCTATTATCAAAATATTATTTTGAACTTCAATCCAAAAGAAGAAAGCTATTTTTGGGGTTAAATTCTTTAACCAAATAATAGAAGTCAGAGTCTAGCCATTAAATCCTAGGTGGATTAGTTTATAGGCAGATTTTACTGAATAGATCCCATTTGTATTTTTGCCCCAAATCATCTTGTCTCTTCATCCCCTTGGAATGATCAGGAACACCCTTAAAGCATCATTAAGTTTGGTCAAGGCCACCTTATATTGCTCTGAAGGATTTTGAACTGTGATTTTATTCCAAGAGGAAGTTTCCTGTGCTACAGCAAGAAAATCCTCTACTTTTCCTCCCATTTCCTCTGAAATTTTGTGTTGCCTCACCCAAAGGTCTAAGTTATCTTGTAGAGGGGATTATTCCAACCATAGATATTTCCAAAATTCCACTTTTATTCCATTACCAATTCTCCATTTGATGTATTTCCTAACTACCTCATGACATTCGAGCAAACAATTCTAGAAATAGGATCCTCTAGGGAGATTATCAGCTTTCAGGAAGTCTTGATTATTTTTGATATATTTTGCCTTAAGAAGTTTTACCCATCCCAATTGATCATTATTGAAAAATATCCAAACCTATTTTCCAATCATATCTTGGTTCATTTCTTTCATTCTCTTCAGCCCCAGGCCCCCTTGATATTTTCTTGCACACACTTGATTCCATGCTACCAATGAAATTCTCTTTCTCTCCTCCAAACCTGACCATAATAAGTTGCATTGAATTTGCTCTAGTGTAGCTTGGACCTTTGCAGGAATTCTAAATAGAGACATGCAGTAGATTGGGGTGCTATATAAAGTAGTTTTAACTAGTAAGGCTTTCCCTGTGGAGCTGAGAAGGCTACCCTTCCATCCTGCTAACTTTTTGGAGATCCTATCAATGACTGAGTTCCACAATGTAGCCTTCATTCTTCCTTCGAACATAGGCATTCCTATATAATTCACCGGTAAAATATCCTTTCCACATCCAAAGAGGTTAACTATTCTTTCCTCCCTCCCACCAGGCATGTAAAAGAAATAGATGCTACTCTTCTTATAGTTTATGTATTGTCCTGCTTTCGTCTCATACTTGGTTAGAATTCTCTTTAGCTCCATAGCCTAAGGCATCGAGGCTTTGGACATAATGATCGTATCATCCATGAACTGTTGGTGAGACACTGGCTCTACTGTTGAGGCTGGTTTGAAACCTTCCAATCGACCTGCTACCACAACTTTTGAAATGTTCCTACCCAATGCTTCTGCTAAAATATTAAACAAGTATGGAGATAAAGGATCTCCTTGTCGCAACCCCTTTCACTCTTAAAGTAACCGAAGGGTGACCCATTCACCATGACAAAAAATATTGTGGTAGAGATACAACTAAAAATCAACTTAATCCACTAGGGATAGAAACCAAACTTACCCAAAATCTTGGTGAGGAAACGCCATGAGACCCGATCGTAGGCTTTATTCATGTCTAGCTTTAGTAACATACCTACTTCCTTAATATCCATCATTGAATGAATAACTTCATTAATTGTGATGGTACCATCCATTATTTTTTGCCCTTTCACAAAACCTCCTTGGTTCATATAAATGATGAATGACATGATAACCTTCAGCCTATTGGCAATTGTTTTTGTGAGAATCTTCATTAGAGTGTTACATAAACTGATAGGGAAGAAACTAGAAAATTCCATTGCTCCCACTAGTTTAGGGATGAGGAATAAAAATGTAGCATTAAATCCTTCTGGGATTTCCATATCCTTTTAAGCCTCAATTATAGCTTCCACTACATCATCGCCTAGGATATCCCAAAAATTCTGAAAGAAAGTAGCAGGGAAGCCATCTGGTCTTGGGGAGCTGTTACCATCCATGTCAAAAAATGCCTTCTTAATTTCCTCCTCTATAGAAGAGCTGAGTAAGAATCCATTAAGATTCTTAGTGACAAGGAGTGGAATGGCCACCAACATAGAGTAATATTCTTCAATAGTAGGATTTACATCTTTTAGAGATAATTTAAAGAACTCGGCCACTTTCCTCATTATGTATTCCATATATTTGGTGTTAGATGCATTGGCCATCTTGATATCCTTAATTTTATTAGTAATAATGTGGAAAATAGTAGATACATGGAAGAACTTTGTATTTCTGTCACCCTCCTTCAACCAACGTAGTCTGGATTTCTACCTCCAGAAGGTTTCTTCAAATCCTAGCACCATGTGGTATTCGTCTAACATCTCCTTCTCTTGGTTTCTCAGATCTTCTATAAGTTGATCTAACTTCAGCTTCTCCTGCAGTTCATTGATCTTGTCTTTTAGTTCTGCCTTTTTTGTGAACATATTGCCAAAGGAAGTTTTGTTCCACTCTCTAATGTTAGCCTTCACATTCCTTAGTTTACACGCAACTTGGACCAGTTTTGAATCATTATACTTTTTGTTCCACCATTGGGCAACCAAATCCTTGATATCCTGGTGTTGGAGCCACATAAGTTCGAATAGAAAGGGTTTGATGTCTTTTTTCTTAGAGTCCTCCCTAGTTTCCCATAGAATTGGGTTGTGGTTAGATATAATTCTTGGTAGTTCCATTAATGGAGAGTTCCCTAACCTCTCCAGGAATTCCTGAGAAATAAGAAACCTATATAATCTAATATGAATTTGTTTTTAATTCACTCTTTTGTTAGATCATGTATAGGAGAATCTACGTAGGTCCACATCTATCAGCTCATGTTGATCAACAAAATTTCTAAACTCGTAGATATCAACAGTTATTCTTTGAGAGCCCCTAAATTTATCTATAGGATTAAGGTAGCAATTGAAATCCCCTACCAAAATCCAAGGGTAGTTGGGTACCATATTACTTAGTTCATCTAGCTGACCCTAGAGAACCCTTCTTAGTCCATATCTAACTGGAGCATATACATTCATTAAGATCCACTCTTCCTGCTTGGTTTTATCCAAACATAAGATACAAATAAACCAACTAGACATCATAATCACTCTAATATCAATAATATTCTTATTCCACATAACCAACAACCCTTCTGCTATTCCAATGGCCTCCTAGGCTACTACTTCAGCTTCTCGCCAAGTCCTATTCTTAAAATGGATCATTTTACTCTCTTCCATTTTAGTTTCTTGTAGTAATATCATATCCAATTTGTGTTCTTGTCTAAGAGCATACAGAGTTCTAATTTTTGTAGGATCGCTCCCAAGTATATTCCATGATATAATTTTCATTTATGGGCTTTGGATCTTCGAGCCTTCACCCCAAAGTGTAATACTTCTTGAGTTCCATCAGCCACTCCTCACTCTACATCTTTTTGCCTTAAGGCAACATTTCTAGGTTTCCCTCTTCCTACCGAACCATATCCCCATACATCCGATTTAGGCGGGGGTTTGTTTGGTTTCACTTGGATTCTGGTAACCATATTGGATGGGTCAATCTTGGCATTTGGGGTAACAACCTGGATCTCTAGGTTAACTGGTCTTTCTGACAATGGAGATGATTTTGTGCTCTTAGCTTCTTGATTAGTAGGTTATTTTTTCCCTACTTTGGGGGTACACTGATCTTGGTGGTTCACCTCTACCTCCTAAGTATCCTTGCTTGTATTATCAGTTTCCTACTCCTTCCTATGATTTTGCTCCTCTAAATCCTTCTCTTGGGTCTCCTCTACCTCATATTCCACTTCTTGGCTATCCATATGATCTCCCTTCATATGATTTAATGCATCAAAATTGTTCTCCACTAGGATTTTTATCTCCTTGGAATTTCTTCCCATAAATTCCTCTACAGTATAGGGGACCACTTCTGTCGAGCCTCCATAGGTCTCCTGTATTACCCAATCGAACTTACTTGCTCTAGGGCATTGATATATGTGGTTTTTTCCTTTGTGATTTGGTTATGGGGCCTACTGCATCACCTTTGGAGTAGGTTGTACTTAAGGGTTCCCACTAGAGGTACCAACTCCCCTATGAGAGGATTTCGTATCATAGGCATTTCTAGGAGGAGGGTTATAAAGTTGCCTTTTTCTAACATTAGGCTGAATGAGGTCTCTGATATTTGAATTCCAAGCCCCACATCCTTGAGGCCCATGTTGGGCAGGAATGGAGACCTGCGGGGGAGGGATATTATTCTAGGTTTGTGGAACAATATTTTGGGGTGGGGGTTGGTTCTTGGAAAGGCAGTGGATACCCTAGTGCCCTACCTTCCCACAAACACTACACTTAATAGATATATTTTCATATTCAAAGTCCTAAGTATGAAGGCCATACATAGATGATAGTATAATAGATTTAGGGAGTTCTTTACTTAGGTTTTCCAACACACACATGCAAGTAGAAAGAAGTATTGTTCTGCTCAAGGTTGCAGGATTGATAGCTACCAGTTCCCCAATATCTTCAGCTATCCCAACCAAGATTTGCTCATTCTAGAAAAGTAGAGGTAATACCGATATCTTAACCCAAATAGGATCCAAATCCAACACCTGGATCAGGGGATTGAAATTGGGGGTCCAACGCTTCAGATATAAGCTCATTTTCCCAAAAAACCAAGGACCTCCTTGAAGAATCCTTTCAATGTCCCGATCACATTGAAATATCACCAAAAGGAAACTCTTGGGTAAAGCCTTAATCATCATATCGATCCTTGGACACCATTTTTGGATGGCTCATCTCCTTATGAATTTCAAGTCCGGTCGAACCCCCATAAATTTCACCACCAGAGATGTTCTTCCCTCCATAGCCACATGCTGAGCTAGGGTATCTAGGATGTCCAGCCTACCATTGATGGGTTTTAGATTAAAATAAGAGTCAGATAGTTTTTTCTTACCACAAAGAGCATTAAGATAATATGGCCTCCAGTTGACAGGTTTCTCTTTGTCTCCTTCCTAGGCCTTTCCTTGATATTGATGCATAGAGTCCTGGTCCCCATCAGAGATATCTTCGACCACATCTTCCCAATACCCTGGGTCCGATTCCAACAAAATTTCCTTGTCCACATCCTCCGCCTAGGGCCCTACTATCTCACTAGATCCCCCACCTAATGTGACTATTGTTCTGCCATTTGAAGCCCCACACCTAGGGTTTGTCGCCCCTAGACCTCTTGCTCCTTCTCCTTACATTACTGTCGATCGAGTCGTCGTTTGATTTATTAAATCTATATAGAATATAATATAAAATATTAATATTTAAATGTATATCAAACAAATATATATGTGTGTGTGTGTGTGTGTGTGTGTGTAAATAATGGGTAAAAAATATGGGAAGACCTGGATGGATGACAAGTGGCTATATTTTGGTGTCTAAAGATGCCCCTTTTTGTACTACATTGCATGAAACACAATGCAATGCAAAAATATAAGACACCTATTTTGGCTTGATGTAGAAGTAGCTTAGTTGGTATGTGGACATAAACTTGGAGATAAAATAATTTTGATTGTGTAGCTTACCCCCTCAATTGGTTAATGAGTTATGGATGAATATCATGATCCAATTGATAAACGAGTGCAAATAATTGTATGAATGGACAATATGAATGGTGTAAAAGGATGATACGAATGATGTAATTTTATTCTGTTTTTACCCTAATAGTTGAAGGGGATTTTTTCCAAGTGTAGATGCCATGATCATGTAATATGTATCCCATTGTGGGAAAGTCAAAATTAAATGTGGTTTCCCCAATTTTGGGGTGATTCCATGTTGTTGAAGAATGTGCCTTCTATTTTCATTGAAATGCAAGATGATAAAAATGCAAAAAAGAAAATAAAAATAGTTTTTTCCCTCTGAGCCACTCATGATTGCAACACTTTCTACATGGAATCCCTAGATAGTTTCTCAATCACTTTACCTGACCTATATCCTTGAAGACTAGTGTAATTGCAAAGGAAATGATGAAAATTATGATTTTATCTATGTTTCAAGCCCCATGAACAAGGCCATCAATGATAGAAATTGGTCTCGACATAGTCTCACTCTAAAGATGAGGTACCAAAATTGATTTTTTTTGAATAAAAATATAGTGGATGATGAAAATGGCCAAGTGTCCTTATGGTGGTTTACTCATCTTGTCGAATTGCATGGATAGCCATTCACTGCAATTTCCAAGGAGATATAATAAACCACTAGATACAAGGTTCACTTGAAATCGTAGCTAAACTTGGTAATTATTGAATGTAAATGTAATTTTTGATGGATTTGATGGTGACATGAAGATGTGATTACGAGAAATGTATTGATTGATGTAATATGGAGTGATTTTAAGGGCTACATTTTTGAATATATGGATTCAAGTGACTGAGTCCATTTTTGCCCCAATAGATGAAAGGGGTTTTTGACATGTGTATGATGCAATAACTATGAAAAATGCAATGATTGTGTCTATTCTTTACCCCAACATATGAAGGAATTTTGACATGGAAAAATGCAATGCAATTATTGTGTATGTTCTTTACCCCAACATATGAAGGGATTTTGATAGGGTAAAATGCAATGAAATGATTGTGTCTATTCTTTGCCCCAACAGATGAAGGGTTTTTGACAATGTATGTGTCCTTATGGTGATCTATCCATCCTAATGGATTGCATGAATAACCAGTTGTTGCAACCACTAGGTGACTAGGATAAAATGCTAAACACGAGGTTCACTTGTACTTATGTCTGTTATTTTTTCCTATAGATGAAGGGTTTTTGAAATGGGGAAAATGTGATGACTGAGTCTATTTTTGCCCTAACATATGGATTTTTTTAAATGGGTATTATGCAATGAATGTATCTATTCTTTTCCCTAATATATGAAGGGGTTTATGAAATGGAAAAAATGTGATGAATGTGTCTATTCTTTGCCCTAACATATGAAGGGGTTTATGAAATGGGTAAAATGCTATGAATGTGTCTATTCTTTGCCCTAATAGATGAAGGGGTTTTTGATATGTAAGTGTCCTTATGGTGATCTATCCATCTACCGGATTGCATGGATAACCAATCACTGCAACCGCTAGGTTAATAGAATAAACCACTAAATACGAGGTTCATTTGTATTTGTACATGTACTTGGGAAATTTTGAATGAATATGTAATGATGAATGAAATTGATGATGTTGAATGTAAATTTGAATGTGATCTATTTTTTCCCTAATAGATGGAGTTTTAAAATGGGAAAAAAATGCAATGATTGTGTCTATTTTTACCCTAATAGATGACAGGATTTTTGAAAATTTAAGTTTCCTTATGTTGATTTGTCCATCCTACCAGATTGCATGGATAACTAGTCACTGCAACCGCCATGTTAATAGGATAAACCACTAAATACAAGTTTCACTTGTAATTGTATATGTACTTGGGAAAATTTGAATGAAGATGTAATGATGAATGAAATTGATGATGTTGAATGTAAATTTGAATGTGATCTATTTTTTCTCTAACAAATGAAGGGGCTTTGGAAATGGAAAAAAAAAATGCAATGATTGTGTCTATTTTTTCCCTAACATATGAAGGAATTTTTGAAAATTTAAGTGTCCTTATGGTGATTTGTCCATCCTACCGGATTGCATGGATAACCAGTCACTACAACCGCTAGGTTAATAGGATAAACCACTAAATACAAGGTTCACTTGTACTTGTGTCTGTTATTTGCCCCAATAGATGAAGGATTTTTGATAATGTAAGTGTCCTTATGGTGATCTATCCATCCTATAGGATTGCATGGATAACCAGTCACTGCAACTACTAGGTTACTAGGATAAACCACTAAATACAAGGTTCACTTGGAAAGTGTCAAGGAAATCTGATAAATGCAATGATGAGTAAAATTGATGATGTTAAATGCAAGGAATATGGATGATATAATGAATGATTCTATTTTTGCCCTAACAAAAAAGGGGGTTTTGACAAGGAATGAATGCAAGGTAAAGGGATTAACCTTTGAAAAAATAATACAATCTTGTGAACTTGGCAATTTATGTGGATGATGTGAATACAAGGCAAAGGGCACAACCTTTTGAACCTATAAATTGATGTGTTGATGATGTGAGGTGTAAGCATGATTGAATTATTTGTTGAATTGGTGGGGAAGGTGTGATACCTTGAACACCCCAAGTTGTGTGCTTGTTTTTTTGATTGGGGGAAGGTGTGATACCTTGAACACCCCTAATTTATGATTTTGTTTGTTTTATTGGGATAAGGTGTGATACCTTGAACACCCCAAGTTGTGTGCTTGTTTGTTTGATTGGGGGAAGGTGTGATACCTTGAACACCACTAATTTATGATTTTTTTTGTTTGATTGGGATAAGGTGTGATACCTTGAACACCCCCAAGTTGTGATGTTGTTTGAACTTTCTAGCAATATTTGCATATGCGAGTTATATATATATATATATATATATATATATATATGGATTTTACTTTTATGTTATGCTTTTATGTGAATGCTTGTTGTGGAAATGCTTTTGTGGATGCAAATATATATGGATGATTAATGCAATGGTAATGTGTATGGATGCAAATGTTCTAATGATCATTCATAGTTTCGATTTTGTTTGGCCATGTTTAGCATTGTTTTTTAATTAGGGGCACTAAAGTGGTGGTATGTGAAATGGAAGACTCATGCACTGAAATGGATGTTGACATGGAAGAAGATATGGATGTTGATATGGAAAACTAATTGTTTTGTAGAGACTCAAACATACTAGTGATATCAAACAAACTCACTAAATACTACCTAATTATTTTAGGACCAAATGTGTGTAGTGAATTCATTTACCGAATCATGAGCATGGTAATGACTTGAGGCAATCAATAACCAATGTGTGTGCAAGTGAGTTCATTAACTCATATTGAGTAAATTTGGTAAAACTTGTTATGGGTGAGACCAAGAAGTTAGCTTGTCCTTATGTGCAGTCAGAGGTCTCTTTAAAAGATATGTGTCACCATGCATGAGCGTACTCCAATACCAATCAAGCATCTATAGCTCCAGTGGAGACTAGATCCATATTCCAAAGATTTTATCTCTTGAGTTTTAGGTATGACTACCTAACTGTCTAACTAGAAATGTAGTACAATCCTTACAACCCAATGATCAGTGGTGTGTGATGTGTAATAGATTTAGAGTTTGAAGGGATTTTCCCCTACTCCTTTTACTTTTGAAATTGTTATAGTGGTGAAAACCACTATTTTGTGGACTATGTTGCATAATGGGACAAGAAAGGAATACCCTTTTCACTTCAAGGTTCAAACCAAGTATGGTGTTATCCCTCTTTGACACAAGATGTTTTTAATATGTGAAATTGTGTCTTGGTCCTAAATAAAACTCAAAATGTATTTGGAGGTTGCTTAAAATACTAGGAGTGGTTGAGAGACCAAAAATACCTAGGGATTTATGACAATGTACTTTTCTAATGAAAATTTGGCTTTATGGAGTGATGCAATGAGATGGATTATTATTGAAGGTGCCCCTGATTAAGGCAACATGACTTTATTGGACCAATTAATATATGAAATGAATAAATGATCCCTAATATGAAATGGAATGTATGAATGAAATATATGAAATGCAACTTGTGAAATGAAATATGTGAAATACAATTTTTTTGAAATGAAATGAGTGAAATAAAATGTGTGCAATACAATGTATGCAAATGAAATGCATGTAATGTGATTTATGCAATCCAAATGTGTAAAATTTTGTTTTTGTGTATTAGCTATGTATATATACATATATATAATTCACAGTATACATGGAACACTTTCAAGTGTATACCATTAAGTGGTTCGGGATCTTCAACTCACCCTAGCTTGGTAAGCTTTTGTGAACTCAGATACCAACAAGCGACATGTATAGATGCAAATGACTTTGAGTTGACGTGTGACCAAAGGTGTTAAGTGCCTTTGGATACTTTTGAAATTGAAATGTGACCAAAGGTATTAAGTACATTTGGAGCTTTTTGAAATTGAGATGTGACCAAAGGGAATTGGCACCTTTGGACCAAAGGGATTAAGTACATTTGGAGATTTTTGAAATTGAGATGTAACAAAAGGGATTTGGTACCTTTGGAACTCTTTTTTTTTTAATTTAAAATGTGACCAAAGGTGTTAGGTGACTTTGGACCAAAGGGATTAAGTACCTTTGGAGATTTTTGAAATTGAGATGTGACGAAAGAGATTAAGTACATTTGGAGCTTTTTGGAATTGAGATGTGACCAAAGGAATTAGGTTCCTTTGGAGATTTTTGAAATTGAGATTTAACCAAAGGGATTTTGATTCTTTTGGAACTTTTTAGAATTGATATGTAACCAAAGGGATTAGGTTCCTTTGGATATTTTTGAAATTGAGATTTGACCAAAGGGATTTTGATTCCTTTAGAGCCTTTGAACTTGAAATGTGACCAAAGGTATTAAGTACCTTTGGAGCATTTTGAAATTGAGATTTGGCCAAAGGGATTTTGATTCCTTTGGAGATTTTTTTTTTGTGAGGAAGGTGTGATGCCTTAAGCATCATAGATTTACTTTATGTTTGATTATGTGGGTGATTGGGAGGATGTGATATCTTGAGAATCCTCAATGTGCTTAATGATTGAGTTGGTACCAATGTCCTGATCATATGGGTTGAACAGATTATCTATGGGAAAAACTTTCATATCAATAAGATCTTGGACAATATCTTTAAAGACACGATAGTTGTTGATGTCATGGCCTATTTTTTGATGATAGGGATAGAAAAAGTGCTCCTTAAAGTGTTTGCCTCATTTGGTTGGGTCTCTTGGTTTGATTTTTGGAAGTGAAATCTCTTGTGCTTCATACAACCTTCGAAAAATGGTTGCATATGATTCTGAAAGCACCATGTAGTTGCAAGATAACTTTGTAGGACACTTAGTGTATTTTTCCAATTGTGTTGGATGTTAAATTTGTGGTACAAGTATCATAATATAAGATGTGGATTGTAGAACTAGATTTTGCAACTACTATGGTTTCTGACATGGATGATCATGAAGTTGAAGATGACTCAACTCTAACTCAATGTTAGTGAGTCGAGTTAAAATATATTGTAAAATTAAAGTGTGTTGAGAGTTTTTAGACATGGTGGATGGATTGATGAATGAATAATATTGTGTGTGGTTTTGGTGGTGTGATGAATTGGGGGGAATTGATTAAAATTTATTATGATGAGGTTGGTGAAGAAATGATTGTGAATGAAGAAAAGGAGATGATGTGTGAGGACTATGGATGGGTTGACTCATGGGAATGGAATAGGTTTATGGAGGTATGGTAATGGAAACCATAGAATATTGTGGTGCCCATGATGGACTTTGGGTGATGAAGGTGGGTTGAGTGGAAATTTTTTGAGGCTTAGGGTTCACTTGAACTCACTATTGAGCATTTTGTCACTTCTTAAGAATTTTTTTCAAATGCTTCTATGCTTCATGAATTTACATATCATCAGTGGAAGCACGAATGTGGATGGAATATCTGATGTGGTTGGGGGATAAGTGGCAATAGTAATTAAAATTTTATTGGATGAAATGGACACTTGTGAAGTAGCATTGACATTTACTTCATACCAGGAGTTGGTATAAATAGATGTGTATGGAGTGCTAGGAGCACATGATGATTGGGGAATGGAGAAATGGTGGGAAGGTGCAATTGATGCATCCAAGAGAGGGTTTGTGTACACTTGGATGAAGTTGGATGACTGGGAAGGAACAAGTTACTACTGTAAATAAGGGTCTTGACTAGGGGAGCTATGGATGGGTTTCAAGACATAATTAGCCGATTTGTAGAGAGCCTCTATTTTGGCCATGTCTATGTGGATAATGGTATGGTTAATTATAGTCGAGGATGATTCAAATTATGGAAGATATGTGGAGGTGTATCTGTGTGAGACATCAATAGTTTGCACAACATGTGATGAGCCCATAGATAAGTTTTTGTAATCTTTTTGAACCACACTAATGGGATTTACCACAGAAGTGATAGGAAATGAAGATGAACAGTCCATAGATGTATTGTTTTGGTTTAAATATTTTTTTCATTTCTTGTTAAAACCATAAGCTACTAAACCAAATGTAAAATGTATTGTAAAGGAAATACAAAAATGGAAATTCACAAAAATCAAGTGAATATAATCAATGCTATGTTCATACAACAACTATGTCTTACCTCATTCACTAATTATGTCCTTTTAATGTTTTTTCATTTTTTTTAATTTTTTAAATTTTTATTATGTGTGTTTGAATGCACTAATCTAAAATTAAAATGGGTGAATAATATGGCTAGGAACAGGCAATGAGATTCTTACTTGTGATGAAATCCAAAAAGTTTGCTCGGGGGTAACCTATGGCGTCTAGGGGAAAATATTGGTCAATGGAGATGAAACCCACCGTCACCAGATCTCAAGTAATGATTGGTGATGAAATCCAATCATTACTATTAAAATTGCAACTTGTAGTGTGTGATTCCTTTTAAAAAGTTTATTTTTTCTACTATGCTCATACAATATCATAAAATAACTGCTTTCATTAATCTAAATCAGAATCCAACATCAAAATATCAATTTTCCCAAAGGATGTAGAGTACACCGCTTAAGACCGCTCTCTAAATAGAGGAGGGTTCGTCTACTCCTCCGCCTTGAATCACCAAATGCGAGGGTACTTTTATTATTTTAAATTTTGTTCCTACTTAGATTAATAAAAACAAAAATTTCTAACCCTAGGATGCACACTACTTTATGCTTTTAATATTTCATATGTAGAAAAAATATGCAGCACACCAGAAAGCATGAATTCTTTTTAAATGAAAATGTGTTATGTGTAAATGCAACTATATGTAAAAACTAATTTGATGCCTAAATGCACACTAGAATGATTTTTTCTAATAGATATATTATTATGTTATTTTTAATCCAATATCTGAAAGAAAACAAAAAAAACATAAAATGTAAAAATGCATAAAACAAAGATTAGGGTTTCAAGGTAAGCTTACAAAGAAACCTACATATTTTTTCTCTTCTATATGAAATGCACCTATGCACCCTGGGTGTTTCCTAAATGTCCCACAAGCATCGCAGGGCTTTTGTGCACCTTCTGCAACTTCTACATTGTTCTAGAAATCCATATTCTATGAAAATTATGCGATCTATGCTTATGAAAACCTATAAGATAAAATAGAAAACTTTAAGTTAAACCACAAGATAAATAAAAGTAATAAACCCTTAGAGGGTCCCACCATGATTGCAATTTGTGAAGATAAAAATGAAACACCAAATATAGATAACAAAAAATGAACAAACAGTGATACAAGAGATTGCACAATAAAACAAATCTTATATTATTAATGTCGGGTGGATATCAATACAATCAAATGTGCCCCAAATAGGGGTTTATACTATTTATTATTTTGATACAATGAATACAATATGCTAGGGTTCTCTGAAACCCTAGCCAAAAATGTTTGTGGTGTCTTCAAAGTTCAACTTTACTCTCAACAGAGGTGAGTGGGCTTTAGATATCCATTGATCGGACCACTTCAGCTTAAACAGTTGCTCAATGCCTATATATCTCTATATTTGTACACAAAAAAATAACATAAGGGGGTTAGTAATAACTTTGAGGGCTCCATTGTGTGATACCCTTAGAAATCAATAAAAACCCTAGCTATCGAATGATAAAAATACATGCAAATATGAAAATAATGAAATCAATACAATAATGAAAGATTTACCTTGTAAACTTGTTGCTTTCTAATTTTTCATTGTTTTTTTGTAGGAAAATAGGTGTGTAGGCTCCCTAGCGACACTTGAGGGTTCACTAGTTAGCAGAAATAGGATCTGAGATGCCCGTAGGCACTCGATAGAAGTAATAAGCACCCAAGGGTACTCAGGGATGGCAAAAAGTACTCAAAGGTGCTTGATGATGGAGGGAAAGAACCCAAAGGTGCTCAGTGGTGGAGGGAAGTACCTAGAGATGCTCAAATATGATAGGATATGCCAAGAGGCACTCAAGAACTAGGAAAAAAACTACATAAGTAGATCTGGTTCAGCGAAGCAGGCGATGGTAGAATGCGATGATGAGGGCAAGGATGCAAAGAAGAAAATTTAGGATTACTCTGACTAAAAGGACTTCTTAGGTTTATTAGGACCTCAAAAAATTAGGGGTTGAGCCATAAAAATGACTCCTATTTATAATATTTCCTAGGGCACATTAGGGTTTCAACGACACAATTTGTGCGGTCAAGATTAAAATGTGATGGAGGGTGGAGATTAAATCTAGGGATGTGACACGGATCAAGACAAAAGAATGGTTGGGATTAAAAAAATATGGATGACCAGGATTAATTCGCACATATATATGTATTTATTAAATATATAAAATATATATTAAACATATATATATATATATATATATATGTAAATAATGGGTAAAAATAGTGGGAAGACCTGTATGGATGATAAGTGGCTATATTTTGGTGTCTATAATATATATATATATATATATATATATATATATATATATATATATATATGTATGTATATATATATATATATATATATATAAGTATAAGTAAAAAAGGTACATAGTTCACCCGAAGGTTATATATAACAAAGCACTAAGGCTCATATACAACAAAAATAAAAACTACAAAAATAAGTATTAAAGCACTACTAGCTCATGCCACCACGGTCCCTAGGCTCTCTAAGAAAGGACCCATGGCCAAAGGCTTGTGATACAAATGGATCCAAAAAATGAGGAACTATAGAATGGGAACCACTGTACCTAGACTCACTCCATTGGTTGGATCTAGATCTTGAGATAGAAGGTCAAACAGGTAGTGTGATACCCTGCTTCACAAGTAGATCCTCTAATGATCGAATGTACTCCTACAACTGAATATAATCCTACTAATATTGAATATGAGATAGATCCTATCTGATTCATCCATCCTTATCTATAATTTTATCATAGAGAGAATCAATCATAGCTTCATCACCATATCCACCTGGGGTACTCCATAATCCCTCTACATAGCTCCATAGCTAAGCCACCTTAGCATCCTAAGCCTATGCCTCATCCTGTAACCTCTCCACCTCAGAATATTTAGTTACCAAAACCTATAAGATGTGATCCCACTCCTCATCTAGGCTATCTTGCTTAACCTATAGTATCCCCCAATCCTCCTTGCTCCATGCAGGAGGTCTCTTAGGAGCACCACCACCAGCCCCCATATCTCCACCTCCAACTATGTCCTCAATAGATCGATCCACATCAGACCTCAAATACATCCCAGTATTGTTGGATTGGTGATGTATTTATCATTTAGGAGTCTCATCTATACCAACTTCTCCATCTCCATCATCACCAACAACATCATCAATAGCCTAACTAGGTGCCCAAGTAGGCAATGAATCAAACCAAGCATTGTAGTTGATGGTAGTCCCAATGTCATCCACGTCTGAGATCTTCATCGCCTCAACTACCTCCTCCTCAATAGAATAATCTACAAATTAATATAGGATCAACTCATTGCCATGGTTCCTATAGATAACTAGAGCATCAAGAACCCCTTGTGGTATCCCTAATTATCTAAGAATATGAGATAATTAAATCAATTCTCTCTCACTACCATGGCACCTAATAACCTACCTAGTCCACCATAACTACCCACCATCGTCATACCAAGCAACCCCTAGCCACGGTCACAAAATAACATCTACAACTATCAAGACTACCCAAATATCTTGATACTCCTGGTTGCTGCAACTAGGATGACTCGATCAAAGCTTCTCATTGGTATACCAATACAAATCATAAGAGCACAACCTATTCCACTTGTAAGGCAACCCCAATGGATGAGCCACTCTGAAGTAATACCAACCCCAAATCTTGATAATACCCCTAGTAAATAAACCCTACAGTCTCCAACCACTTCCAATTATCAGCAATTAGTGCCTTCCTCACACTAATTAGAACAGGTAAAAAGTGGTGTTGTGCCTCAAACATTTTCACCTACAAAAAAAACAACAATAAAATGTACATTAGTATCTCATCTAAAAAAAACTTTCTACCCATCCCATTACCAATAAAAGAAAAAAATTTCACCCATCCCATTATCCATACCAAAAAAAAAAATTATTCACCCATCCCATTACCTATAAAAAAAAAAAAATTTGCCCACCCCTTTATCATTATAAAAAAAACTATTAAAAAACTAAACAAACATAAAGGAACCTAAGCTACTAGAAGGCCTCAAAAACATACCTTGGAAACCTGCACTCTAGCTCCAACTACACCTCTAGATCCAACCATCCCTCTCACCATCTCAACCACACACACAAGCTCTCTTACTCTCTCACACACAAATTTAGAATGGTCAAACACAAAAATGAAGTAAAAAGGACCCCAAAAATATATTTATAGGCGAGCATTTCACATCCAAATGTAAACCTATATTTGGAAGGTGTGTCCAAATGCAGCCCTATGTTTTTCTAATCTCAAACATAGCTCTACGTTTGACCAAGTTTAAATGTAGTCCTGTGTTTGTAAAATGTAGCTCTGCCTTTGGCACTAGTAAGTCAAAAATCACATCAAAATGCTCCAAAACATCACAAATTCATAAAATCAACTCATACATGCATCCAAAACATCATCCCATCTCATATTTTCCCAAATTAGATCAATTTGGTAACTTGAATTCAGAATGTAACTACGTTCAAGAAAATTTGCCAAAAGTACTCATCAAAATCTATCCACAAGGTTGCAAAAGTGAAAAATTCTCACAAATTGCAAATTGGTATGCACCATGACACTAAATGAATCCTACTATCATACACATACCCACATTGGTTGGTCCATCTACCACATATGAATTGCATCAATTCACCAAAAATAAATTTTCAACAAAGTAGCCTATTCCAACTTGGGGTAATCAACTTGATCTTCATCCATCAAAAAATCATTCCACTATCCAAAATTTGGTCAAATGGCTCATGGATATTTTTTTTCATCTTTCACCCATCCACAACTTGAGGGGATAAGCAAAAAGTAAAATTTTCAAAGATCATTTGGTCCTCATGTTGGGGCAACAAAATGATTATTTTTCCATTCAATAAAGCCAGGTGTCTCTTGTTTTTGCATCGCATTGTGCTTTGCGCAACATGGTACAAAAAGGGGTATCTATAGACACCAAAATCTAACTATTCATAAAACCTATTCACACCACCAAACCTGCATAGTAAAATAATATGTCTAAGTTCTAACTTAGGTATAATTTCCTACACATTTTCCTATTTTCTAGATTTTGTAAAATCTAGAAAATATCCCCTAGGATACCCTATCTATCCCTTTGACATGTGTCCTAGCCACCACTATCCCTCCCCTTGCCACATATCACACACCTCACTCCACTCCCACATACCCACTTGCCACATCTCCCTAGTTAAGTGATATACCCTAGGTGACTCACTCTAACTGCCCAAGAGAGGTGGTTGTCCAGTCCCTACCACTTGGTAGCCCTGGATTACCACCTATCCTTTCCCGCTCTCATATCCAAATAATATATAAATAAAACCCCATTTATCAAGTAGATATGCTAGAAAAACATACCATAACACTGCTAGAATTGCTATAGGAGGTCATCAACATCCTTGGAGATCAATTCCTAGAGATCCTGGATCAAACCCCAACACTTCTGCAACTCAGCCACAAATGTGGAGGAGCATTTACATAAAATAAAACATGGATTTGAATTTGTACAAAAACTACCTTGTGTTTAACCATCTCCAAATGTGTCCCTAAATTTTCCCAGAAGCAAATTTAGTCATCGATGGATACAGATCGAAACAAGTAAATAAGCAAGACATCAAGGTTAATGTTATCTACTTTTTGCATCTTCCATATACTCTACAAGCAATTACATTAGGGTTTTGTGTAGATTTTTATCTATATAAAAGAAGGCCTCACACAATGTATGCCCTTCATGTACTACTAATCCTTTTTGTAGTTTTTACATTTATGCAGGTGTAGGAGATAGATTTTTGAGGAGCTATTGAGGCAAGAGTGGCCCGCAAAGGATACACAAGCCCACTCATCAAACTGATTAGAGCAAAAGGAGATCATAAAAATCACCTTCATTTTGATTTTTCCAAAGGGGTTTCACCCATTTATGCCCATTTGTAATCTGAAATAGCAAGCAATTGTAATCATACCCCAATACATTTTGGGTAAAAGCATTGTAAAAAGGAGACTAAGGCTCCATAAAGTTTAATACAAAATTGATTCTTTCTATTGTCATATTGTATCTTTATTCACTTGGTGTCATTTCATTTTACTTATAGTAATGGAGGTCAAATAACTATTTCTTCATTGATCAATAATAATTATAATGTAATACCAGTAAAGGACTATAGAGCCAAACCCTTGTAATGAGTTCCTTTGCTCATATTTATAGGTTGTTTACTTTAATCTTGCAACATAATATGTACATTCAGTTATGATAAAACTATTACAAAAAATTGAAAAAAATATTCTAGAAGCAAATATCGTTAGCTTAGATTTCATTTTATGCTTGAATTTGAATTTGGTTTATTGATCTGCAATGGCCTTCTACAATGGTTGTGGTAGGTCTAAAAATGAATTATAGATAAAATTCACTTAGTGTTAGGCTCTTCATTTTCTTGTAGATCTTCTCCTAAGAAATTTTCTTCTATGGTGCTTTATTCATTGATTTGCATGGCCCTAGGATCAAGCTTAAAATTTTTGATGTCATCAACTTCTTTGGCATGGGTTTGGGCACTTTTTGGCTTTGAACGCTTACATACCAATTTTAGGCACTTTCACATTCCTAGTGCGGTCTCAGGCTCATTTTAATCTCAATGACATCATCGCTAAGAATCACATAGTCTTGGGTTTCACATTCTTGGGTAGTATTCAAATTTTAACTCACTCAGTCCCAACCTATTCATTTCTTTAGTTAATATCACTATTTTGGAAGATGTGGGATCAAGAAATCACGGACTCATGCATATTGTGATGAGAGACTTCATTTTGATCTCAATATTGGATGTTTTTAACCTTGCAAAGTTGTGGCCTTACACAAATAAAATTTTTGCATGTTCCCATGAAGATGGAGTACCATGCTAATACCCTTGTTGACATAATCCTAGTCTTGAGAATTCCCATTCCCATGCCATATCTTAGCAATATTGAATACTTAGTGAAATTTTATAATCCAAAAGACCTTTTCCCTTTTACTTTTTTAATGTGGTCAAAAATTTGATCCATAGGTATTTATTTCAAGAGGTTCCCTTACATATTCCCCCCTAAGATAAAACACATGATCTGTGTTTGTTTATTTTGAGTTTGATATATATATATATATATATATATATATATATATATATATATATATATATATATATATATATATATTATATATATATTTATTTATTTCAAACAAAAATGAAAATTGTTTTCTCATCTCATATACAAATTTTTAAGTAGCATAGTATCTAGAATAGTAGTCCTTCTAAACCTTACAATGGTCTAGGGTATGCTTTCTCAAGTTCTTATAATGAAACCCTAAAAAGCATATAGGCCACAATTCAATGGTCATGGGATCTGCCATCCACAAGTTTATCACATTCTAGAAATGTGAAGGATCAACAACATATTTTCTAAACAGGGATATGTGGAAGGTATTATAGATTTTTAATAAATTGGGTGGTAAGACAAGCTTATAGGCTACTGGATTGATCTTATAAAATATTTCAAAAGGTCCAAAAAAGTGAGGATCCAACTTGGTTAACTTGATGGCACTTTTCTCAGGTCTCACCATTATGAAGACTCTACCTCCCATAGAGAATTATATCAATGATATTTTTAGGTCTGCATATTTCTTCTAGTGATCAACTTTCCTCCCATAGAGAATTCTCTTAGTGATATTTTTATGTTTGTATAGTACTTGTGGTGATAAATTTCTTTCTTGATTCTGTCAAATTGTATTGAGCTACTCCTTCATCTCCTTGATGATGTTTGGTTTGATCCTTACCTAATTTTTTGGATTATCCCAAGATAGAAGTGTCCTGCACCTTCCATATAAAGCCTCAAATAGATCCATTCCCAAGGATGCATGATATTCATTAATATATACAAACTCATGTAGATGCAAGTAGTTTTCCCACTTGACCCTTTGATATGAGCATTAATTTGATAGTGAAATTGAATTCATGTTGTGGTGGGAGGATTGGTAGATCTTCCAAGAATATATCTCTAAATTCATTCCTAATTTCTTCCACATATACCATTTCACTTTTTTAATTAATTTTCTAACTTGCATGGTAAACAATAACTATGGTCAAAAATATCCTTGTTTGAACCCTTCCTTAATCTTTGTTTATCCTTATTAATATAATCCATCCATTTTTCTTGAAATTTTATAAGGGCTCTATCAGCTTTTAGCCAATCTATTCCTAGATAAGTTCCAACTAGTTCTTCTATTTGGTAAGGTGATTTCAATATTATCCAAGCATTTATTTACTAGGTAAGTTTTTCCAGACCTAAATTTAACTTTCCACCCATGTGCCAAAGCAATATCTATTACATCAACATTTCTTTGTTAATAAGTATTTTTTGACATTTTTTGTTGTTTCTCTAATTGTTTCTTATAGCAAGCTAACCATTGATGTGAGATTTTCCATCCTTTTATTGAAATCCTTGATCTTCTAGATTCCTTGTAGGGTTAAAATGTCACTTTCCCTTACGTAGCTAGTCCCACCTTCCAAGAATATCCTTATTTTAAAATAGCTATCATTTTTTTCTGCATATTTGGTCTCAAGTTATGATTCCCAAATAAACTTAAGGTCCTTAGATAAGTAAGTCTCCTTTGAAAAGTTACACATGAAGTCAAGGTTTAACCAAGGTTCCTTTTCTCAAAAGCATTTGAGTCCTATGACCTAGGCTATGATACCAATTGTAACAACCCAACCAACTTGACCTAAGTGAGAGGACTATTTTTTTATAGGGTTTAGAGAAGATCCAATACTTATATCAGTATAAGGTATAATCACTTTTGAATTCCTAGTCATTATATATGACCCTCAAGGGGATAGAAGTGGCCAACTTCCCATAAAAATATTTTGGGGTTCACTTTTCTAATCTCCCATTAGAAAATACATTATTAGTGGTCCTCCCACATTTTCCATACACATTAGCCTTACATGAGACAATTTGACCATGGAATAGGGTTTATCCTTTAAGGTCGATAACACTTAAAGGGGGACACCTTTTCCCAAATCCAAACATGTTATCATTATGTAGAATTTTTATGGTGTAAAGTCTTGGTGATTAGTTATTTTTCATCTCCCATGAAACCAAACAAGATAAGTATCATTCCTTAATAATTATAATGATTACATTGGATGTATCTAAATAATTAGTAAGGATCTACCATGTTATATTTATTAATAAACTAAGAATATAAAGGTGGATGAGTATTCCAACATTTTTATTTCACTCGATGTAGAACTCCATGATGGATGTGCATGGTGGAAGACGCTTGGACCCAATTCACCAAGGTTTGGCCATGCTGATTTTTGAATTTATAGCTAAAGATAAACATTTGGAGTTTGAATATATCATTAAAAAAATTGATTCTCAAGCTATCCCACCAACCATAAATTTCCCATAGGCGACATCACTTTTAAATTCTAGTGATTCAATAGAGTCTTTTGAGATGGAGAGCCCAATAACCTCCTCTAAGGTGGATAAAAGTGATAAAATAATGAGGAGAATCTCTATTTCTCCTAGGGGTGTGAGGGGAGGGAGAATATGCTACTCCAAAAGGTCTCTCTCAAACTCTTTGAAATATGATGAGAAGGAGAGCCCGTTAGCCTCCCCTACGATGATTGAAAATAGTAAAATATTAGGGGTTATCTCTGTGACCTCTATGGGTGTGAGGTAGGAGGGTGAAACACTCCAAAAGAACTATATAAAAATAATATTAAGAAAGAGGTTGATTACTATGGTCCAATCAGACTCAGAAGACCAGGCCCAAGTAAATAAAAAAGCTAAGTTAGTGGAGGATAGTCAGCCGACTCCCAACATAGAGGGCTCTTGTAACCATGTCTAGTTGATCAAGATGGTGGAGGATAAACAATGCTCAATTTTGGGAACCCTCAAGATTATTGTAGAATTCATAGAAGAGGTGAACCGCATTCTATGTTAGATTCTAGAGGATCCTACACCAGGTAAGAAAGAGCCTAGTAATGCACTAGGGATTCCCTAGATTTAGGGTAGCTTTGTTGGTTGGTTTTATTTTTGCTTGTAATATGGTTGTGTCTTGGTTGGATCGGGTATCTTTTCTATTAGTCCCCACTGTATCGACTAGGGGTCCTGTGGGTTGGATAGCGAGATGGCTGGAGCTAGAAGGCTTTGTTTTATCCTATTTTGCTTTAGCATTTGGGTGGCTAGAGTGTGACCTCTACTGTGTGCTCCACTTTGTAATTTTTGTAAAAGGTTGTGGGGTTACTTTCAAAACCCTTTGTTTTCTAATTAATAAAAAAATATATATTATGATTAATCTTGTTGATATGTTGTAAATGATGCAAAATCAATCAAGATCATTACCACTCCCTCATAGTGATCATGATTAATCTTGTTGATATGTAGTGAATAATACAATGGGTTATCTTATATCAACCCATTGTTGAGATAACATGTAGGATTTTTATGGTGTAAAGCCTTAGTGACTAGTTTTTTCATCTCCCATGGTCAACTAAGACCATTACCACTCCTTGATAATGATCATGGTCACACTTGCCAAAATTATGAATATTATGGTGGATTATCCCATACCAACCCACCACGGAGTTTTCCTATGCCTCCCTCTAGGTTTCACCATTCACAACTACATGCAAGGAACCACCACTATATTTATCTATGAATGATCTGATGGAATGTCCTATACCATCCCACCTCACCTCATACCCCAAGCTGGATTTTTAGGAGTTTCCATTCATATTTACCTAGTGATTGTCTCTCGTAATTCATCCAAGATTGGTTATCTAGGTTTTAAGGTATTGATTACCTCCCATAATTCAATCAAATTTGGGTATCTAGGTTTAAAGGTATTGAGTGCCTCCCACAATTCAATCAGGACTGGGTACAACTTGACACATAATTGATCACCTCTTGTAATTCAACTAGGATTAGGTAATATTAACTCTAAGGTTCTAATATGATGCTAAATATGATACTAACCTCCCCTATAATCCAAATATCCTTAACCACAAATAATACTCAACATATTGAGAGATTATAGAATCTTGATTCTTAAAGTTTGTATACAATCATTTAAGATAAATATAATATAAACCTTTTAGTAAGTTACTTTATTATCTTACACTATCTTTTCCATCTAAATGACAAAATAATTTTCAAACTATAAGGAAAGTAATAACTCCTCTTTCATTACAAGTGTCTCAACTATATTTTCTTAAGGAAAATATGTCATATTAAAGCATAAAGGTAGCATTAATATATTTTTATTGAAAAACATGGTCTAAGTATTTCTAATAGGTGTTTCCTGTGCAGTAGGGATTTGGAGTCTCCTTTACACCTATTTTCCCACTGCTCCTTTACTCTTCAAGTGTTCCATCTATTTTTTAAGGAGATGGAGTGTCGTGGGATCTTCTGTTGAGCAAGGTGTAGCGACAATATTGTCATTATTGTCAACACAGACAGATAGATCGGTTGATGTAGTGGACAGGAATTTCAAAAACTATTCAGATGCAGTGGATAGGAGTTCAGAGGTTATTCAGAGTATGTACAGTGATTTTCCAAGAAGACCAAAGTGGCCCATATGCAAAATATCAAAGAAAAAGACAAGTAAGAAAAGTGTCACAATATCGCGACATATACAGTAAGCAAGAAAAAGTGTCACGATTTCACGACATGTTGGAAGAGAGAGAGAAAGCAAGAAAAAGTGTTGTGATTTCGTGACATGTTGGAAGAAAGAGAGAAAGAAGGAAAAAGTGTCACGATTTTGCGACATGTTGGAAGAAAAAGAGCAAGAAGGAAAAAGTGTCACGATTTTGTGACATGTTGGAAGAAAAAGAGCAAGCAAGAAAAAGTGTCACGATTTCACGACATGTTGGAAGAAAAAGAGCAAGCAGGAAAAAGTGTCGCAATTTTGTGACATGTTGGAAGAAAAAGAGCAAGCAAGAAAAAGTGTCACGATATCGCGACATGTCGCATTTTCGTGACTAAAAGAGGAGAGAGAGTGTAAGAAGGAAAAGTGTCGCGATATCGTGACATGTCGCATTTTCGTGACTAAAAGAGGAGAGAGAGTGTAAGAAGGAAAAGTGTCGCGATATCGCGACATGTCACATTTTCGCGACTAAAAGAGGAGAGAGAATGTAAGAAGGCAGAAGTGTCACGATATCGCGACAAAAGCAAAGAGGAAGACTATGGAGGCAGAAGTGTCATGATATCACGACAAAAGAAAAGAAGAAGAGTACGGAAGCAGAAGTGTCGCGATATCACGACAAAAGAAAAAAGAAGACTATGGAGGCAGAAGTGTCGCGATATCGCGACAAAAGAAAAGAGGAAGAGTACGGAGGTGAAAGTGTCGTGATATCGTGACATGTTATATTTTCACGGTCAAAAGCCAAGAAAAAGTCAAAGAGGCAAAAATGTCGCGATATCGCGACATGTTGTAGTTTCGTGGCCAACAACAGCAAAAGAAGATAAAGAGGTAGAAATGTCATGATTTCGTGACAGGTCATATGTGCACAATACAAGAAGAAGAACCCAACTGAAATGAGAAGTATGACAGTGGACCGACATCACTACGACATTTACAGGGGTAGATACAGAGTGAATTCATGTAGCTAAAATAAGAAGAGTGAACAAAAGTCAGTGCGACGGCTACAGGGACTATTACAGAATGAAATCTTTGAGTGGTGGAATTACCGAACATCTTCATGAGTTAAAGCCGACGAAGATCGACGATAGCCGACTGACACTAGGGTTTAAATTGCAATGAAAGCCGACTAAGATTAGGGTTTATGAAGACCAAGAGTGCAATGAAAGCCAACTAAAACTAGGGTTTACATTATGAAAACATTGCAATGAAAGCCGACTAAAATTAGGGTTTTCATCATGAAAATATTGTTATAAAAGGAGGGCTATTTGGAGAATTGATTGGTCATCGAATATGTGTTGAAAGTGCTAAGTGTCGAAGTGTTTGAAATGCGGTCGTAAGAGTGTAGATAGCATAGAAGCGGCGATATTATGGCAAAGTGCGCAGAGTGAGTGAAGAGTGGTGTCGAATTGTTCTAAGTGCGGTTATGAGTGCATAGAGAGAGCAGAGTGTGCAGAGAGCAAAAAGGTTGAAGTTCGACCAAGTGCGGCTATGATTGCATAGAGAGAGCAGAGTGCACAGAGAGCAAAAAGGTTGAAGTTTGACCAAGTGCGTCTGTGATTGCATAGAGAGAGCAGAGTGCATAGAGAGCGCAAAGGGCGAAGAAGACCAGTCAAGGTCTTGTAAAAGCGAAGGTATTTTTCTGTCAAAATTTTAGATTCAAATTGAAGTCCAAGTTGCTGCTTATAAATTAGGGGTTGGTGCTCCTTCCATTTGGTGCTAGTAAATCAAGGGTTGGTGCTCCTTCCAGTTGGTGCTGATAAATTAGGGGTTGGTGCTCCTTTCTGTTGGTGCAGATAAATCAGGGGTTGGTGCTCCTTCCAGTGGGTGCTGGTAAATTGATTATAAAGTTGGTGCTTTGCAAAGGCTAGATTTGGATGGGAGTCCAAGCAATCATTCTTTGAGGAGTAGCCAAATTGGTGAACCTCGTTAAATCTTGTGTTGTGTGATGTTCTCTTGTTATACTTGTTGTATCTGGTTTTTAGTTTTCATTGTTTCAGTTTTAAGAGTTGTGAATTTAAGTTTAAAGAGCTACACTGATTCACCCCCCCTCTCAGTGTCATTGTAAGACTAACAATTGGTATCAGAGCGGGTTCCTTCGAAAAAGGTTTAACAGCTTGAAGGAAGATCTTACAAGAACACAAATGGCAAAGAAATGCAAAAGTAGAACCATGAGACACAAGAAGAAAAGAACACACATGGTCATGAAAGAAAATGAAGATGAATTCAATGTTGTTGTAGATTCAAGAGATGAATCAAACAGTGGAGAAAAGGCCAAGAGGCAACTCGGTCATGATGCAGGTTCACAAGGTGAAGAATGTTTTGTTTGTGGTCAACTCGGTCATGATGCACGTCATTGCCATGGGTTTAGTAGCAGTGAAGATGAAGATGATACTTTCAAAATTGAAGTCCTAGAGGATGATTCAGAATAGGAATGTGATGAAGAAGAAATTGATGCAGAAGCAAATTGGGAAGAGAAACTAATTATAGCTCTGGATAGAAAGCTTGAGGATGCAAATGAAATAATAACCAGTTTGAAAGTACAGATAGACGAATCCAAGAAAATATCTGAAGATCTCGAAGTGCAAATAACCATGAAAATAGAGTATTGCAGTAAGCTAGAAGAAGAGATTGTTGGTTTAAGGATGCAGACAGAAGAGATGAATCATAAAGTCGATGTATGTAGCAAACATGAAGAGGAATCTAACAAAGTTATTAGTGATCTAAAGCTACAAGTAGAAGAATCCAAAAGGATTGAAGAAACTCTCAGGTCACAAATCAATGAGAAAGAGATTGTTTGCTGCAAACAAGAAGAAGAGATTATTTTATTGAAGAAACAACTAGAAGAGGCCAATACAAATCTCAAATTCGAGAAGAGCACAGAGTTACTAGATAAAATGATAAGCCAACAAAGAAGCTCCACGGATAAGCGTGGTCTTGGATATGAAGCTGAACAACCTTCATCTTCCAAATATGTAGAGAAGAAGTTCACTATTGAAGGATCGAAGCAAGAAAAGTTTGAAGCTGAACAACCTTCATCTTCCAAATATGCAGAGAAGGAGAAGTTCACTGTTGAAGGATCGAAGCAAGAAAATTTTGAAGCTGAATCTTCAAAAGGAAGAAAATATCAAAGGAGATCTACAACAAAGCAACCACAACAAAAGAGGTTCTATCACTCTCATTCTATTCATAATAATGTTTTTAACGGCTATTGTTTTAGATGCAACCATTATGGTCACAAGGCAATTTATTGTGGATTGAATAATAGATCAAAGAGTTATGCTGGTAGAAATACATCTACTTTTCTGATTGAACATCATGTGCGATGTTTTAAATGTAATGGTCATGGGCACATAGCAAGGTTCTGTCCAAACACTTTTGTATCTAATCTAAGGCAAGACCGTAGATTTCATCAGACTCAAAGAATGCAACACAGACAGGGAATAAATCATGTGCATAAAAGAAAGGAAAATAATCATCCATCAAGGATGCACAAGAGACAACCACCCAAGAGAAATGCTCAAGTTCACGAAAAGGTTCAAAATAGGGATGTACTTGAAAAACTCAAGCCCAAGTTCAAGAAAGTTTGGAGAAAGACAGAAGAAAGGAAATCGTGTCTCCTTGGACTAAAGGAGACTACTCCGCTATTGCACTAAGCAACTCCAGGTAGCACATCCTCAGGGGGAGCAATCTTAAAAGTTTTATTTTAATGCTCCTAGGTGTTCGTTTGGTTATCTTAGGATGAAAGGCAAGTAGTCAGGGGGAGTTGTCGTATAGTTGTCAAAGTGTGTTTCAGTTCATGTAGTTGTTTGTGGAGGTGCCGTGAAGGGTGGTGATTAAATTGAGAGTTGTCACCATTGGTAGTATTGCTATATGTCATTGTTGTACTATTGATGGTTCTTACTGCCACTGTTCAAAGTTAAGGATTATAATAGTTCAGATAATTTGGTTTAGTGAAAGAATGTTGCCCTAGCCGCATATATATATGTTTCGATAAAAGCAGTGTGTATTTGAACTACACATTGATGTGAAGATTGTTAGATCTATTATGATGCTTTGGTGAAAAATATTGAAGTCTGGTTATTGATTCATGTTTAGGTCATCAATATGAGCAACTTTTCTTTGTGAATCATACCAATGCGAGGTCCAGAAGTATGAGTTTGAGTAAGGTGCACTATAGTTGGTCGTGAAGTGTTTGACAAAATGTCTTCTCCTGAAAGTAAGGTGTGACCAGCGGTGACTGTAGAAAACATGATGACAGGTTGTAAGTTGAGCAAGGATGACAAATCTCCACATGTTGATCAAACCATGTATAGATCTATTATTGGGAGCTTACTGTACCTGACAGCTACCAGACCAAATATTTTACAGGTAGTATGCATGGTAGCACGATTTCAAGCTAATACCAAGGAGACTCATGTGACAGTAATGAAGAGGATTCTTTGATACCTCAAGGGTACTATGGAGTATGGGTTATGGTATCCAAAAGGTAAAGACTTCACCCTTATTGCGTATTTAGATGCAGATTGGGCAGGATGTGTAGATGATAGAAAGAGTACCAATGGAGGTGCATTCTATCTTGGAGATAGGTTGGTCACGTGGCACAGTAAGAAATAAGAGTCAGTCTCCTTATCCACAGCGGAGGTAGAATATATTGCAGCGAAAACATGTTGTACGCAAGTATTATGGATGAAACAAACCCTGAAAGATCTTGGTATTAACTTCAATGAGCCAATATCGTTAAGTGTGATAACACCTGCCATTAACATCTCCAAGAATCCGATTATGCATTCACGCACAAAACATATTGCTATCCGGTATCACTTTTTGAAGGAGAAAGTTGATTGGAAGGTGAGGTTAAATTGGATTTTGTGGCAACTACAGAGAAGTAGTGGCATATCTTCACAAAACCATTGCCCAAGGAAGTTTTTGAGTACCTTCACAAAAATTGGGAGTGGTCACGCTTCCCAAGAATTGACTAGCTATCGGGACCACATTCTTAAGGGGAGCATTTATGTATTTACTTATATTTTTGCTCCTGTTTGTGATTTTTGTTAAGTGTAATATTTTTTTCCTGAGAATGTTGAGCATGGACTCAGGGGGAGTTTGTAGTAGCCCTTTGGTATTATTGTCAAAGGGGGAGAAGAGTTACAGGAAATTGCACGTGTTGCCAACAATTCCAAAGGGGGAGATTATTGAGCAAGGTGCAGCGATAGTATTGTCATTGTTGTCAACACAGATAGATAGATCGGTTGATGCAGTGGACATGAAGTTCAAAAGCTATTCAGATGCAATGGACAGGAGTTTAGAGGTTATTCAGAGTATGTACAGTGATTTTCCAAGAAGACCGAAGTGGCCCATATGCAAAAGATCAAAGAAAAAGACAAGCAAGAAAAGTGTCGTGATATCGCGACATGTACAACAAGAAAGAAAAAGTGTCGTGATTTCGTGACATGTTGGAAGAGAGAGAGAGAGCAGGAAAAAGTGTCACGATTTCATGACATGTTGGAAGAAAGAGAGAGAGCAGGAAAAAGTGTCACGATTTCGACATGTTGGAAGAGAAAGAGCAAGCAAGAAAAAGTGTCACGATTTCGTGACATGTTGGAAGAAAAAGAGCAAGCAGGAAAAAGTGTCACGATTTCGTGACATGTTGGAAGAAAAAGAGCAAGCAAGAAAAAGTGTCGCGATTTCGCGACATGTTGGAAGAAAAAGAGCAAGCAAGAAAAAGTGTCGCGATATCATGACATGTTGCATTTTCGTGACTAAAATAGGAGAGAGAGTGTAAGAAGGAAAAGTGTCGCGATATCGCGACATGTCGCATTTTCGTGACTAAAATAGGAGAGAGAGTGTAAGAAGGAAAAGTGTCGCGATATCGTGACATGTCGCATTTTCATGACTAAAAGAGGAGAGAGAATGTAAGAAGGTAGAAGTGTCGCGATATCATGACAAAAGCAAAGAGGAAGACTATGGAGGTAGAAGTGTCACGATATCATGACAAAAGAAAAGAAGAAGAGTACGAAAGCAGAAGTGTCGTGATATCACAACAAAAGCAAAAAAGAAGACTATAGAGGCAGAAGTGTCACGATTTCGCGACAAAAGGAAAGAGGAATATTACGAAGGCGAAATTGTCATGATATCGCGACATGTTATATTTTCACAGTCAAAAGCCAAGAAATATTCAAAGAGGCAAAAATTTCACGATATCACGACATGTAGTTTTGTGGCCAACAACAACAAAAGAAGATAAAGAGGCAGAAATGTCATGATTTCATGACAAGTCGTATGTGCGCAATACAAGAAGAAGAACCCAACTGAAATGAGAAGTATGACAGTGGACCGACATCACTACGGCATTTACAGGGGTAGTTATAGAGTGAATTCATGCAACTAAAATAAGAAGAGTGAACAAAAGTTAGTGCGACGGCTATAGGAAATGTTACAGAATGAAATCTTCGAGTGGTGGAATTATCAAACATCTTCATGAGTTGAAGCCAACGAAGACCGACGACAGCCGACTGATACTAGGGTTTACATTGCAATGAAAGCCGACTAATATTAGGGTTTACAAAGACCAGGAGTGCAATGAAAGCCGACTAAAACTAGGGTTTACATTATGAAAACATTGCAATGAAAGCCGACTAAAATTAGGGTTTTCATCATGAAAATATTATTATAAAAGGAGGGTTGTTTGGAGAATTGATTGGTCATCGAATATGTGTTGAAAGTGCTAAGTGTTGAAGTGTTCGAAATGTGGTCGTAAGAGCGCAGATAGCACAGAAGTGGCAAGATGATGGTGAAGTGCACAGAGTGAGCGAAGAGTCGTGTTGAATTGTTCTAAGTGCAGCTGTGAGTGCACAGAGAGAGCAGAGTGTGCAGAGAGCGAAAAGGTTGAAGTTCAACCAAGTGCGGTTGTGATTGCGCAAAGAGAGCAGAGTGTGCAGATAGCAAAAAGGTTGAAGTTTGACCAAGTGTGGTTGTGATTGCGTAGAGAGAGCAGAGTGTGCAGAGAGCGCAAAGGGCGAAGAAGACCAGTCAGGGTCTTGTAAAAGCGAAGGTATTTTACTGTCAAACTTTTAGATTCAAATTGAAGTCCAAGTTGCTGCTTGGCATCAGGGGTTGGTGCTCCTTCCAGTTGGTGCTGGTAAATCAGGGGTTGGTGCTCCTTCCATTTGGTGTTGGTAAATCAGGAGTTGGTGCTCATTTTTGTTGGTGCAGATAAATCAGGGGTTGGTGCTCCTTCCAGTGGGTGCTGGTAAATTGATTTTAAAGTTGGTGCTTTACAAAGGTTAGATTTGGATGGGAGTCCAAGCAAACATTCTTTGAGGAGTAGCCAAATTAGTTAACCTTGTTAAATATTATGTTGTGTGATGTTCTCTTGTTATACTTTCTATATCTGGTTTTTAGTTTTCACTGTTTCAATTTTAAGAGCTATGAATTTAAGTTTAAAGAGATACACTGATTCACCCCCCCTCTCAGTGTCATTGTAAGACTAACTGGATGATCTTCCCAACTCACTGGAGGATTTGGTTGACCAATGGACATCTCCTTTTGTCTCTCTTCACCTTCGCTATTTCTATAAATTTAGGTTACCTCATTTATGGTGGCAGATTTGGAAGGAAAGAAATACCTGAGCCTCTAAAGATGTTTGTCTTCCAGAATCCTCTGTTTCTTTGAGAATAATTGTATATATTGTGGAAAATTTTAAAGCTTTAAACCTAAATAGGATAACTTGTGATAAGAAAATTGGGTTAGAATGAGCATTGGGATTTTTAACTCAACCTCAAAATGTGGTAGGCCAAGTGGCCTTGGACAGATCGGATATCTTTTGGGAACCCCCTCCACCTAAGTGGCTGAAAATAAATTTTGATGGAGCATCCAAAGGAAATACAGGGTGGACGGGTGTAGGGGTCCTATTTAGGAACTCTAACAGAGTAATTCTACTTAACTTTGTAAAAATATCAGGTCACCAAACCAACCACTTTTTTGAGGCTCATTCATTATTTCAAGGATTCTCTCAACTAGAGATAGTGAATTACAAGAAGTTTATTATAGAATGAGACTCTCTGAATGTAATAAAAATGATTAAGGGGAATCAAACTCCATCCTAGACTATGTCAAATTTCATTATGGAAGTTAGGAGAATGATTCAAAATTTGAAAGAAGTTCAATTTTGTCATCGCTTTAGGGAAGGTAATAAGGTTGTGGAATTCCTCACAAACCAAGGTCTTCTTCAGCATGATATCCATGTATGGAGAGGAAATTTCCATATGGCCTTACAATTCTAGACAATAAATTTAGACAAAATTGGGCCCCCAATCAGTAGGTCTAGATCCTAGATTCCTATATTTTGGATCTTATGAGTGGATTGTCTCTTCTATGTGCTTTTTATCTATTTCACTTTGCATCTTGGGACCTACGTTCATTGTTTTTTCACCCCTGCATGGATTTGGTATTCAATGTTAGTTTAGCTTTTTCTAGGTTGTTTGGTTTTGGTTTGATGTTTTATTTCAACGTTTATTTGCTAGTTATTCTTTGTTGGGTTTCTCTTTTAGTTTATCTTTTTCTAGGTTTTCTGGATCTAGTTTGATGTTTTATTTCAATGTTTATTTGCTAGTTGGTCTTTGTTTGGTTTCTCTTTTTCCTCCTATTGAGTTAGGAGGTTAGCTTCTTTTTGTAAAGGTTTGGAAGTCCTTTCAAAACTCCTTTTGTCCACCTTATAAATATATATATATATATATATATATATATATATATATATATATATATTTCTTCTTGTAACCATAGTATTCACAATAATTTAATTCCATGAGCAATACATTCCAACACTAAATGGTTTCTAACCTATTTATTCCACAAAATAATATAGAAACAACTTCATGTATAGCCATAATTCATGAAATAGAATCTAAATATCTTGATATCATCAATAATCCCAAAATCCTAGCCATTTTTTTAAGAAAATTAAAGTGAAATATATTTAGTCATAATTTTAACCATCTTCCATAAATAGATTGTAAAAACATGCTTAAACATAACATCATAATTACTTAATAAAGATTATAAAACTAAGGTTTATTTTAAGAAACTATCATCAACCTCGACCTTCCAAGAGTATAAAAATAAACTTGAATAAATAATATACATTTACCAAAACATAAATAAAAGTATTTTCAATATGGGTTTAAGATATGTCTAAAATAATTCTCTCCCTCTCTTCCATCTTAAGGGTCCTAATTAGGGTTACATAGCAAATATCCTTTATAAAATAACATATTACATTTTATACATTTAAATAAACCACCTCTCCATTTTATGTTCTCCCTTTAAGGAACATTATCCTATTCTTTAATATTCAATAACAATGCTTAAGGATTATAAAATACCTTCTCATACTATTACAAAAAAGAAACAATACATATATATATATTCCAAAAATTGAATACACGGATGTAATCCAGTTTTTATTTTCTTCTCGAGTCTCCTCGTCAAGAATTTCTTCGTTTATTTGAGATATATTTAAGGGACTAGGATAAATTCAATCAAGAATTAAAGCCACATCACAATTATATAACACATCCCTTCATATTTTAACATCACAATTTCTTCATTGATTTGAGATATAGCAATTAGCAATGTAAAAAATACAACAATAAAAACAATTAAGAGAACCCCTAAGTGTATTGTGTGACGTTTCAGTCCAATTAACTTCCAATATACTATTTTAGAATTAGTGTTTTATTTAATAAATGTCATTGATTTAATTTCAGGTAACAACCATACATACAAATAAATTCAAGCAAGAATTAAATAGTCACATCACAATTTTTTAACACATCCCTTCAGATTTTAACACGTCTTTAAGCATTGAAAGACCAAATCTCATTACACAAGATTTTAACATAAGTCTTTAAGAATTGAAATCTCATTACATAGGAAGAGAATGAAAGGTCCAAAATATGTTAATAAATCTAATTTAATCAAGGATTTTCCATCCCTGGATTAAAGAAAAGTTTAAAACTATTAAACTCAATTTTTTACTATATGAATGGCTATGCCTTGAAATAACTCAAGTGGTAAAACAAATTTCACTAAGTAAATAATCTTATATTTTTAATAACACTTGATGAATCATTAAAGTTTAAAAGTATGTCAATTAACAAAGTATACTTTAATGACATCATTTGGAAGATAGTATTATGGCAGCCAATGTCCTATTGAATTTTAATATAGGCTTCTAAATATAATTATGAATAAGCAAAATAACTACGAGGATGTTGTAATGATAACTGCCTTTGCTACGTGCCTGGGAAAATTATGTTGTTAAATTCTATGGATGACTAGAAACTTATCTATAGAGTACATCCTACCTTATTCTAGTATTTTAATTAAATTTTTAAAGAGGGGTTTAATTAATTTAAAAATATGCATTACACAATATAAATTGTTGCTTTTTGAATTATTCGTGTATTCTTCTATTAATGTTTCATGGGAACGTGAGTACGTTCCATACCACTACTTATTTGGGGAAATATTAGCTATCCACACACCACTAAGGGCAAAGGGTCGTTTTAGAAAGTTTAATCCCACCACAACCAAACTACCATCTACTAGTTCGACATGGATTCTTGGTTTCCTTTGAATTATTCTTTTTCCTTAGAATTCAGCCTGTAATCTCTCTCTCTTTGTTGCTTTTCCCTTATTTCCAATTTTTATCTTGCTAAGATTCCATTTTGCTCATTATCCCCTCTAAATTTGGTAGGTCAAGGAGGTTTTTAAATGGTGCTCAAAGGTAAGGAAGGAGTAGGTGGTTCATAATGCATTGTGCCACATATTTCCTTTCTCATCCCCTTTTTTGCCAACTCAATGGTGATTTTAATGAATATTTCCACATGGTCGTCGTTGGAAAATTTATTAATTATAAACTATATTCCCATTTATAAAATGTACTTTTACTTTTAAAATATTAATATTAATTAAATAATAATAATTATTCATATTTTCTTTTATTTATTAAATTATTTTATTTAACATCTAATATATTTTTTATTAGTTGAAAGAAGGGGGTTTTGAAAGGGCCCCCAAACCTTTTACAAAGAGGAAGTAGAAAATTCCAAAGATAACATCCAACTACTATAGAGAAGGGCTATCCCCATCAAGGGGACACATCCCCAACCAAAGCCACTCCCAACCAGTAGGATCATATAAAATAAATGAAACTAAAGAACCAACAAACAAATATTCTTAAGTAAAGATAAAACCAAAAATACCATAGGTCAACTAATCTTCCCACCCTATGGAATAAGAAAAACAACACAAAACCTAAAATCACTAACCCATGCATTGGTCAACACTAGGCATTAAAAATATTTTTGATCCCATCCCAACCTAAAAATGGGAATTAAGGAACCAAAGGTGTGCAAATATTCACTTTTTTCCTACTCATAGTAGGTCTCTTTCTCTCAACCTTGATTTAGGGGCTGAAATTTGAGAGATGCTAGCTTAAAAATCTTATCCCTATAAACCTTACCTTCTACCAACTTTAGAAGATATTGGATACCATTAGAAATATATGATTCAATCTCCCTCTTTCTCAAGAAGTTATTGGGTGGCTTCCCCACTTTATGCATAACTCCCACATCAATAGCCCCCTTTTTATAAATTTAAGTTTTGGGGCCAGGGGAGCCTTTCTCCAAAATGGATTTGTTTATCTCAGTCTAGGTCTCAAGAAAATGGGGAGCAGAAAGCTTAGGGTCAACCAATATGAAAAAATCATCCCCATGTAGCTCAAAGGACAGGATAAGACATCTAAAATAGTTATGACAATGATCATTAGGAAAGAGCACATCTTGAGTGAAAAGATAAGAGCTAACTTGAAAATAATTATTCTAATCAACCTTCAAGGCTTTAAATGGAGAATCTATTGGGACCCTTGCATCTTGAATGGTTTTAATTGAATTCAATTGGGTTTCTTTGGATTCCAATGGGAGGGTGCTTACTCCACCAGTTTCCACGACATCCTAAGCCCTAATATCGGACTCTCCAACCACCCCTTCTTTCAAAGTGAGGCTTTTGTGCCCTTCCTCCCTTGAGATTTCTTGAGTTGGGTTGTTATTAGAGGATATATTCACCCAAATTTTTTTTATTGACTTCATATTAGTCAGGAAATACATTGAACTATGCCTTATTTTTTACAAATAGAGTAAACACTAGGTCTATTCTCATATTCAATAGCCTGATTCCAAGATCCCAACTTTGATATTAGTTTAATGGATATTGAGAGATTGGCTTTTAGATCTGCATTGACACACATTCTCACAAAGATCATCCTTGATTTTACTCTTGTTTCTACCATAGCCTTAGAAATCCCTCTCAAAACATCATCATGCCATAAGTGAAAAGTAGGCTAGGAATCCTAACCCACAAGGGCATCAAATTTACTTTTTAGGTGGTTGGGTTGAAATTCGACCCCCACTTTTAGAGAAACAAACCTCTCTTGCCATAAAACCAAGGGCCTCCACCCAAGATTCAACTTGAATCATCCTCATAGTTTAGCTTTATGAGGAAAAAAGCTTTTGGAAGATCCACTATTTCCAAAAACCTCAAGGGTTCTGTTGAGAAGCAACACACCCCCACTAAAAAATGAAATTCCATCCTTTGAAAATGTTTAATATTCATTTGTTCCGCAGGGACCCTCTTGATGTTTTTCGGATTTTAATTCCAAATTTTGCTTGCCTCCTTCTTCAAGTTTTGCATATATCAAAGTATCCAAGTAGGCTTGCATATGGCTTTGATTTCAATTTAGAATTCATTTTTCAAATGTTAGAATCATTTTTGAGTAAAGAACATCTTTCACTAATATGTAAAAATGCAAAATACAGATGAATAAATTCATTGGAGTCAACCTACAATTTCTGGAAAATTTGCTAAGTGGAAGTAAACGTCGTGATTTTGCAACATATTCCATTTTCGGAAACATCGCGATTTCGTGACATATTCCATTTTTGGAAACGTCGCGATTTCGTGACATATTCCATTTTTGGAAACATCGCGATATCGCGACAAGTTTTAATTGGAGGCAAACTTGAAGAAAATGTCGCGATTTCATGACAGGTTTGAGTCAGAAGCCAAACTTGAAGAGAATGTCGCGATTTCGCGACAGGTTTGAGTCAGAAGCCAAACTTGAAGAAACCATCACGATTTCGTGACGCATTTGGATTGAAATAGCAAGAGAAAACCATTTCCATTGAAAAGCAAAGCTGAAGAAAACGTCGATTCACAACAATTCTTAAAGGGCAAGAAAACGTCGATTCTACATATTCTGAGTGGAAACAAAGCTTAAGGAAAATGTCACGATATCGTGACATATTCTGGTTGGAAGCATCAAGTGACAAAAACATCGCGATATCGCGACAAGTTTTAATTGGAGGCAAAGCTCGATGAAAACGTCGCGATATCGCGACAGGTTTTGGAAGAAAAGGCCAAGTGATAGAAACGTCGCGATATCGTGACATATTTGGATTCGAAGAACCAAGTGATGAAAACGTCACGATTTCGTGACATGTTTTGGTAGAAAGAGCCAAGTAAAGAAAACGTCGTGATTTCGCGACACATTTTGATTAGAAGCGAAGCTTGACGAAAACGTCGCGATATCGCGACATATTTGATTGGAAGCAAGTCATTGGAGGAAACGTCACGATATCGTGACATGTTCCATTTTCTGATGATGTAAGCTTGGAGGAAGCAAAGTGGAGAAAACGTCGCGATTTCGTGACATGTCATGATTTCGTGACATGTCGCGATTTCGCGACAAAGAAGCCAAAAAAGCAAGAAGGGTAGGAAATGTCACGATTTCGTGACATGTTCCATTTTTGGAAGGAAGAAGTGAGAAAAGAGACTAAGTGGGGAAAACATCACGATTTCGCGACATGTCACGATTTCGTGACAAAGAAGCCAAGATGGAAGCAAAGTGATGAAACGTCACGATTTTGCGATGTATTTTGGTAGAAAGAGACAAGTGAGAAAACGTCGCGATATCACAACAGGTTTTAGCTGGAAGCAAGTCTTATGGAAAATGTCATGATTTCGCAATGCATTTGGACCAAAAGGAAAGCTTGAGGAAAATGTTGCGATTTCGTGATGCATTTGGACCAAAAGGAAAGCTTGAGGAAACGTCGCGATATCGTGACATGTTCCATTTTCGAAACCTGTCTCATTTTCGCGAAGGCAAAAGCAAAGGAAAAGCAGCTTGAGGAAAGCGTCGCGATATCGTGACATGTTTTTAAAGAACATGAGCTGGGAAGAAGAAAATCAAGCCGACATGTAATGAACATTAGGGTTTAATTTAATAATATTAAAATGCTAATCCTTGTCTTTCTTTTGCAGAAAGTGATCTGGCAGTTGCATAATAGCAGAAGTAATGGCGAAAAAGACAAAGATAGGCGCAGATCAAGCAAGGGCCGTCAGATAGAAAGATGAAGATACCTTTACATGCAGCTGCTTCATTTAATGAAATATGTCGATGATTGGCCGAAAAGTGAAAATATCTACACGCAGTTACCAGAATTTGTCGATGGATGCATTTAACGGGAGAATTTATGATGAAAGTAATGGTGTGCAGAGAATTTCAACTCAAAGGTGGCTCTATGAAGATAAAATTCCAGAGAAGTCAGTGACTCATCCAAATTTCTTAGAGGAATTAATGAGATGCTCCCGACAGATGCACCAGAAAAATGAAGATATCTACTCACAGTTATAGGTGGATGAAAATAATATCAGATTGTGCCTTCTCCATTTATGGCAAGAATCGCACGAAGTTTTTTAGAGTGGTTAGGGTTTATCAAAACTTTATATGAAAATGCCTTATATTGTAAAACCTTGGCAGTAGGGTTTTGATGATAAGATTTAGGGTTTGAGAAGAAGATATTTTTGAAAAGATCAGGGTTTGTCCTGAGTCTATATATACTTCTTTTGAATGTAAGATCAAGGAGGTGGAAACTTAGAATAAAAGCTATTGGAGCAATTTCCTGCAAATCTTGTTGAATGCTTTTGTTCTGGACTTGGAGTTGGTGTGATTTTCGTTTTCTGTGATAGCGTGGCCAGGAGCCTAATCTCTCTCGGATTGCGATAAGTTCATCTTCTTTTGTTTTCATCTCATTAAGGTTTCATTTAATTTATGTTGTAGATCTATGTTATTAAGATTGGATATGCTTCTAGGCTTCATTATTTTTATTGTATGCTAGGGAAAATTATAGATTTAAGGTTCAGGCCTATTCTAATTGCTCTGTCCTCACTGTGCGAGCTAGGCTGCTGGTGAGAGATACCAATTTCAACTGACTTCCCTTCTGTTTGTGATTTTTTGTTAGATCTGTTTCATCTCTGTCTTATGCTCTTAGTAGAAGGTGATCTTAGAAAGTTGGACACTTTCTTCTTTGATTTGTTCTATTGTGAAGCTAAATAGTATAACTAAAATTGGTAGTTCTGATTTTGCAGCTAAGTTAGATAAACTTCTCTTTTTTGCCCTACCCTACTCTCTCTGTTTTACTGTTAAATGATCCATTTTTATTTTCTTTCAAATTTGTCTTTTATTTAATCTGCTAAAGCATAAAGAGCTAGATCAAAGAACTGATTGTAAATCTGAGTGTCCACAAAGATAACAACTTCTAAACATTACTGAACGAAGGTCGAGCCCGTTGTAAGGTAACAGACAGTCCACTTGAAACTATTCTAGAAGCGAAAAAGAGTGAATAGACATTCGACCCAACTCTGTAACTCACACCTTGGATAACCAGCAAGATCCTAAAGTGAGTGGGATTTATCCCTTATAAGTGTTATCGATATTTCATGCTCATTCTTCATAGGGTGTGTATAAAAGTCGAACCAACATTTAAAATTGGCGCTAGAAGGAGGGCCGAACTTACGTTCTTAGTGCGCTTGAGTTGAGAAATATGATTGTATGTGGTATTTAACAAATACTGTGTTTTATCCAGAGTCTGGTAGCCTTTTTCCCTCCTCCTTAGCCTTTTAAAACTTTTTTTTTGTTTGAGTTTTTGCCTAAACAGCAAAACTCAACACAAACATTTAAAAAAGAGCTAAAGGAGGGCATGAACTTTGTTCAGTAGTTTGTTAAGGATTGTAAGGTTGTAAGTTGCTTGTGAAAAGCTGGATTCTACCTACAGAGTAACAAGGTCCCACTCCAGAGCTGGAGAGCTCCTTGTGCCTGAGTTAGAAACCCCAAGGAGAAGCAGCCTCAGAAGGGCCAAGTCCTTGTCTGAAATAGTTTTATCACCACTTGTAGTTACTCCAACTACAACTGAAAATATCATCATTAATCAAGTAGTAATGGCAAGCTGGTTGGGTTCCACTGCCTTGAATATCCCTGGTGCAGCCCATGATCTGCCCAAAAATCTTGAGAGGTATCTTCCTAGATACAAGCATGATGGAACTAGAACAGCAGAAGAACACCTGGTGGCATATAAAAATGCTCTAAAGTTGTTGAATGTGCAACATGAAGATGTGGCTTGTAGGTTATTCCCATTCACTCTCCAAGGGGAAGCATACGACTGGTTTTTGGATCTTACTAATGACTCTATTACTAGTTGGAATGACCTGGAGAAAGTTTTTATATCACAATTTGGTGAAGTGATTCACCCCAGTGTGTTATATCAACAGTTTTCCAACATTAAAAGAGAGTCTGGTGAAGATATCAGGTCTTTTAATATAAGGTTCCAAAAAGCTTATGGTAGAATGACTGGTCATTACATCCCAAGTGCAAATCTAGCCTTAGAAATTTATAAGAATGCATTGGATTCGGTGACCTCTATTTTCCTCAAGAGAGACATCAATATCACAACCCTGGCAGGAGCTTATAAGGAAGCTTTAATTCTTGAAAGACAGTTAGGACCTCAAATTTTGAGCAGTCCTTTGATATCCTATGTTACACAGAACATGCCTATTTTGAATCCCATTCCACATCATGAGTTAGTGCCAACATGTCACGCTCTACCCAAGGAAACTCCATTGACTGTGACACACACTCAGCATGTGCAGAATATAGAGAAAGATTCTGACAAGTTCAAGGTGGAAGTGCCTAAAGTAAATAGTTGTGACCTAGCATTACCCAACTTTGAAGCTTTTCCTGGTGAGTTAAATTTTCCTAAAAATCAGAGAAATATTGATAGTTCTGGTTCATCCAAAAATAGTACGACTATGGTTTCAAATTCATTCACTTTTCCCGATGAGTCAGAGAATGTCGTGGAGATACCTATGGATGAAGTACAAGCTTTTCAACAGTTCCAAAAGGACAGTTATAATTTGAGATGTGAAAATCCAAAACCTACTCCTAATAATGATCCTCCCTCACCAAAGGGTAATGAAAATAAGATTCAATATTACTATACAGAAGTAACTAGGAAGGAGTATAACATCATTGAGGATATGAAGAAAATTAAGGCTGACATCACCCTCCATGAGTTGGCTCAGATTGTTGAACAAAAAGATAACTTGATTGAAACTTACTCTGGACCACCTATTGAATTTCAAGAAAAGGAGAAGAAAATAGTAAATGTGAATGTGGTCAACCAACTCAGAATAGACAAAGAGTCTCGGTATAAGCATGTGATCATTGAACATAATATCAAAAAAGAGGTTGTAAATCGTGTTGATGCAGATATTGAAGTTTATAATTTGACAACTGAGAGGGTGAGACCAGTTACATCTCTAACCAATCACAACAATGATATTTGGACATTACACATTGATGGGGTTAAATCTAAGCAAGGCTCAGGTGAAAGAGCAAATTATGAAAATTCTACTAGAGGGATAAAAATTGAAATCTTGGATATTGGAGCAATAGAGCAACCACAAAATGTTCAAGTTATTAAGAGCTATGACGTACAAATAAAATATGATCTCTTTGAGTTGTTACATAAATCTGAAGATGTGATGATCTGGGTATATAAAGGCTTTAAGGTATTTGATCCTGGGGGTTTTAAAAAAAGGGGGGAAGACAGTAAACACACCAAGTCTTTCCCAGGTAGCAAAAATTTTGGGAAGCATAATCTGGAGTGCATTTCGTCAACAGGACCTGAAAGGTATTTTTCTAAATTTACTTGCAAATGGTCAAATTTTTTTTAAGGCACTATTTCTCTGCTTTTCCATCTGCTACATCATCTGAATAAATCACAAAGACTTTGTGCATATGTATATATTGTGAATAAAGTTTGAAGTAGTGTGTTTTTATTTTTATTTTATTTAAGGTTAAAGTGTTGTGTTTTGTCTTTTGCAGGAAATTGCAAATTTATCTTTAATTGGTGGCCCTTTTTCTCTTCTTTAGCTTTTAAATCCTGTTTGTTCAAAATTTTTTGCCTAAGCCACAAAAGAATAAAATCAACATTTAAAAAAATTGGATTGGCGCTATAGAAGTTGAAGTAGTATGTTTTCATTTTGTTTCTTTCTTTTTTAAGAGATAGTCTGCTAGGATTAAGAAGTGGGACTATTTGTTATCTAGAACAACAGTAGAAAGATAATTGGATTTTGTATTTTGCTTGCCACAATTATTTTGATTATGAAGAAATTACTATACTTTTTGGTTGAAGAACTCCCAGGGAATCCAAGAAAAGTTGGTCATGAGAGGGGAATTCGATTCATAAAAATTACATCAGAGCGTCCAAGGAGGTTGTTGGTACCTGAGCTGGAAACAGTTAGTTGATCAATTGCTCGATGAATAAAATAAAAAAAATTGGAAGCAAGGCACTCCAGGATATGGGTATCTTTCAAAAGAAAAGAGAGAGATGGTGAAAGTTGGACAAGCCAATATAAAATTGGCACTCTTCCTCACAAAAAAAAGAAAAAAAAAAAAAAAAAAGAGAGGGAGGAACATAGCCAGGGCTCCCGAAGGATACATCTCAAACATGTTCACCAAGCTATAGATGCCACCTCATAGTTGTGATCAGGGTCGTGAAAATCTAAAGAGTAACTCTGTCGGGGCTGTGAAAGGCTAAACTAGTAAACAGAGCTCTACTCGATTTCCCCTACACAATCTAAACAGTTGTTCGATCCATGGCAAGCATTTGAAGCCCCGGTCATCCTTGGAAGAAGGTTTATACACTTGTAATCGCACATCAGAATCTTCCTTAAGTGGTTCAACCTAGTATGTCCTTGGGAAACTTTAACAGCCGACGGATAGTAGTTGAGTCATTTTAAAATATTTGTGGCAAAGCATGGTACATAGTCTAAATTGTTTTGAAACTAGAGTTATGGATTCTAAATAGTGCTACTATTTTCCCCGTAGATATCGCCATTTGTTGAGAAGCAACACACCCCCACTAAAAAAATGAAATTCCATCCTTTGAAAATATTTAATATTCATTTGTTTCCGTAGGGACCCTCTTGATGTTTTTCGGGTTTTAATTCCAAATTTTGCTTGCCTCCTTCTTCAAGTTTTGCATATATCAAAGTATCCAAGTAGGCTTGCATATGGCTTTGATTTCAATTTAGAATTCATTTTTCAAATGTTAGAATCATTTCTGAGTAAAGAAGATCTTTCACTAATATGTAAAAATGCATAATACAGATGAATAAATTCATTGGAGTCAACCTACAATTTCTGGAAAATTTGCTAAGTGGAAGTAAACGTCGCGATTTCGCAACATATTCCATTTTCGAAAACATCGCGATTTCACGACATATTCCATTTTTGGAAACGTCACGATTTCATGACATATTCCATTTTTAGAAACATCGCGATATCGCGACAAGTTTTAATTGGAGGTAAAATTGAAGAGAATGTCACGATTTCATGACAGGTTTGAGTCAGAAGCCAAAATTGAAGAGAATGTCACGATTTCGTGACAGGTTTGAGTCAGAAGCCAAACTTGAAGAAAACGTCACAATATCACGACGCATTTGGATAAAGACCAAGCAAAACATACACACATCAAACAACCAAGAAAACGTCGCGATTCCACATATTTAAAGAAAATTGAAAAAATGTCATCATTTCATGGACAAGCTTAGAAAGAGTCAAGTATGAAAACTCACATTCCACATATTCTAAGTGGAAAAAAGCTTAAGGAAAACGTCGCGATATCACGACATATTCTGGTTGGAAGCATCAAGTGACAAAAACGTCACGATATCGCGACAAGTTTTAATTGGAAGCAAAGCTCAATGAAAACGTCACGATATCACAACAGGTTTTGGAAGAAAAAGCCAAGTGATAGAAACGTCGCGATATTGCGACATATTTGGATTTGAAGAACCAAGTGATGAAAACATCATGATTTCACGACGTGTTTTGGTAGAAAGAGCCAAGTAAAGAAAATGTCACGATTTTGCGACACATTTTGATTAGAAGCGAAGCTTGATGAAAACGTCACGATATCGTGACATATTTGATTGGAAGCAAGTCATTGGAGGAAACGTCGCGATATCGTGACATGTTCCATTTTTGCGATGATGTAAGCTTGGAGGAAGCAAAGTGGAGAAAACGTTGTGATTTCGCGACATGTCGCGATTTCGTGACAAAGAAGCCAAAAAGAAAGAAGGGTAGGAAATGTCGCGATATCATGACATGTTCCATTTTTGGAAGGAAGAAGTGAGAAAAGAGACTAAGTGGGGAAAACGTCGCGATTTCGTGACATGTCGCGATTTTGCAACATGTCGCGGTTTCACGACAAAGAAGCCAAGATGGAAGCAAAGTGATGAAACATCATGATTTCGTGACGTATTTTGGTAGAAAGAGACAAGTGAGAAAAATGTCGCGATATCGTGACAGGTTTTAGCTGGAAGCAAGTCTTATGGAAAACGTCGCGATTTCGCGATGCATTTGGACCAAAAGGAAAGCTTGAGGAAAACATCGCGATATCATGACATGTTCCATTTTTGAAACCTGTCTCATTTTCGCGAAGGCAAAATCAAAGGAAAAGTAGCTTGAGGAAAGTGTCGCGATATCGCGACATGTTTTTAAAGAACATGAGCTGGGAAGAAGAAAATCAAGCCGACGTGTAACGAACATTAGGGTTTAATTTAATAATATTAAAATGCTAATCCTTGTCTTTCTTTTGTAGAAAGCGATCTGGCAGTTGCATAATAGTAGAAGTAATGGCGAAAAAGACAAAGATAGGTGCAGATCAAGCAAGGGCCATCAGATAGAAAGATGAAGATGCCTTTACATGCAGCTGCTTCATTTAATGAAATATGTCGACGATTGGCCGAAAAGTGAAAATATCTACACACAGTTACCAAAATTTGTCGATGGATGCATTTAACAAGAGAATTTATGATGAAAGTAATGGCGTGCAGAGAATTTCAACTCAAAGGCGGCTCTGCGAAGATAAAATGCCAGAGAAGTCAGTGACTCATCCAAATTTCTCAGAGGAATTAATGAGATGCTCCCGGCCGACGCACCAGAAAAATGAAGATATCTACTCACAGTTACAGGTGGATGAAAATAATATCAGATTGTGCCTTCTCCATTTATGGCAAGAATCGCACGAAGTTTTTCAGAGCGGTTAGGGTTTATCAAAACTCTATATAAAAATGCCTTATATTGTAAAACCTTGGCGGTAGGGTTTTGATGATAAGATTTAGGGTTTGGGAAGAAGATATTTTTGAAAAGATCAGGGTTTGTCCTGAGTCTATATATACTTCTTCTGAATGTAAGATAAAGGAGGTGGAAACTTAGAATAAAAGCTATTGAAGCAATTTCCTGCAAATCTTGTTGAATGCTTTTGTTTTGGACTTGGAGTTGGTGTGATTTTCATTTTTTGTGATAGCGTGGCCAGGAGCCTAATCTCTCTCGGATTGCGATAAGTTCATCTTCTTTTGTTTTCATCTCGTTAAGGTTTCATTTAATTTATGCTGTAGATCTGTGTTATTAAGATTGGATATGCTGCTAGGCTTCATTCTTTTTATTGTATGCTAGGGAAAATTATAGATTTAAGGTTCAGGCCTGTTCTAATTGCTCTGTCCTCACTGTGCGAGCTAGGTTGTTGGTGAGAGATACCAATTTCAACCGACTTCCCTTCTGTTTGTGATTTTCTGTTAGATCTGTTTCATCTCTGTCTTATGCTCTTAGTAGAAGGTGATCTTAGAAAGCTGGACACTTTCCTCTTTGATTTGTTCTATTGTGAAGCTAAATAGTATAACTAAAATTGGTAGTTCTGATTTTGTAGCTAAGTTAGATAAACTTCTCTTTTCTGCCCTACCCTACTCTCTCTATTTTACTGTTAAATGATCCATTTTTATTTTCTTTCAAATTTGTCTTTTATTTAATCTGCTAAAGCATAAAGAGCTAGATCAAAGAACTGATTGTAAATCTGAGTGTCCACAAAGATAACAACTTCTAAACATTACTGAACGAAGGTCGAGCCCATTGTAAGGTAACAGATAGTCCACTTGAAACTATTCCAGAAGCAAAAAAGAGTGAATAGACATTCGACCCAACTCTGTAACTCACACCTTGGATAACCAACAAGATCCTAAAGTGAGTGGGATTTATCCCTTATAAGTGTTATCGATATTTCATGCTCATTCTTCACAGGGTGTGTATAAAAGTCGAACCAACAGTTTCCACTTATAAAAGGCCCATCTTCTAATGGATTCCAGATCTTATCAAGCTCCTTAGGACTAACCCATAAGGTAAAAAATCCCCTAGTTCAAATTCAAATCCACAAGGCCATCTAAAAAACTCATCTTGTTTTGTTCTAGAGATAAATCAAAAAGTACTTTCGAAGCACTTCTCCTAGCCCTACTTGAAACCACTTTAGGATAGGAAGAAACATTGGGGTTAAAGGGTTTTTCAATCTCTATTCCTATGGGAGGGATCCCACCCACCATATCACCTATAACAGACCTATGAAAACCCAAAGAGATGTGAGACCCAATAAACCCCTGGCTACCTCCTCACCACTCGAACCACCACCCCCAAATTTTTACTCCATCCACCATTCTCCACAACCTTGCTCACTCACTCACACATGAATTCAAAAATTCTTTCTTCATATTACCCCTCTTTTTCTAGATTTGTCACTACCATCGATGAAGCTCACTAGATCTATTGCTCTAAAATCCTCTGGATCTATTGAAACCCTTACTCATTTATCAAATCTATTATTGCAAACCCTCTAGAGCCATCATCATCTAAATCAGCTATGGATTAAAAACCCTTCAAATTTGTTGCCACCTAACTCAACTATGTATTACAAACCCTCTAGATCCATTAACTCTTGAATCAACAATGGATAACAAACCCTCCAAATCCACTATTACTTGGCTTCAAACCCTATATTTAAACCCTCTAGAGCCACTATTTCTTGACTCAACTATAGATTACAAACCCTCCAGGGCTACCATGATATGACTTAGTTATGGATTACAAGCCCTTCAAAGCTAACACTACTTGACTCAACTATGGATTACAAACCCTATAGAATCATCATTACTTAACTCAATTATGGATTACAAACCTTTCAAAGTTTCCATAATTTGGCTTAAAACCCTCCAGAGCTATCATCATTTGACTCAATTATGAATTACAAAACCTTTAGGGCCATCATCGCCTGAATTGGTTGTAGATTACAAACCCTTTAGAGCTATCATTGTCTGATCAATGCTTGACTCGTTAATTAACATCTAAGGGTAATATTTACCATTAATTCAAAAAATAATAGAAAGGTTCATGTTCAAACTATAATACAAATTAATAATATGCACCATTGATATTTTCCTTATATAAGAGGTCTTACAATAACTACAACGTTATCACATGCCTACGAAGGATGGATATTTTGCTTTATAGCAACCTCCTTGACTGATGGTGCATTTTTAATAAAATACACAAACACAAGCAATGCTTCTTAAACATACACACACATATAATGCATCTATATGAAGGGTTTCTTTTTATCCTTTAATCTAATGATAATAATTTCATCCATAATTTCTCTTTTTCTCTCAACTTGGTGATTTTCCTCTACCAACCACACGAGAGTGTCTGGTCCTACAACTGTTGGCAATTTTGGGTACTTTGGGTACATTGCCTTTGCTCAAGTGTATAAGTTGTCATTGATGTCAAGAAGCTCTTGAAGGAATTTGATTTGATGTCAAATAATTTGTTTTGATGAAGGTTACGACATGATAGTTTCAAAGATCTTTTGTAAACCCCAAGTTGGCAGGTTTAAAGATTATAGGTGGATGCATTAGTTTAATGCATTTGGGTCCAGGAGGAAGTATTTATTTAAATAATTAAAAACCTTGTTAAGGTTCCCTTTAATTATTTTTGAATAAATATTAAATTATTGTTTGCAATGGGTTCTCCTAACCCATGAAGAAAATGTCTTAACTATGTGGGTGCTATGTTTTAAGATTGTGGATGCTAGCCAAGACCTCCACCGATGTGTTAAACTCCTCGTCGACGTCAAGAGCTTATGGTAAAAATGCATATAAATCTCCCTCGATGAAAATCAAGAATCAATCCCATCCGAATTTTGAAAAGAGTTGCTTGTTGTGAATTCGTGATCTACTGTTCAATTTCTTCCTCGCTGTGATTTCATGATCCGCTGTTCGAATTTCTTCTTCGACTGTGTCTTTGCCATTTTCGTGAATCCACTGTTAATTTTTTTGTACTCGTCGTTTGTCGTAATCCACCGTAATGTTTTTGTCTTCATGTTCACATCAGAAGAAAGGGAGGCACTATTGTTTTATTTAATCCCTGGCACAGAAGGAACAAGGCTAACAGCGTGAGGTTTAAACCTCACCGAGCACCTTTGGCACACCGGTAGCGGCTAGGCTATTGGCACGCTACCCGAACAAGAGGTTTCGCGTTCAAATAACGTGAAAGGGTTTTTCATCATGAAGTGGACGCAGCGGGTGGTGTTAGAATTCGTGCGCAATTTCTCCATAGCGCAATTTTTGATGTTGGCCAAGGTATTTTTGAAATTAATTTTTGCAAAGTGTATTTTACGGATGGGGGAAGTTTATTAGAGGGAAAAACAACTTAGGAGTTATAAGGAGTTTAAAGCTTGTTTTATTTTGATAAAAGATTCTTTTGAAGGTGTTGTTTGAAATATCTTATTGCATTCTTATGAGAGATAAATTTTATTTTGATAAGACTATAAGGGAGAAATAAGGTGTATAAGGGATAAATTTTTCTTGTAATGTTGAGAGTGCTTTTGGTTGATTATGGAAATGAAAGCATGATGTTTTAAGGTTAAAATTGCTTCTTGTGTGAAGTTGTGAAACCTTAAGTGGGCAGCTTTGAGATTGACATTTGCTTTCATTAAATTGGTAATAATCAAGTTATTCTTTACTTGGTTAAAGTGTTGGGCTTACTCCTTTGTTGTTGATTTGAAAAGTTGTTTTGTGCTATTGTGATTTGATTTGGTGGATGCTTTTTGTTCAAACAATATTGGAGAGAAAAGGAGTTCTACTTGTTTCCTTTTCTAATGTTGATTGTGAAATGCTTCAAGGTTATGTTTTGAGCTGAATGCTGTTGATTAAACCTTGTTTGATGAGCATTTTTGTTGAAGCCCTAATTGATGGTGAAAAGAACATGAGTATCATTGTTATGTGATTCTTTGCATAGTTGGAAATTTTTGGGGTTTCATGTTCTTGAAAGAAAGCATTCTATCCTATCCATTTCAGATATTGAGTTGAGTTTTCATATTTGAGATTGAGTTTGAGCTGAGTTGATTTGAGTTGAGTTTTGAGATTGGGAGTTGAGTATAGAACATATTGAGTCTCTAACAATTCTCTTTATGCTTCTATGAGTTTGAAAAATCACATTGGGTCTCTAACAATTCACCTTGTGATTTCCTACTAAGAAAGTTTTTTTCTTGGTGAGCTTGTTGAGTTTTGGACAGGTTCCGATGGGGACTTGTGAGCAAATTTGGACAGGTCCTAGCAGAGGAATTGTGAGCTGAGTTTGATAGTTATATTAGAGAAATTAAGGACAGAGGTGCATTGGTTCTTTGAGAAGAACCTGAGGATAGATTTGGCAAGTCTTTGAGAAGGCTTGTGTGTAGAGGATTGATTTGTTCAAGCTTAAGCATTGGAAAGATCTAACAGACAGAGGAAGACTTGTACTAGACATACTTACTGTGTTTGGTATAGGTTGCTGAGCTGCTATGGACATGATAATAGAAGGCAGAGGTCTCTTAGGCTAAGCATTGATGACAAGAGGTCTTCGATGGAAAGGAGTTCCATGTGCTGGCAAGAGGTAGAGACAGTTGATATTCTGAGGGATCATTTCCAGAGCAGAGGGGAAGGTATCTCCTTTGAGCAGAGGCTCATAAATTCTAATTAGGGGAAGGTATCTCCTTTTGGCCGAGGCTCATAAATATTGTAATTGGGAAGGATTCCCAAATAAATTTGACAAAAATTTTAGAGAAAAGTTTTGTGGACATAGCCCAACCATTTTGGGTGAACCATGTTAAAAATGGGTCTTCAATGTGTGATGCTTTCTATCTTGATTAATGTTGTGTTGATGCCATTGCTATCTAAAGTTAAAATTATTAATTGGTTAAGTCTTATACTGTTCACCCCCCCTCTCAGTATAAGTCCATGTTATTCAACAACCACAAAATTTATTAGTAGTACCATATTCTAAAGATAACATAATCCAAGTTAGAAATCATAAAGTACAATTCATTTTATAGGACCATGTATTTGATATCAATACATCTATGCATGAATTACATAACAAGGGTAGTTTTGCCAAGAGGGGCCATTACACTAATATTTTGATCATTAAAGGTCCAACGGATATGCATACCATAAAGGTTAATGATATAGGTTATCAAATTTGTCTTGATTATCTTTGTTAATGTTATTATAAGTGGGTTACTATACTAATATAACCCTGATGGTGTTATCCTACAATGCTTTACTCAGACTAAAGTGTCAAAATCCTCTTTAATATCGATAGTGGTGACTATGGAGGAAAATTTGGCTTTCATTCCAAATCTTGTAATTTTCTTAGAAGGAGATACTTTTGACCCACAATGGAATCTAATATCAATAATTATGTAAAATCATGTGATAAGTGTCATTTGCATAAAGATGAATTTCATGTCATTTCTTAGGTTCTCCATCTAATTAAGTCTTCTTGGATATTTTCCAATTAGAGTCTTGACCTCATAGGACCCATTTATCCTATGTCCTTGAATGGACACAAGTTCATTACCATAGCCATGTAATACATCTAAAATGAGTGGAAGCTATACCAATTATAAATTAGATAGCCCTTACAATCTCCAAACTTATCTTTCATCAAATTGTATCACTTTGGTGTCCCATATAATCTCATTTAAGACAATTGTACCCCTTTAAAAAATAAAGGAATGCAGGAATTGGCTTCTTAGTTAGGGATTCAATGATTCTTCATTCCTTGTTATTTGCAAGAAAATGGTCAAGTTGAATTTAGCAATAATATTTTGGTATTTTTTTTAAATAATTAAGGAATTAAAGAAATATTGGAATTTAAAGTTATATCTCATATTATGGGCATACCGTACTAGTATTTAGATGTCCATAAAGGTAAAACCTTTTCTTTGGTTTATGGTACTAACGTTGTTTTGTTGCTTGAAATAAAATTTCCTTATTTGTATGTTTCTTTGATGCTCTTTATGGGAGTTCTATACATGATTTTGAGCATAATAAATCCTATAAGGATTTTGTTTCCAACATATAAAATAAGAAATCATTATAATAAGAAAATTTATCATCATGATTTCAAAATTGGTGACTTTATCCTTGAGCTTGATAACATGCATAAAAAGTGCAAGGGTAAGTTTATAAAGAAAAATTTTGGTCTATCTACTATAAAAGTTTTTTTAGATCTAGGGAAGTAAGATTACCAATAATGAATGGAGTTGAATTGAAGGAACCCACTCATTCCATGCATGTTAAACAATTTTATGCATAATCCCTTTTGACGTGTTTTTATAGTCTTTATGTTTTATAGATCTACTTATTGATTTTGGTGTCTTCTTTTATCTTTAATTATTTTGATTTTCTATTTAGGAGCACCAATATTGTATATAATTTTTTTTTTTGGTAAATAAAAGTCTTCATTAATTATCGGGTTTTACAGGTTAACCCAAAACCTATTACAATATCTAGCCTTCTGTTGAGATTATAGATCCTAGTCATCCTTGAAACTTTCTTACCAAAAATTGTGTTGAATCCCCTACAACACCTTACTAAAAAAGCACACCCATACCTAAACATAACTGTAAACATTACTTACATTGATAGGAATTGAAGTTTGGAACTTTGCACTTGTGAAATCTATTGCTTGCCCATTTCCTATTCCCTGTCTGAATTTTCCAAGGCTTACACCCTGTTACCTTCATTTCCAATTTGGTATGATTTAGAGGGAAACCCCATAGTTATTACCAACTCCATGGGAAAAAAACACCCATTCATATTTCTCCTTAATGGGTAGGTTTCTTTTCATGACTAATAATGTTTTCCACTTCACGTGGCACACCTTGTGTCCATGTCACCAAACTACCAACATCAACACCTATGTTGGCTAATTTGTTAGCTGACCTGTTGGCCTCACGATACACATGACAAGCCCTCCTATTATGTCTTGCCACAAAAAGGATCCTCACTTCATGGATGAATCCCTCGATTCTCCATGGAGGTTTTTTGCCATTGGTTAACAGGTTGATGATGTTCATAGAATCACCTTCAATCATCAAGTTACCTTGAGTTTCTTGGGCTACTTGCAACCCTCTCCAAAGGTATCTAGCTTCTACTTTGTTATTAGTTCTGATTCCCAATGGTTCAGCAAAGGCCTTGACTAGATTTCCTTGATGATCCCTAATTATTCCTCTAGCTCTAGCTCTTCCCGGGTTCTCCTTGGCTGCACCATAAAAATTTAGTTTGAGCCAACCCTGGGGGGGTGGATCCCAAGAAATCCCATTTCTAGGATTGGAAAAAGGAATGGAAGGTTTGTCCTCAATACCTAAGGCCCGAGCTAATTGTTTTTCTTGGGGAAGAATTGAGTGGTTCTCATCCACTAAGGTGCTAAGGTTTTCTTTTGCAAAGATAATAATCCTCTTGAGGATGGTTTTTGGGTTGTGAATGGTATCCTTAAAGACTCTATGGTTCCTTTCTAGCCAAATCTGCCAGAGAAAATGATACCAACAGATTTTCCATAGGTACTTAAGTTTTAAGCTAACAAAGGGTTGAGGTCATTGATGGAACACTTCGGATATAATAGCAAGCTTAACCCACGAGATCCTAAAGGCTTGGAAAAGTTCATCCAGGATGGACTCTACTATCGGACACTCCAGAAACAAGTGTTGGGTAGTCTCCCATCCTGCCCTGCACATGTAGCAATGGTTAGCAATAACCATACCTTTGGATAACATATTGTCCATAGTGAGGATTTTTCCTCGAATCACCATCCATGAAAAAAAGGAAATTTTAGGAATTAAGCCTTTGATCCAAACCAAAATCGGTTGAAATTATTGACCTTCCACATTGAGAATCAAATTATAAGCAGACTTAATTATGAAGTCACCACTTTCAGTCTCATCCCAAACAATGTGATCTTCATCCTCTCCAGAGGGAATAATTTGTTGAGTTAAAATGTTATAAAGCTCTTCAGACTTTGCTTCAAAGCCCTGTACTCTGATGTATTTCCACCTATTGATATTTATATCCTACCACATATAATTTGCAACCTTCTTCCCAATATTCTGCTCCATATGCTCTTGAATCCTAGCCAAACGAGGAATTTGAGATAACTCCTTAGCTCTCACCCATCGATCCTTCCAAAATTCTATTTTTTGCCCATTTCCTAGAATCCATCTAAGACCTTTTGTGACAAGATTCCTACTTGTGAGGATTGCCTTCCAAAAAGTAGACCCCTTGCTTGCTAAGTTGTCATTAATGAAGCTCACACCTTGGAGGTATTTCCTCCTAACTATGGCTGTCCATTCATTATCGGCCTTAGTCAATAACCGCCACGCTTTTTTGGATAACAGAGTTGTATTGATATGAGCAACTCTCCTCAATCCTAACCCCCCATCATCTTTAGGTTTGCACACCTTGTTCCAACCTACTAAATGGATCCTTTTCTTATCCTCAGTCCTTGACCAGAGAAATTTTTTTTGAAGCTGCTCAATTTTGTGATACACCTTGCTGGGAGCTCTAAATACTGATAGGAAGTAAACGGGTATACTTTGAAGTGAAGCCATATTTAAAACTGCTTTGCCTACTTGAGATAACAGATGTCCTTTCCAACCTGCTAGCTTTTATAATTTAGTTTTGGTACATATTAATGTATTTTATGATGTTTTTCATCTCCTACCTAAGATCATTACTTTAAGCATTCATCCTGGTCATCCTCAGTTTTAGCTCCTTTCATCCTATTTCTATCAATTTTTTTACTTTGATCTCTTCTTTTTAAGTGATTTACTTTCCATAATGCTATTTATCTAGTATATTCTATTTATTTTATTGGTATTTATCATTTTAATAAGTTATATATGGATTTTATTTGGGGCCACTCCCATCAAAATACAAACATATTATATTTATTGCAACATACCTTTTTATCACAACTTTTTATTTGTTTTTCTCTTAAATATATTCTTCAACTTCCTAGAAGTGCTATGTTTTGAAAATCTAATCCTTGACATCATTTTTATTAAGAGATAAAATCTCACTTGGCCAGTTGCCTTATAAAATTTGAATTTCACTAGGATGAAGATCAACACCGCAATTTTCTAATTTATTTGCTACCTAATTTCCTTCTCTATAAATATGCTCACACTTCCAAGAAATTACCTATATTAATAGATGATGAACATTAGCAATAATATTATTTTTTATCCAATCTCCACATTCATTTTTGTTAATAGCATTGATGATAATTTGTGAATCCCCCTCAATTGAAATATATTCTCATATTTTTTCTACTACAATTTTAATATTTGTAAGAAGTGCCCTAGCCTCTGCATAGTTGTTAGTTGAAGTCCGTATGATTTTGAATAAGTGAGGAGAATTTTTCCTTCACTATTTCTCCTCCACCAAATTTTCCTAGATTTCCTTTAGAAGCACCATCAAAATTAACTTTGATAAATCCAATTTTTGGGCATTCCCATTTTACCCTAGATCAAAGTAGATCCTTTGTACCAATTCCATTATTTTAGATGACTCTCCCATGTATGTTCAAATCCTGTAGCCAATTTATTATCACCACTTTGTCTACAATTGAGACTTCCCATTATGAGCAATACATTTGTAGATATTCTACAAGAGAGGCAATAATATGGTTCCAAATTTGGGCATTATTTTGAGTTTTTTTAATTGTTATTCCTTTCAATCCATAAATTCCAATAAATAATGGCATGGCCAATCCTCCAAAAAATACATAATGCTTTAGCTTTGAAATAATTAATCAAACATTTCATCAACTCTTTCAATGTTGATGGAGCTACCCAATATAATTTCATATTTAAAAAAAATAACCCCAAATGGTGTGAGCAAACAAAGAATAAAGTAAATTGTCTGATGTTTATAAATTCTTTGCACACAAGGCACATCTAAAGCATCCATGTTATCCTCTTATTTTTAGACTCTTGTAATAATATTACTTTGAACTGCTAACCAAAGAAATATTGTGGCCTTAGGGAGAGCCTCTAATGACCAAACATTCTTCTAAGAAAAATATTTGGGATAAGGAAATTTTGATTTTTCTAAATCCTCATATCCCAACTTGATCAAGTATCCAACAACCTTTGATAAATTCCAAATCAACTCATCCTTTCATTTAAAAATAAATAAATAAAACTCTTGAAGCATATTTTGAATTTCATCTACAATTTTTTTGATTTCCTCTCCTCCAACTAGGTTTCTAAAAGAAATCCATAATCTAGAGTTGTTACTCATAATAATATAGTCTTTTACATTTGGACCTTTACATTCTAGGCATGCTTGAGCCAATGGTTTCTATTTTGAGTCAAATATAAGAGGATAAGGCTTCAATGAAGCATTAGATCAAAAATTTGCATAACTCCTCTCATTGACTATCCATCTGATAAGTATATTTATTAATTGTAAACTCTTTTTTATGAAGTTCCATGTTGATGATCCTTTGGGTAGATTACTTTTCCTATCATTGCATCAAGAGAACCTATATATTTTTGAAGTAATATTTTTTCCCAATTCTTTCCTTAATGTCTAGATAATCTACACCCAAGATTTGCGCCTAATGCCAAATTCATAAGTCTATGATTTTGCATGCCTACTTCTCCAATATTCTTTCTTTTTCAAACCTTATACCACATACAAAGAGGAAACCTAAATTTTTCCTCATAACCTTTCCATAGAAAGTCTCTTTGAGTTTTATTAAAATTTTATGCTACACTATTGGCAATCTTGAAATTGATATCATATAAATAGGGATGGATTGCAATGTGGTCTTTATGAGTTGTAGCCTTCTTAGCATGGTTAGGAACTTACCTTTCCAATCTACCAAGAAAGTTTTCCTTCTATCCAAATAAGAGATACAAATCTCCTTTTCATTTCCTTTATTAGACAAAGGAATACTCAAGTAAGTTGATGGATTTTTTTTAAATTTAAACCCTAAAATATTCACAATATTTTTTTTGTAAATCTAAGGCAATATTAATGAAAAAATGCTAGATTTTGTAGTATTTACCAACTATAAAGTAGCCTTCTCATAGCATCATGATATTCATTTAAAATCCATGGCATCACTGATTTAGGGATGGACCAAAATAAAATTATCATCAAAAAATTAGAGATGAGATTTAGAAGGATCATTTTTTTCAACTTGAAAACCTTTTATTTTCCTTCTATTTTTGCCTTTCAAAAGGCTCTCCCTAATGCTTTTCTAGAATAATGAATAGATGAGGGGAAAGTGGATCACCTTACCAAAGTACACAAGATGACTTGAAGTAACCAGTAGAAGTACCATTGATCAAAATAAAAATAAAAAAATTAGTCCTATAACCTTTTATCCACTCACACCAACTATAATCAAAGCCAAACTTTCTAAGAATATCATGTAGAAAATTCTAGGAAACCCTATCATATACTTTGTACATGTATAATTTCAAAAGTTTAACTAGTTTTTCATAGAATTAAGAGAATGTATGGCATCTTGTGCAATAATTATACCATCAAGAATCTATTTACCATAAAAAAATCACCTTGTTTTGAGATAAGACTACCAAGATTGCCATTCAACCTATTTGCCATAATTTTTTAAATGATCTTATAAATCATATATTTTTTGGTAATGGTAAAAAAAGGGGACCTTTGGAGGGTCCCCCACCCTATTAAAAAATTAATATTTCCAAGGTTACAAGATAAACATCAACCTCCTCCTTGGATAGCATGAGATAAAAACAAAGCTGCAGCTAAAATCCCAAAATAGAACCACAAAAATAGCACTTTGGCTGATATCGAAAACTATTTCCAGAAAAGAAACAAAGATCAACCCAACTATTGTTTATTCCTCCCTTCCACACCAACAGTAGTAGTAGTCACTCCAATTATCAATAATAGGTAATAGAAGTAGCAAAAATAAAATTAGAAGCACACTATAGTAGCATTCATTAGAACTATAGTTGTAATAGAAACAACATATAGTCACATCAAGAGCATCAAAAGACCTTAAAAGCAAAAAAAATACCAAAAATATCAAAAGATAACATCCTATGGAATAGAATTTTCTTCTACATTTGATGAGGTAATTCTTATAAGAGATAAGGAACAATTATTTTCCCATATTTTTCTTTGATCAAAATGAAGTCCAATGTTTGCCAAACAATCTGTAGCATTTCCTTCTTGATATATATGTAATATATTCACCTCCACCATTTATTTCAATAGGTATGAGGTATCCTTAATTAAACTTGACATCTACCAGTTATTAGCTCCTCCTTTCTTAATTTCCCTAAGAGTCCCCTTCTATGATGACCTTCCTTACACTCTTTTGCCTCAACAATATAACACCATAGTATAGGGTTTTAGCTTTCGCATAGCAATTAGCTTGCATCTCATACCACTTCACCTTTCTCATTTCAAATTATCCCTCCTTCCCTAGCTTTACCTAGGTTTCCTTTCACATATCCATAAAATTTTAACTTTACCTAGCACTCCATTTTTAGCCATCTAATGTTTACTATTTTCAAACTGATTGGCAAAGGTGTTGTTATACATTCTTCCAAGTTCCATTCTCTAGTATCCTCTTTTACAAATTATTTGTAGATTCCAAACTATTATCAAAGGAAAACAAATTCTTCCTCATTGTAGTTCTATTTTTGTTAGACACTAAAATTTCACCCTTACTTTCCCCTATGAATACTCTCTGATTTCTTTCCCACCAAACACCCCATAAAAAATGAGGTAGCAGTAAATTCCAAAGTTTTCATAACATTTACTAAAATGGAATCTCCATTGGTTAGAAAGTTGCCTAAAATTATTAAGGACCAACCAAGAGAAAAATATAGCTTCCATTAGATTATTAAGTACCTTACTTGCAATCTCACAATGAATAAACAAGTGGCTAACTGATTCAACATCCTTCATTCAAAGAGAGCATATATTTAGCATTTTAAAATCTCTCTTAGGTTATCTAGAGTTAAAATATTGTTTTACAAGCATAACCAAAAAAATAAATCCAATTTGGGGTTTAACTCATTATTCCATACCTTATTTACAAGAAAGTCCACCTCCACACCTCCAAATTGTAGGGTATAAGCTGATTTCATAGAATTATTTTTTCAGGAAGTAGGGAACTAGAACAAAGAGTCCTTGTCTTCGTTCTAAGGTAAGGAATACTAATATAGTAGCCTATTAATATTTAGCAAAAATTGTTGTAGTTCTGGATCAATAGAATCCAAATTTAGTTCTTTTCAAAACCTCTAAACTTCCCCAAATTCTATGTAATATTTGACTAGTAGTCCATATTTTTGAACCAGGGGGTATTTTAGTATTTTGAACTCTTGCATACAACTTAGTCCACTTATCAATAATTTCCTATTTTTTGAAGCTCCATTCCAAATTGTTGATCCTTTAAGAGGTCCTGGACTTCTAAAGAATGGTATGGAACCTTCCAAGTACTTACCTTTAATAATATTAGCCCAAAGTAGATCTTAAGCCTTGGTCAATCTCCAACCTAATTTAGTTAGCAGTGCTTTATTGAACTGTTCCAACTTTCTTATCCCTGGATCATGTTCCCTCTTTGAAGAGCGAATTCTATCCCATGATACTAGAGCAAGCCTCTATTTTTCTTATACCCTTGCTCAAATAAACCTTCTAAATATTTGCTCTAAAATATTTCTAATCTTATAGGTGATTATGAAAAGTGACATATAGTAAATTGGAATGCTCTATAATGTTGCCTTTAGAATGTGTAATTTCCTATCTTGAGATAGCATATTACCCTTCCACCCCATCAAATTCCTTTGAATCTGGTCTATGATTAGATATCATATTTCTTCTTTCAATATACCTATGAAAAGAGGTAATCCAAGGTAGGTAATTGGAAATTATGCTATGCTACATCCCAAAATCCTAGATATTATCGGTAGCACATGTCTAGTTGTTTTGACAAAATATTTACTAAAATTGAATCTTTGATAAATATGTAGGATATTGAGTATCTTATTTTTTCTCTTATCGAGGCTTCACCCAAGATGAGAGTGTTATCTAAAATTTTTTGGTAAGACACTACTGCAACATTACCTACAAGTTTAATCCATCTTATATTTGTTGTGGCAGTGGTTGCACCCAAAGTTCTACCTAAAGCTTTAGCCATGATGATGAATAGTTATAGGGATATAGGATCTCCTTTTCTTAGACCTCGTTACCCCCTAAATAAACCTACTGATCTACCATTAACTACAATATTACAATTTGTTAAAGAGGCATATTTTTATCCATTGTCTCCACTTAATTTCAAAACTAAATTTTTGCATTACCTTATCCTAGAAAATCCATGACACCCTATCATATGCTTTATTCAAATCTAGTCTAAATAACATACCTGCAACACCCCTCTTATCCATTGAATCCAATACTTCATGTATTATCATTACTCCATTTATTAATTTTCTCCCTTAAACAAAGCCTCCTTGCATAGAAGATATGATCCTTCAAAGTACCTTCTTGAGTCTATTGGCCAATGTCTTAGTGAGGATTTTGTATATGGAATTCAAAGGCTAATAGTTCTAAACTCTTTTAGGGAAGAGATTCCATGATTATTTAGGATCAAAACTAGAAAATTATTATTCTAGTCCTAAAGTATTGAATTAGAGACTTGAAATTCTCTAACTGCCTCTATAATATCTTTTCCTATTATGTGCCAAAAACTATGGAAAAATCCAACCAAAAAACCATTTGGACCTGGTGCCTTATCTTTTTCCATATCAAACACACATTCCTTGAACTCTTCTTCCAAAAATGGAGAAAGTAATAGGTTCTTTTAGTCTAAAATAAATGAGGTAATGTTTCCAATAAGGGATTCCATTACTGCCTCATCTTCATCCTAATATTTAGAAAATAGAGTCTAGAATAAATTTACTTCTGTTGTTGCTATTTCCTCCCTCTTTTTTACCACATCACCATTATCTATCTGAAGCTCATTTATCCTATTGGAACTCCTATGCCTTATGGTTGAGATATGGAAGAAATTTGTGTTACGATCTCCTTTCTTTAGCCATGTTGGCCTTGATTTCTACTTCCAATGAGTTTCCTCATTTTCTAAAACGTTATGAAACTCTACAAGAACCTCTATTTCTATTTTATCTAGATTCAAAGTTCTTCCTTCTTATTGAAGCTTCAACTCCACTTCCTTTAGGTTATCTAAAAGCTCCTAATTTTACTAGAGATCTTATAAATCATATTACAAAGGCTTATTGGAGGAAAATTATCAAAATATGCTATGTTACCTCTATTGGAAACTAAGGTAATAAAAGTAGCATTGATCTCACTTAAAATAGCGTTCCTTTTTTGGGCCTATTCAATCACAACTAACATATCATTCTTTAATAAATCCCAAAAATTAAAGAAAATTTCAAGAAATCCATTGATGACAGGTGACTTATTAGGATGGAAAGAGAAAATTACTTCATGGATCTCATCCATAGATATCTTCTTCACCAAGCTTTCATTTTTTCCCTAAGTAATAATTTATGGAATATTTTGTAGAAGTTTTTCTTGTGCCTCCTTATCTTGCCTAGTATATGACAAAATGTTTTTGAAATAATTAATTTCTTCCTTCCTTATATCTTCTTCGTCCTCAATATTTATTCCATCTGGAATTAAGATATTTTTGATGTGATGAAAATAAAAATTTGTTTTTGTTGTAGCATGAAAAAAATTGTATTTATATCTCCTTCCTTAAGCCACCAATTCTCTCTAGTTTTTTGAATGAATATGATTTATCCTTTTCCAATGCATTATGATAATCAAAAAGTAATTATTTTATTTAACATAAGAATCATGATTCATTCCATTAATTTCTACTATCTCTTGTAAATTTTTGAGCTTGGATTCAATTTCTTTCTTTTCTTAAAAAATGCTACCAAAATATTTGACATTCCAAATCTTCATTTTCTTGTTTAAATATTTCAACTTTTGAATAAATCTTTGCATACAAGATTCTTCAAATTTTGATTCATCCCACCATAATATAACCATCTAGAAAAAATTAAGGTCTTAGAGCCACATAGACTAGAAGCAAAATGGCTTTGAATAACCATTATTAGGTAACTCAAAAGTCAAAAGAAGGGGTATTTGATCCAATCCTACTTGCAATAAATTATCTGAAGAGATTTGCAACCATTTATTGGATAAAAAAATCTATCCAGTCTTTATGCTATATGATTTTACCCAATGCATATATTATCCAATGTATATTGAAAGCTTGGGGGACAAACATCCCAAAGTTAATTTGAATTGACAAATGAAGCAAAAGTTTGCATTGATTTACACCATCTTGGAATACCACCATTTTTTTCCAAATGAGATAGAACAATGTTAAAATCACCCCTGAATCCATATATTGCAATGAATAATCATTGTATTTGGAAAAAACAAGCTAATTTCCTTCTAACGTATTTAATGATGAGTTACTATATTTGGAGCATATACATTTATAACCTCAACTTTGATGTTTTCCTATTTCCTACAAAATAATCCAACAACCCAATTACTTTTTGGTTCTAATAATTTCACATCCCATTTGCATTTGTCCCATATTATTGCAATACTGCTTGAAGATTCTATAAAAAAACTTATAAACAATCACCCATCTTTCAAATCTTCTTAAAATCATCCTTACATTCTTCACTAATTAATTTTATTTCTTGTATTAAAATAAACTCAATATTATAACAACCTAGTAATTCCTTGATAACCCTTTTTTTAGGGGTTTTATTCATACCCCAAATATTCCATGATATCATTTTCATCATCAAGAATTTTTATTTTATTAGTGGGTTTAGCCCCACTTCTTGTTAACACCTATGATGTTTTTATTTGGATTCCAAAATCAATATCATTTTGAGTTTCTTTTTCTATTTAATCTTACTTTAATGGCATTCCTCTCCTTCCATTATCGCCAACACTCTCATATTCATCAATATGTTCTATTTTTTCATATTGTTCATAATGAGACTTATATTCTAAAAATTTATGTTTCCCTAAAGAATTGAAAGTGCAAGGAATAGTCTCATTAGCATTTTCTTATTTATGTTGTCCTAAAAATTCTAAGCTACATAAATATCCTCTATAGTCATTACTTTGGCTTGGAAACCCTAAAATTCCTTGGATATCCTCCATAAGATTTTATTTATTGTACTACTCTTGAAACCCTAAAGCATAAGGAATATACTCATTATTTACTAGAAATTATTACTACTAACTTTGTCTACACTTTATTTGTTTGTATTTATTATGGTGTCGTTCTTGCCAGAAAGGCACACCATGATGTCTTCAAGATATTCCCTATTATTTTGTGTCAATACCTTACTTTAAATGACATAGAACAACAACCTTAGTTCAACCCATGCCATATTACATATGGTATATGGTTAGAACACCAAAATAAATTCTTGATTTTCATGCAATAAAAACATTAAAATTCTTCAATCAATAAGTCTATCAATCAAATCTATATCACTATAGTGGAGAGTATAGACAACATTTCTAGACCCTAGGACTGGATGGCACATCCATCATCAATTTTAAAATGTATATAAGTATTTTTTTTATGCTTATGTCTTATTTTCTAGAAAAATATAGCCAATGGAATCAAGGTTGAATGTTAATGCATATAGCACTACAAGACAAAAGCAGTCATCATGCTTGTCAAGGTTCTAGATAGGTTAATCAAACATCTAGTTGGATTAGTTAAGTTAGCAATTAGTTGATTTCTAAATGCAATGTTAAGCATGTGGTTTAAAGAAATGGTTAGGCCAATTTTAGAATGGGTTGGAGAACCAACTTACCCCCTCCTATTTAACTCCCCTCTTCAAACATTTTAACATCTATCCATGTTGTGAGAGCTATATGCTATTCATTCTATGTAATACATATACTGTTATATTGTTTACACATTCTCTGTACATGGTGAATGGATGATTGTGTTGTGAGTTGCAATATTGGAAGCCATTAATGGAAGTGTTGCAGTTTATTCTATGCTAAGTTGTTATTGTAGGTTTGACATTGGAAGTTGCTGAATACAGGGAGCAAGAGATGTGTTTTGTAGATTTTTTGGATGATACGAGGAACCAAACATCTGACATCTAGCCCTGATGTCTGGTAGCTGTAATATGACTAGCCATCAGCCCTTAGACCTGATGTCTAGACTTAACCTGATGACTAAGCCCCCCTGACATCTAGTACCCTGACGTCTGATCTTGCTTACTTGAAATCTAGTACCCTAATGTTTGATCTTGCTACCTAACATCTAGACTCCTGATATCTAGACCTTGACATCTGATATCCAGAGTTAGATCATTAAATTGAAACATGTACACTTTCTTGATACCTGATACTAACTTGTCACCATCCCATCCTAGGAATGTACTCACCCTTGTCCAAATTTGGTATCATTACCTAAATAAAACTTGGAGTATAAGGACATAAGTGATAGGAAGAATACATGAATGACTAATTTTAGGTCATAGAACAATAATAAAAAACCAATAAGAAGAAGCGCATGACTGGTGAACTTAAGAACACACGAGGCTCTAGAGGTGTATCACCCTAAGGTAGAGAGGGTGTGGAACATTGAAGACAAGAATAATGCAAGTATAGAGACATTTTTGGTGACTACAAAAAATGAAGGAGAATAAATAGCTGAGGAAGAGCCCATCATTGAAGTCTAGACGACAACACTAGAACCAGTGAGGTAAGGGTGACCAAAAGATACTGAAGGAGAGAATCTTGTATCAAGGCACCTATGCGGAGGTTCATGGGGAGGAAGGAAAAATCCATGTTTGGTATATTCATGAAGGAGGTCATGAAGCAGAGACCAATTGGAGCCGAGAAGAAGGCTATTTCAGTATAACTTTGTACCACCAAAAATAAATAGACAATCGAATCAACCACTACAACCACCAACACCAAGAAGACAAAATACCATGGTGAATCCCACCAATAGAATGATACAACAGAAATTCCCACCCTTCTCTAGTGAAGGAAATAAGGATCCATCATGATATGTGGGAACTTGTATTACCATTTGGGGAGCTAATGGAGTCACACAGGACACACAATGGTTGCAACTATTTCTAGCCATATTGCGAGGCATGACGATAGACTTGTACTTGAAAATACAAAGTAAGCAAGAATTTACACAATGAGATGAGTTATATAATGCATTCATAGAATAATTCCAACCCATGAGGGATGACACTAACATAATTACAAAAATCTATGTCACTAAAAAAAAAATGGATGAGGATGTCAAAAGTTACAATAGTAGATTGAAACAACTGATAGACAAAATGGAGATGACACCTACTGACGATATGATAAAGTAGTGGTTTTTGGATGGGCTACTACCAAGTTTCAAGAATAAAATGAAGGTAGTACCATACTCAACGTATGAAAAAGCACTAGAAAAGGCTAAAAACTTTGAAACTGAAGGTAAATAAATGACCGCAGGTATCAGTAGATACTTAAAACAAACTGAAGATTCGGACAGTGAAGCTGAAGATAAAGTACAAAGCATGATCCACACCTTTTAGACAGAATTTGATAAAAGTTTAAAAGAATCAAAAGGAGAAGGTCTAAAGGATCAAAAAGAAATTTGGTGTTCATACTACAAGGTAGAGGGACATTCAAATGTAAACTATCCAAATAAAGCATACTGTAATATATGTGAAATTGCAGGACATCCTATCATCGACTATCCATCTAACCTAAAAAGTAAGAGATATCAGAATTTGGAAATACAACAAGAAGAACAACAAAATTCATAAAGGAATTGACAAGGGGCTACTAGTGGCGGATATAGGAATAGTCACCGAGGGGTAATACAGGGAGGTCAGATTTGATTGCAATACGATTATAATGGTCATCCGATTATTCAATGTCAAAATTTTCAAGAATGGGGCCATTTTGCAAAAATTTATTCCAAACCCTAGAATGTAGGTAATAATAGTGGTAAAAACACCACTCAAATGTGTAAATGGTGTGGTCTTGGAAACCACAAGGAGGCTAATTTCTTGAACAAATCAAGTACCAGTGGAACCCATAATATCAACCTCATCAGTATTGGAGAAGTAACAAAAGTTGATAAAGAAGTCTTGGTTGTAACAAGAGCACAAACCAAGAAAATAGAACAATATCCTAACCCTACGAAGGAAAAGGAGTGATGGAAGGAAGCCCAAAAATTAATTGAAATAGAATTAGCAAAGGAGAAATAGGGACTAGTTCTGGAAAAGGTGTTAAAGAGACTAGAGATCATTAAGAAGGCATTAGTAGAATGCTTGGTAATAGAGGTACTAAAAATGAAGGTGGAGATGAAGGTCACCAACCTATTTAGTGTAATACTAGAATTTTATGCTACAATTGGGGAAGTCATCAAGAATAAGGATGAAACTCGACAGGTAGAAACTATCAAGAAAGAACAATTTATCGATCCAACAATCCTTATGATTGAAGTTGGGTAGAGGTAAACTATTGTTCAAATGGAGGTTTTGAACCATAGGCTGAATCAAGTGATTGTAGATGGAGGATATATCATGAACATGATGCTAAAGAAGACATGGAAAATTCTGGGGCAACCCACCTTACGATCTCCAAATTTTAAACTATATGACGCTGATCAATATGACATTGAAAAATAGGTATTTTTATGAATCATAAGGTATGCATAGTAGAACATGACTTCATTTTGGATTTTGTTGTTATTGCTATGTATAAATCTGCATATGATGCACTACTAGGTCATGGATGGTTGAGAACAGTAAAATTCAACCACAATTAGGAGAAATAACATCTATATTTCAAACAAGGGCAGCACAAGTACGTAATCAATTTGAAGAACCAAATAGTAAGTCAGGACATAGCTACTTCAGATGAGTCGATGTCCTCTTCATCAGATGATAAAACATGATATAAACCAGATGAGGAGGGAGTGTTGTACCTTGATGACTACATAGAAGATGAGTATGACCAAGATAAAGGGTTACTACACTAGTAGTTGGAATATTATGAGATCTTCCCTCCCCGATGTCTTTGCATAGATGCAAGAAAAGATATTCAAGAGGATGAGATGCAGGAACCAAAAAAATAAATTAGCAACAAAAGATAGACTATAGCAAAGAAGGATAAGAAAAGGGAAAAGTGAACATTTCCTAAGAATTTTATAGAATTTACAATGGGGGAGGCAGTCATTGAAGATAAACCAACACATCCCATCGCTACATTAAAAGTAGCAAATGAACCCGAGTCAATCAAATATGAAGGTCCAAGAATGATTCAGGTAAACTTGGGAGGAAAAGGTGAAGAGAAGATGATAAAATGTGGAGATGATTGGGATCCAGTCCTAAAAGCAATAGCAATTAAGATTTTTATGGACTATAAGGATGTTTTTGCTTGGACATATAAATATTTGAAGGAAGTACCACCCAAATCCTATGTACACAAGATTCCTCTAATAGAAGATGCACAACTAGTAAGAAGGTATCCTTACAAAATGAATCTCAAATATGCAGCAAAGGTGAATGCCAAAATCAATAATATGCTATATGCAAGAATTATATTTAAAGTTATGGCAAGCGAGTGGGTCTCACCAATTGTGATCACTTTAAAACAGGAAGTAGATAAAATCCAAATTTGTGTGGATTTTAGAAGTTTGAATACCGTAACTGTAAAATATCCCTTCTCAATCCCATTCATAGAATCCATACTGGAATAGGTAGCCGACCACGAGATATATTCATTTTTGGATGGATTATCGGGGTATAATAAGATCAACATAGCAGAAGAAGACAAGTTAAAGACTACTTTTGTGGTAGAAAATGGAATATATGCATACAATCGCATGCCATTTGGACTATGAAATGCACTCGCTACTTTTCAAAGGATCATATTGTATATTTTTGATAAAATATCCATAGGAAATTTTAAAGCTTTTCTGGATGATTGGTCACTATATGGGAAAATATAGTAAAATTTAAAATCCTTGGGAGAATGCATGAGTTTATGCAGGAAAGCACGAATAGCACTAAACCCAAATAAATGTGTCTTTATGGTGCCATACGAAAAGATGTTGGGGCATATAGTATGCCAAGAGGGTTTGAATATCAACCCAAATAAAATACGGGTAGTGTTACTGATGGATGAGCCACATGATGTGATATCGATTAAGACTTTTTTGGGAACTATCAGATATTATAGGAGATTTATCTGAAATTATGCATTGACATCTCATCCACTAGACACACTTACTAGAAAGAGTATTCCATTCAGATGGATAGAGGAACACCAGGTGGCATTTGAGGGATTGAAAGGGCACTTGGTGAAAGCACCTATCCTGGTTTAACCAGACTAGGAGAAAGAATTTCATGTGCATGTGGATGCCTCAAATTTTGCCATTAGATGTGCATTGGCATAAGAATGCCAATATGGGTTGGATCAGCCCATATATTTTGCAATTCAGCTATTGTCCAGAGTCGAGAAGAATTATAGCACAAAAGAGTAGGAAGCACTATGAATGGTGTATGTAGTATAAAAGTACAAACACTACCTACTAGCTAACCCCTTTTCTTTTTATGCGGATCATCAGGCTCTATTGTACTTGATCAACAAACCAATGATCTACGAATGAGTGAGTCAATGGCTCATCACTCTGTAGGAATTTATGTTTAAAGTGGTAGTTAGACCAAGGAAGAAACATGTAATAGCAGACCAGTTGTCAAGGATTCGTTCAAGAGAACCTGTAGAGGGAGGAATACCAGATGAATTCTCCAATGCACATTTATTCATGATTAATGCCATACCAAGATGGTATAAGCATATAGGGGAATATTTATCGACAAGGCAACTACCAAAATAATTAACGATAGTTGAACGAAGAAAAATAATCATGAAATTGACACCCTTCATATTAATTGTAGGATTTCTTTACAATATGGGGGAGGACCACGTATTGCAAAGATGTATAATGGAGGATGAAGTACAACAAACCCTGAAGGAGATACATGAGGGATTGGTAGGAGGACACATGGGACCATATGCAATAGCCAAGAAAGTATTGTTGGTAGGTCTATGGTGGCACACCCTCTTTCATGATGCAAAGAATTTTGTGGTAGCATGTGATACGTTTCAAAGAACAGGGAAACCCTTGAAGAGAGACTTTATGCCATTACATCTGTCATAGTCTCATGAACTCTTTGAGATATGGGGGCTGGATTTTGTAGGTCCTCTAAAAACAATTTGAAGGAGAAGATGTTGATATATCATGGTTGCCACATAATATCTCATAAAATGGGTAGAAGCAAGGGATTTATCGAACAATTCGACAAAAAGCATGACTCACTTTTTGTACGAACAAGTAATTACAAGGTTCGGGATACCTCTATAGTTGAAAAGTGATAGAGGAGGCCATTTTGTGAATGTTATTATTCATAATGATATAAGAATTCAAGATTTTCTACTCATTTTCAAGTATGTACTATCCAAGAGAAAACGGGCAGGCGAAAGCAACAAATAAATTATTGGTTTCAATCATGTACAAGACATGTGGAGTAGAAGGAGTCGACTAGGAGGAGTGGTTACCAATATTTTTATGGGCATACATGACCACTTTCAAGCCCACTACAAATAACACACCCTTTCAACTAATGTATGGATAGGAAGTAGTTGTACCTGTTGAATTCCTTATACCCAACTTGAGGGTAGTAGTCAAAAATCGCTTGAATGATGAGGAAAGTATTCAAAAATTACTGACAACATTAGTACAATTGGATGAAAAGAGGGTGATGGCACAATGGGTAATGAAGATGGCATAGAAAAGGAGGAAATTATGGCATGATAAACATCTCCAAAAATTGGATCTCAAAGTTGGTGGACTAGTTCTCAAATACAATGGTAAGAGAGAACTCAATCCAGTAAAGTTGAAAACTTTGTGGCTTGGACCCTTCCAAGTAGAAGAAGTGCTTGAGAATGGGGCAGTTAAGCTAATAAAATTGGATGGTATGTTATGTCCCAAGGTGATAAATGGTTCCAAGTTGAAAGTATACAAACCTCCGGCACATGTGAATATGATCAACTTGGGACAAATAATAACTTCTAGCACAAAAGAGGAAGATCCAAGCACACAACATTCTGGAAACAACGAGCAGGGTAGCATTGTTCGAGAGGAGGAAACTCATAACTTGGATTATTTGTTTAGGAGTGAAGAAAGGCAAACAATGGAACTCTCAAGTAATAGTGAAGAGGACTGACTCCAAGTTTTTATGGAGGTATCTCAACAGGAGGTTTTGGAAGAATATGAAGGAGTTAGAATTCTGCAATGAATGAGATCATAAATACATAGGTTGTAGGAATAATATAAAACTTTGAGATAGTACAATAATCAGCTATGGGAATAGGTGATCTAGAAGCTGGACACAACCATGAAAAGAGTAAACGAAAGGCACAAAGCTCACCTAGAGATGGGAAGAGTTGGACAAGGGGGAACTCAAAAGAGGAAGTATAACAAGAAACTCCTTAGAAAGTAGTTTATTTTCCTTAATAGAATAAGAACAGGAAGATATTATTAATCTAGTTGAAAGTGGAAGAGGAAAGGCCTTGGAAATAGATGCACCTTCTAGAATTTCCTCACCTACATTAAAGATTATGCTTAATTTGAAAGAATCCTCAAGTGCAAAATTAGTGAAATATCAAGAGTTGGGAGAGTCTCCAGAAAGACCCAGGATATGGGAAGTAGGAAAAAGCTTGATTGCTAAATATCATAAAAGCAAGGAGGAAATGGTAGCCATATTATAGAAAGATATCAAGACAAAACCATAAAAATTAAAAATTGGAGGATGGTTGGAAGAAACAAGTAGTGACAATAATCTACATTAGAATCCAGATATTCCATTTGTCAGTCCTAATACAAACCATAGGAGACAAAGGGATGAAGATCACAGTCGACAAGCGGGTGTCAATTTTTTGGAAACAACATAGTTAATTTAAGATGATGCTTCAATAATTCCACAATATGAATACAATGGATGATTAAATGAGGACATTATGCTAAAATTACCACCACATCATGAATGGAGAACCCCATACTTTGGAGCCATGAGACATCCAACTGAATGGGATGAGGTAGCCAGGTATCGAATGGCTACACTTGAATTACGAGCTCATAGAAGAGAAGTACAATGATTGTAGAAATGGGTTAAAGAAACTTCAGTATGGCCACTCAAAACGGTAGGATATGGAAATGACTCAAGCACTGACTTAGTCTTTTCAGAGGAGTACCAAGAAAATTTAGCTCATTGTACCATGCAATGACAATTTGAGCAAAGAAGATGGAGGTGAAGACCGATGAGATCCGATAGGAGACTGAGGATCTTGCAATAACTAATACCTAATCCAGGAGCACAACCCACAAATGAGGCCCATATCCGATACAATTTAGGTACTCTCAAGAGATCGCAAGGAATATTGAGAGCACCTGACCAAGGGAGGAGCATGGTTGACCTTTGTCCTAGTAGCTTAAGAGGAAGAAATTCCCCTTTGACTACCAGTAGGTCGACTGGTTCTCAATTTGGACCACAAGGCCCATCTGAAAACCCAGTCCAATCCAATCCATTACTTTGTGCTCTTGAGAATAGATTGAGAGGTCCTTCTCAGCGAGCTCATAGGAACCGAAGATGTCATCAAGAATGACTAAGTGACCGATTGAATCTCGGGCAGTTGGGAGTACGACAACCCAACATTAGAGATATTCTATTAGAAAGAGGCCAAGGACACAGTAACCAGGTTTGTGGAATGAGATATTGGGATAGAAACCCTAATCTAGAACATAGGGATCAAGCATGGGTAGTTGTAGGAAATGATAGAGGTCAATGACTAGGTCTAAGAACTAGATGACCCCATCAAAATAGGGAACATCAAGGTTGGAAATAGCCCAACTTACATGAACTTGATCAGTAGATACAATAAGGGGTGATGTTTAAATATTTGGATGAATGTATAATAATCCAACATAATGATGAAAGGACTAAAAAAATTCCACTAGTGCTCACCCACCCATAATGCCCGAATAGCATCCATCGAGAAGAAGTAGCAGAAAACTTGGATAATATTACAAATACAAAGGAGAAGTTTGCAGGGTGGAAGAATAGATGGAACAAATACACTTGGTAGCAGAAAGAAATGAACAAGTCACTGATAATTTCTGACGATGACCCAACATAAATCAATTCCCTAAGCTAGAAATAAGGCAATAGATAGAAGAAACAAAACAATAATACTGATGCATTATGCCATGGGATAGGACAAGATAGTAGCAATAGTCATTCCCAGAAACTCCCCCAAGATGAAACAATCACCGAATATGTTAGATGATGGAGGAAATAAATAGTGATAGTGATGATGATTTCAACATTTTTGAATAAAATAGCCATCATCATCAAAATGAGACATCAGATGCATGGGAATAGTGTATTGGCTTGGCCATACGGTTCACCCATCAATGTTAAAAATGTGACATTGCATACAGTTTTGAAAAAAATATAGAAAAAATAAATAAAAACAAGAAAACTTGAAAAGTCAAATAAAAAGTCAAAATAAGAAAATATGAAATAGAGAAAAGACAAAATAGAGAAAATATAAAATAGGGACACCTAGACGTCTAGCTAGCCGACGTGTTGTGCATGCACAAATTTAGTTGCAAGGTGGCGGTTGCATAACGGTTTTGGGAAAATATAAAAGAAGATAAAGACCCTCATTTGCAACATCACTTTTAGGCAACAAGAGGAAGAGAAGTCAAATAGGAGAAGCATGTAGTAGAGGTGTAGTAGTTAGATGAAGAATATGGTTCATGGTAGATTGTACGACTACAGGCCACTCAACGATAGCAAGATACCCGACGACTATAGGCTACCCGATGGTTGTAGACCATCTGATGGCTGGTCGTCTAACATGTACCCACCTGACGACATCTACCCTGATGGCTTCATTAGCCACTGGTCCTAATGGTTGCACCTAATGGCTATACAACCTAACATCTACCACCATCTAATGGTTGCACAACTAGACATCTGGTAGTACTTGATGACTACACAACCAGATGGTTGCACAACCCAATGTATGACAGTCCTGATGGCTAAGGGAACTAGATTTCTAGGAGCAGAGGTTGACAGTTGGAAGAGGGTAAAGTAATACTGATGGCTCAAAGGTTAGGAAATATTCCAGTATGTAGTGACCCTAAACCAGAATTAGTGGTTGCCAGGAGATTAAGGCACCAATAGGAGATTGAGATGAAAGGGCATGGCAAAATATCAAAAGGAGGATAAAGTTGAAGTAGAAGAGAAGTGGTAAAAGTAGCAACCCACAAGAATAAGGAGATGAATCTGAGTGGTAAGTCACCCATAGAAGTGGAAGATATCACTTGGGTATGCCTAACTGGATAATGTTGCCACCAATGGTGGGCAGATGCACCATATATCCACCCAACAAAGAAAAAGCTGAAGGAGGCGGGAGTGCACTTCATCTTACAGAATCTGCATTTTGAGAAGGGAATTTTTGAGGAGTACCTACTACAAATTCTAGAAACATGATGTAGGTAGGCACAACAGTCTCCTGGAAATAGACGGTATTGCACTAGTCATAAATTTAGCTTCCAAGGTTTTCCAGAGCACTTTTAGGCTCCCACAGAAAGGTAAGCCTATGGTGAACAAAAGGGTGGATCCAAAGAGATCACCAGAATTAATCATAGATGTCACCACTCTAATAAGGGAAGAGGCAAAAGCTATTTTGAGTGTCCATAGGGGAAGAGGAATTAAGTAGGGACAACTCCAAAATGATGGATTGGAAGTGAGCATGAATGTAATAATGGTAAGGTTTTCAGGAGAGCAACGAAGCTCAAATTTTTCCATATGGTTGATTTTGTATCTAAAAGGGATAGTACAGGGCATACAATATGATTGGGAAACATATCTGTCAACATGAATACAAGATTTTTTGATGAGAACAACCAATAATTTCTCTATGATCTTTCATGCCATTGGTTTGTTTGGATGAGACAGGAAAAGCAAAGATCCTGATCCTAATTTTTTTTGCTTCAAGACAGCTCCCACCCTTAACATCATCTATTTGTAGGTGGATGGGGGCCAAAAAAGCTAAGAAAATGACACCAAAAAAGAAATTAGGGATAAAATAGATTTCACATAAACCAAGTCAGGAGAAGCTGGTGACTGCATTAGAAGGGAAGGATAGGAGAGCAACATAGATTCAGGAAGAGGAACCATAGAAATAGAAAGAGGCTCAATATATGGAAGAGCCTAAATTAAAGAATAAGAAGGGAAAATTTGATATACTACCCCAAAATTTATCATAGGAAGCTTTGCAAAATATAGCTTAGAATATAGAAATAGTTCGAAGTTGAGAACAACATCAACCACCATAGGAAGAAGCAAATTTTTCTATACCGTCAATCTTTTATAATATGGTAGTTGGGACCAATATAACTGAACGGTTTGGACCCATTGAATATCTAGTAGATTCTGAGAATATAGCTTGCATTGGGTCATCAGATTTGATATGGTTAGATTTGGCAAGACCGACTTCACTAGCAGCTACTTTGAGCACATTCTCGATAGATGATATGTTTTACAAAGAAGCTAGGGAAACATGCACAATAGAAGATCCAAAAATCAGTAGTAACCCTGGTTTAGAGGAGGGCATACTACAATAGGTTACACAAGAATAAAAGCTAAGGATGGATAAAACATTAGGGAGTACAGTGGAAGAAAATGCTATAGATAATGAAAAACAACCCCTAGAGGTAACAAACTTAGAAAAGTTGGAGTAACAAGAAGAACAGGGCAGCAAGAGTCTTGTACAAGAGACAAAAATAAGAAGACCATATGTTCACCATGAGGAGAGAGGTAAGGGAATTACATAGGAAGAAGAATAGATGGACACTTGGTCCTAAGAAATTCTCCCCAAAATACCAAATTTTATGGACCCTTTGGATGAAATGGATGAACAAGCAACAATATGTTTTGATAGATTTGGAAAAGTCATGAATAGCCTTAGCTTGCAGTTCAGTAGTGCATGCATGAGATAGTGGAAAAAGTGCCAATGCATGGTTGAGGAGGAGCTGGATAGATTGGTTAAGTGGGCAGCCCAAGGGCCATGGAGGAAAGATATCTCAGATATTTATGTGAGACAACCTTGGTCATTACCCACTAGCAGGTTGCAAATAATGAAGGGCATTGAAAATTGCCATAAAATACACTAAATATTTATGTGGAAATAGAGAATTTATATGTTTGTGGCCATGGCAAAAATCCCCCTCAATATTCTAGGGAGCATGGCACATAGGTGGAAGTAGTGCCAGAATTGCTACCACTATACAAACAATTGAACTTCCTCGTACACCTATTGATTTGGCTAGGCGAAGAAATCAAACATGTAAGATCATCTAAGGATATCATGGAACGAGAAGTTATAGAAGATTTGTTATCCAAGGACAAGCTCTTAGCTGAAGGAATGGGACGAATGGAAAATGTTCAAGAAGAAATATAAAATTTGGGACAAGCTATGGGAGAACTGAAAGCTAATTTGGAGCAAAAGGCCTATCAATTAGCTGAATCAACAACATAAATAGCCCAACTAAAGAGTGCAAAGGAACTTTTGATTAAGCAAGAGGAAGCATTTTTAGTCACTAAGAGACAACAGGAACGGGCTTGGTCTCAGGAAAGAGAGAACTGGGAGAAAGAAAAGGTAGACTTACAAGCAGAACTATAGTTGGCAAAATAGCAAAAGGGTGCAACAACTGCACCAGTTTTAGAACATCGGTTGAAGGATATATTTCGAAGAAGAGAAACCTAACTACTCACCAGCCTAAAATAGACAAAATATAGAGCTAATACCTTAGGATTGGAGTGGACCAAGTACTTTAACTATTCAAAGAGGCTCAAGGATGAATGGGACCACTACTGGGAACAACTGCAGGAGTACACACAGGCATTGTAGGCTACAAATCCACAAAGTTCAACACCTATAGATGCTAGAACTTCAGGAGTGGAGCATAGAAAGTTGCTAAGGACATCGACTTCTTTGAAGGGGAGGATAGATGTAGGTAACATTTCTAGACCCTAGGACTGGCTGGCACATCCGTCATCAATTTTACAATGTTTATAAGTATTTTTGTTATGCTTCTGTCTTATTTTATGGAAAATACATCCATTGGAATAAAGAATAAATGTAAACACATATGGCACTACAAGACAAAAAGAGTCATCATGCTTGTTAAGGTTCTAGATAGGTTAATTAGACGTCTAGTTGGATTAGTTAAGTTAGCAAGTAGTTGATGTCTAAATGCAATGTTAAGCATGTGGGTTAAAGAAACGGTTGGGGTGATTTTGGAATGGGTTGGGGAACCAACTTACCCCCTCCTATTTAACCCCCATCTTCAAACATTGTAACATCTATCCATGTTGTGAGAGCTATATGCTATTCATTCTACATAATACATATGTTGTTATGTTGTTTACACATTATATGTACATGGTGAATGGATGATTGTATTGTGAGTTGCAGGATTGGAAGCCATTAATGGAAGTGTTGCAGGTTATTCTATGCTAAGTTGTTATTGTAGGTTTTCCATTGTAATTTTTTGAACATAGGGAGTAAGAGATGTGTTTTGCAAGTTTTTGGATGAGATGAGGAACTAGACATCTGATGTCTATCCCTGACGTCTGGTAGCCATCAGCCCTTAGACCTGACATCTAGACTTAACCTGATGACTGAGTCCCCCTGACATCTAGTACCCTAACATTTGATCTTGCTTACCTGACGTCTAGTACCCTAATGTCTAATCTTGCTTACCTGGCATCTAGAATCCTAACGTCTAGACCTTGGCGTCTGATATCCAAAGTTAGAGAATTAAACTAAAACCCGTACACTTGCTTGATACCTGATACTAACTTGTCATCACCCCATCCCGAGAATGTACTCACCCCTATATACATAGAGCATGCTTGATACATATTACGTTTTCATATACTATAGTATGTGAGCTAGGACTTTATGTATCCTATTTATTTGCTTCTTTATTTATTCTATCCCTATCATGGTGGGCATGCTTTATTTATACATTACACTCATTATTAGCGATAGGGCATGAGTTGGCCTTAGGGATAAATATTTGCATCCATGTGTTGTGTATGTTGGTATTTTCTTGGATTTCATATGGTAGTGGATGGACATGTTTTTTGACACCATGTTCATATATGCTTGTCTAGTAGTTTCTTTTAGGCCTTGGGGATAAACATTTGTGTCCACATGTGACTTAAATTGGATTTCCTTGGGCTAGCTTGTAGCAATGAGTGGACATAATTTTCACATAGAATTTATTTGTGCTTGTCTAGAGTTTCCTTTTAAATATGAGAGACATATATTTATGTCCATGTGTGGTGTAAGTTAGACTCTCTTAGTCTATCCTAATATAGTAATGAGTTTTCTTGTTTGATACTTCACACTTGTCAACCATAGCATGCAATCTACCTACCATAATAGGATATATGCTTGGATTGCAACATCATATATGATAAAAATTATAGGGAGGTAGTTTTTTACTAAGATACAAATCATTGGGGGTTTTCCTTCGATGGTATCATCTTGGCTTACTCATGCAATATATATTCTACAATTTAAGAAAAAATTTAAGTGACACACAATATTTCATTTTTAAGTGGGATGTTATGTGATATGTTGTTATTTATCTCTAGAATGTCATGATTTTATTTATGATGAATCTACTACATCATGTACACATCATAAGTATTACTAGAAATTAAGAAATGGAAAGCATATCAAATAGAAAATATCATATCATAATTATGAAAACATGGAAGAATCATTAGATGCTACATAAATCATATGCTATAAAATAAATCTATATATATATATATATATATATATATAAATTAATGTTTCATTGTGTTATAATATGATACATGGGGTAATGTGTACCATCATCCTAAGTTGCACCATGTATTGAGTACATAGATCCATTATCCAAATAATTTTATATTTATACAAATGGGGTTTCATGATGCTATAAAGAATCATATGATACATATAATTTAGCAATTGTGTCTAAAAAGGTATTTCATGAATACCTCATACTATGTGTCAAGTGCATGTGCCATGGTTTGGTAGGTGCTAGAGTGGATTTTTTGTGATACAATCATCCTCAACCCTATTAGATATCCTTTTACCCATGCATGATATATTTAAGTCTACATCAACTAATGCTATAATTTGTGCTCTCCTTCCATGGCTTCTTATTTCAATTATAGATACAACTTTATTTCTCGAAGCTAGTAGGTTGTATGGTTTGTCCTTAGAATCTATATCAAAATGATGTTGACCTAACAGGTCTGATTGTACAAGTCAGACATCTACTCTAATAGGAAAACCTAGGATATTTATCATGATGATAAGTTATCAAAATCAAATATGCTCTCTAGTATGACTCTCCACAATCAATCAATGATATGCCTCCACTTCTTATATATCTCTACAATCACATGTGAGTTTTTTTTAATTATCATATCATAACATAGTACTAACCTAGTCTAAATGTGCATGAAGATAAATTTTAATGTACCAATATAGTTAAAATAATGTCCTACCTAGGTCATCAAGATATCTTGTAGGATCATCTTCCTTAGATGAAGAGACATCTAGGTTAACAATGTTCATTTTAAACTCATAGATGTAGATATCCTCAATATCATGAAGAACACAAGCTTATACTAAGAGGGGGGTGATAGTATAAGATACGCTTATACTTTTCTTCCCAAACCAACATTATCTAGTGTTATCAATTGTAATAACTTTACAAAGCAATATTAACCAATATCATAAATAGTAATAAAAAGCAATGCAAAAATAATCACACACATGAGAGAGACACAAATTTAATGTGGTTCACCAATGTGGGCTACATCCACACAGAAAATATTTCTTCTAAATTTTCTCAATAATTCTCTTAGGAACCAATTTCGTGTTACAATGTTTATGGTCACCCACCCAAAGGAGACTCCAATCCCCTATGCTCAAGTTCATGGACCTCTATCCATAGGAGAAATTTATCCCCTTAACTCTGGTTTGTGGACCTCCATCCACAGGAGACACTAATATCCTTTGCTTTGGTCTACTCTAAAGCCTTCTCTCAAATCTACTCTCAAGATTACTCAAATATACTCCAAGCCTTCTCACAAGTCCTACTCTCTACTCTGCTCAAATATTTTGTAAGCCTTCTCACAAGGTCTGCTCTCTACTCTGCTCAAATATACTCCAAGCCTTCTCACAAGGCCTGCTCTCTACTCTGCTCAAATTTTCTCCAAGCCTTATCACAAGGCCTACTCTCTACTCTACTCAAATATTCTCCAAGCCTTCTCACAAGACCTGCTCTCTATTCTGATCAAAATATCTCAAAGCCTACTCACTAGGCTTTCTCAAACCTGCTCTTATCCCTGCTCAAAACTACTCAAAGCCTACTCACTAGGCTTGTTCAAACCTACTCTTATCCCTCACTTCTTCTTTTGGATGGCTGAATTTCTTCTTTTCTTTTTGACACTTGAAATCTTAGATGAGGTTATGCATTAATATCCATACTCTATCATTGCTTTTTCAAAACTTCAATGACCATGCACTTGATGAAAAATATACATAACAAAGGCTTCCAATATTTTCACAATTATTTCATCAACTTCAACAATCCATCTATATCAAAATACATTCATTATTCCTCTCTTTCCTTTTTGCTAAAACCATTCACAAAAGCTTATCTTGAAAAGCATAACATCAACTTATATCTCCCACTTTCAAGTCAAACACTTTTGAATTATTTCACAAAAATAAAATCATTATCATGTACCTTTGGCTGCCAACACAATGAAGTCACTTCCTTGGAAAAAATTTATTTGCCATGCATCACCAAAAATCAATTTTGCTTGAGACTCGAACCTAGGTCTCTCTCCTTCAAGTCTTACCAACGCAATGTCAACCATTGCAGATACACTGGCCTTTGAGAGAAAACATAAAAAATTTGTGCTTGAGGAGAATTTATAAGCCAACACTCTTGTTCTTTCTTGTCTTCCCAATTCGTCTTGTACTGTGATGATTTTTCAGCTACAATCTAAACCTTCCGTGATTTTAATTTACTCTTCCTATCAGCACTTCCATGGATAGATTTATCAAATGAACTTTGGTATGTGATCACTCAACCTTGAGTTTTTACTAAATTTTTGAAGCTGATATGACCAACTCTCTTGTGCCACATCCAAGAAAGCAAGATCCTCCTAAGGTATTTGTGAGTGTACAAATTCCAAGATGTTCTTGTTCCAACTGCTATCAATTTACCATGGTTTACCTTTCTGATTTCACATCCCTACCTCTTAAAAATCACTTCATGACCTCTATCAAAAATTTGACTCATGCTCAATAGATTATGCTTTAGTCCAACCAGAAACAAAACTGCTTTAGTCCAACCAGAAATAAAACTTGATTTTTATATTGTTGATATTAATTGTGCCTCTGCCAACTATCTTAGATCCATAATTGTTTTCAAATTTGACTGATCCACCTTCATATTGATGTAATTTTTCAAATTTTTGTTTGTCCCCGATCATGTGACTAGAACATCTACTGTCAAGTATCCATGGTGTGGGTTTATTATGTGCCTTGAATTTTGTTTGTATAATTAACGACTCCTTTTATTCCTTTGGTTGTTATTTCTTTTTCCAAACTTGTTTATTCTTTGCCTTGGATTCTTGTATTGTCTTATGATTTTCAGTTGATTGATCATGATTGTTTGATATTTTTTTGTTTTGTTTCCTTGAGTCTAACTGAAATATTCTTTCCTAAAAAATATTTGGTGCAAACACACTTTTAAAAAAATTTACAATGTGCCCGAAATTATGACATTTATAACATTCCACATAATAGTCCACCAATGGTGCAAAGAAATTCTTACTCACAAAATTTCTTGGTGTGACATTAAACTTGCAATCTGAAATCTTGTGACCATAAGCATTGCATTTAAAATAGTAACCAAAAAATAAATAGTTGAACCTAGTTTGCGGTCTTTTCCATGTAGTTGCAGATATCATGAATATTCTTCTCCTTTGAACATTAGTGAAGTCATCATTATCTACATTCTTTTCATGCCTTGGATCGTTGTCTTCTCTTACTGGATTTGGCTTTGCTTGATTAGCATGTGTTTTATTTTCTTCAGTATTTGTAGATTTTACATTGGTTGCTTTTGGTTTATTTGACATTTCTGCTTTTTCAAAACCCAAACCGAATCTAATGGGTGTAGTTCTCTAGTTCTTTATGATCTCATCCAGGTTCATATAACTCCCATCAAGTTTATGATAAGAACTGATTTTTTGATTCATATCTTCTAAATGCAACCTTAAAACAACAATATCTTCTTCTAATTTGCTACAATTTTCTACTTTCATGGTTAATTGCACTTCAAGATCTTTGGATATCTTTCTAAATTATTCTATTTGCACCTTCAAAGTTGCTATGATTTCATTTTCATCCTCAAGATTTCTTGAAGTTTTCTTGTGCCTTTTTCTTTCTACCTTCAATTCATCTAGATCCGCAACCAATTCTACTTCCAAATTAAATTCTACATCTATTTCTTCTTCATTGAATTTCTCTTATTCTTTCAGATTTTCTTCTTCAACTACCATGAAAAGAGCTTCGCTTGTTTCTTCCTCAGAGTTCTCACTGGAGTTGCCTTCGAATGAACTGATATTCTTGGAGATGGAACTATTATTCTTGGATTTGCATTTTCTAAAATTTGACATATTTTTCCTATCCCCTCTTTCTCTATGTGATCCTTCATCATTGTTATTCCTTTCATTGTAAGGATATTTAGCTACAAAATGTCCAACACTTCCATATTTGAAGCATTTGAACGGTAATTTTCCTTTGTATTTTACTTTACCTTTTTTCAGTTTTCTCACAAAGTTAGCTTCCATTTCATCTGAAATTTCATCTTCATTGAATTCTGGTTTAGATTTGATGTTCTTTTAAAATTTAAATTTTGCTTCTCTATTATTAGATTTAGCTTTTCCTATTCTCATCTCATAAGTAGTCAAAGAGTTATTCATCTCATCCATAGTAAGACTATTCAAATCATTTGCTTCTTATATTGTAAAAACTTTAGAATCAAATATTTGAGGAAGAGATATTAATACCTTTTTGACGATTACCAAGTCTTTGATTTCTTCTCCAAGTCCTCTAATAGCATTGATGACTTCATTTACTCTTAATAGGTAGGCCTCTATATTCTCATCTTCATTCATTTTTAGCCCTTCAAATTGTGCTCTATGTGTTTGCAATTTAGCTTCCTTAATATTGTCGTCTCCTTAATGAATGCTCTTCAACTTATACCAAATTTCCTTGGCGGTCTTGCATCCCATAACTTTTACCATTTCACTGTCAACTAATCCACACATGATAGTATTCTTAGATTTCGAATCATTCTCAAACAGTTTCTTTGCCACAACATCAGTCGAAGGAGTAGAGGGTATTGTATATCCACCATTTACTAATTCCTAAATATCGTATCCCAAAGCACAAAGATATGTTTGTATTTTGAGTCTCCAAAAAATATAGTTGGTTCCATCGAATAACGATGCTTTGTTTGAGGAGAAGCCTTCACAACTTGCCATTGTGTCACTTCCAAGATCACCCTAGCCGATTGAGCCATTTAGGAACCTTGCTCTGATACCAATTATTGAACTAAGAGTGAAACTAATAGGGGGGGTGAATTAGTGTGTATTAAACATTTTAATCCAACTACAAAATAAAATAAAAATAAGCAATCACACAAACATGCATCACATAACACCATATTTATAGTGGAAACCTAATGTGGGAAAAAACATTGTGCTAATGGACTGTTTGGACTCCCATCCAAATAAAACCTCAAAAATATTTGGTCTTTATCCTATTTTTGTAGCACCCATTATATGGAATGGCACCAACCAACTCAGACTTTAGCAGCACCAACTACAAGGAGCACCGACCCCTATTGCCAAGTGCCCACTAGGCAAAAATACAAAGCTCTGGTAGAAGAATTTTATCCCTAACAATAAGATCCTAAGTGGTCTAACACACTGAATATCTCTATACACACTCTGATCACAAAAAAATCCCATTGATCATTTCACACTCTAAGCCCATTGATAATCTGAATTCCTATTCTCTGCATACAAAACAAAACCCTCTTCCTCAAACTCAACAAAACCCTCTTCACACAAAAATGAAAATTTGAACCATAAGATGAAATTTTTAGACTTGAATAACATATACTATAGGAGACATGATAAAATTGTATATCTTTGAATTCTGCATGATCTGGAAAAAAAATGGGCTCAAATGGACGTCTGGATCAAAAGTTATGGCCAAAATACGAGAGACACCTTTTTATTCCATGCATAAAAAAAAACCCTTGTTTTATGACTGCATCTCTTCATTTCAAAAACAACCCCAAACTTACACTCAACTTCAAGAATTCATCAGAATACTTCAATCCACAATTCTCAACCCGCAACTTCTTATTCTCCTCACAATACATTGGCAGTCACACCTTTTCATATATCATCCATCCTGCTTTTCATTCCCTGGCTACACACATATTTTTATTTTTGTACACAAAACAAAATCGTATTCCCCTATTTTTATTTTGACACTATACTTGCTGTGCACTATAATTTTTCTTCTTCCATGCATTTACTATCAAGAGTTTTCGGTTACATATACAAAAGGCAAAAACTCCCCATTAAAAATCTTGTCTAAAATTAGCTTTCAAAGATTCCAACCCTTTTAAAAATGTAACACCTTTAATTCCACATACACACACTAAAAATATGATTTTTTTAACTACCATACTAATTGCATATCTTCCAATCAATGCAATCCACTAAATTTGGATTTATCTTTATCAAAACTCCCATTTTCAAAACTCCCAAAAAGTGATGACAAGACAAATTGCAATAGTCATAACTTCCTCCTCAAATTTCCAAACAGGTTAAAATTTGAAAAATGTATTCTTGGTCAAATTGACTACCTCCAGTTTAAATTTCAGCTTTTAACTCTTCACAGAGTATTCACAGTACCTCTAATAATATGGCCTTTTACGTAGTTTTGATACCTATCTAAAATTGCCAAAAACTAAAAAAAAGTGCTTCGAAGCCATTTTGCAACTATCACCGTTTCCTCCTCAATTCTTTGTTTGGACTGAAATTTAAAAATTATGCTCTCAGTACATCTGACTACCTCCAGTAAACATTTCAAAGTCTTATTCCTCATGGATTGCTTAATATACCTCTGACAAAGTTGACTCCAGCGTTGATTTTACACTTGTCACATAAAGTATAAAATCGTCCAACAAGGTATCGACGATGCAACCGACCGATATAAACACGGATCTAACATCACCAACATTGTCCTAACATATTTCCTGACTCACCAACATGTTCAAAACTATGTCGGGCTATCCAACACATTCCATTGGCACTTATGAGCAACATTTGCAACTTTTGACAGCTTTTGTAACTTTTGCAATTTCGCATAAACCACTTGCAACACCTTCACCCAAGCATCAAACATGTCCTCACATGCTCCAAAAACCTTACTGCTGCACCAACCAAGTCCAACTGAGTGTGTTGACAACAATGACAACATCTTGCTCAACATCCATATGGGGTAACCAAAACTTATTTTGATTCAACCAAAATTTCCAATGGTATATACAAGTATGAGGTGTATTTCCCTCTAATTTCACATATTTTGCTACGTTTTTCATATTTTAAAACTATTTATTTCAATTTTTTACATTAGTATCAAACTACCAATAATAAAAAAATTTCATTGTAGCAAAAAAAAATTATTTTGTTTCTTTGGCTCACATATTGCTTTATTTTATATTTCTTTCTTGAGTACTATTGATTATAAATCCCTTATGGTGTTTTTCATAGTCCTTAGGGAGGGGAAATATGTATTTGTGAAATGATCACTAACAACTAACTTTGTATATAATGGAGAGTCCTATCCTCCTACATATGGGATAGGGGTGGACTAACTTTAAATTCTTGGGTAGGATAATGGTAATCCATGTTGGTTAATGGTTATGGTCCTCCTTATTCACCTAGTTGTTACCTTTACACCATATTTAGAAGTCATTTATACTTATTTACTTGTCCAAAGTCCTCAAATAAGGGTAGAGTTATGATTAAAGGATATAATTACAGTTGTTCCCTAAAGCACATGTCTTTAAGGTTGATAACACCAATACCATCACTTTAACTAGTGGTTATGGTTATTGATAATTTTTAAGTTTTTTTGATGTATGATCATGATCATTGCATGTTTTATACCTATTTATCATTTTTATTTGCTATAAATACCTATTTTATCTCTACATTTTTCCAAAATTTCATTACTATATTACAATGCCATACCATTACTATATTGCATTTACATACATTCAACTACTATAACAACTTACACATGATCTTGATTATTATTTCTTTAAGCTCTCAAGATTTTTACCTTTATTTCTATCTCTATTATCTCTATTATCCTTGTAGGTGCAACCATATAGATTGGTTTATGGTTTGATACCTCTCATGGAGGAGTATGAGACACTCTACAAAGATTTATATCCAAAGATAAAATGTTCCCACTTGACTGGTTTTTGAGGCACACCAAATCCTATCCATTCCTTCTAGGTTTGATCTCTCTTTTTAATTATGGTGACATTGCAAGAATGATATAATATAAGTCTGTGTTATTATTATTCTTAATCACATATAGTATGGTCTTTGATATCCTAGGTGTCAAGTATTTTTTCACTATATTAGGATTAATCATAGCTTATATAGTATGTATCTTGTTGCATCAGGTAGCAAATATTTTTTTTCTAATAGTGTTCTTATATTATAAATACAAATAAGTACACTTAAATAGTCTCATGAATATCCTATTCATTATTATAAAGTACTCCTATAGATACCACGTGAAGGGAAATGAATTAGTTGTATATATTAGGAAGAACAAGCTAGATTATGGCCTAAGAAAGAAGAGATATAGTAAGATAAGGGCTTTATAATATCAATACTCTTATAAATCAAATTTAATGGTTAACAATGAACATAAACTTGTAGATGATAATTGGGCCATCTATGACAATGCAACAAGTGTAGAAATGAGATAGGTTAATTTTCAAGGTTATCCATATTAGGCCTTGTAAAAAAAATATATGCCTTAAATGTGTAGGAGGTACTTAAATAATTTTTTTCATCTTAACTATAGTAGTCCAATGACATAAACACATTGAAGAAAACTAAACTCTTGAGATACATAAAAATTGAAGTGCATTGTAGGGAACTACTTAACAAAAAATTAGAGTAGGAGTTAGAAGGAGACTAACTCATGCCATAGGCATCATATATTTACATATATCCTAATTGTACTTCTATTAAATGAGGATCGTGATTTTTATTCCCATCCATTTCTTATCATGATAGTTAACATTTAGATACAATAAAACCACTAGGAATTGTCACAACAATACGAAAAAGTATCCCCTTACAAAGAGGAAAGTTTGGGTATACACTAGATAATAGAAAATAATAAAATTAGTATGATGCTAGAAGGGAAAGAACCTTAGGATTTATTGATGATGGACATGAACATGGACATGGTAATGATAAAAGAATAAAGTAAAATAATACACCTCATTTAATCATCTACCAAGTAGGATGTAGAAGAAATATGTAGCAAATAAGATGGCACAGATCCTTATTCTCTTGAGAATAAGTAATAGGTAGTGCAAGAAGAAGACATAATAAGAGCACAAGGATAAATTCCTACATAGAGCAAGTCTAAGAAGATCAATGGTATTGTTGATACAAACTTATACCTAGATGACTTATTTGTCAATATCCCTTAAATAGAGTGATAGAAGAAATCAATTAAGAGGACTAATTACAATTCTACTTTATTTTATCCTATCCTTTTGTACTTGAATAAGAGAGAAAAGGAAATGGTATAATGGAAGGTTGAAATTTTTTATAATAATATTGTAATAATGATTTTTCAATCTATGGTTAGAGTACCATTTTAAAAGAATCCTATCAAGGAATATTATGAATTTGTGACCATTTCTCTCTCTTATGGATGTACAAGGAATGATGAGCATGATAGGATCTAGAACTATCATCATAAAATAGACCATCATGATCTAGAAGAGGATAATTTCAAGGTGTTATAATTCAAAAAATTCAAAGAACTAGCAATGAAGTTTATTATGACCTTGCACTTCTCAAGAATATTAAACTAGCCAAGAGATATACACAATATGATGACACCTAGGTGGTAAGACAAGTTAATATCAATAAAATTATTTTAGAGCAACATAAAAAAGATAAAGTAGATATTTATTATACTAAGTTCGATAAAATTGTAAATTCTAGCAAGCCATTTGTTGATATGAATGAATAAAAGAAAGGCCACAATAATAGCCAATGAGAAAAAATAGATAGAAATTTAATTGGACTTTTAGAATGGTCTAGGAAACCTAATTAAATATATGGTCTTGGAAGAGAAGTGAGAAGTTATATTCAAGGATGTAGTTTCTTTCTACATAGATAATTAAAATAAATAACTATATCTAGATACAACATGATGTCATTTTTAGTAACCATTTGGGATGGATATGAGTGACCTAAAAGAAGTGTTGGTCATGCAACCTAAATAATAAAAATTTTAGGAAATGGAGATATACTAGATAAATATCATCTTAAATTTCTAATACTACATAAAATATAGGATCAAATACTTCATTAAAACTTATAATCATCCATGTGATATAGAGGATGAGGTAGAGGAGGCTAAAGGGTTAGTTGGATAAGTCAACAAGAAGTTTCAAGTTAGTGCTATTGAATGTTTGAAAATAGTTGATGATTGATATCAAGAAAACTAATGAAAATTTCATATATGGGAATATATATGGGTAAAAAGGTTGAGGTTAAAAAGTATGAGATAGTTTAGAAGGAAAAAGGCCCCAACAAAGTTACCAACTTGACATATTCCCCATAGAGATTCTAAAATTGTTTCATTTTTATTTTTATTTTATTTGATCAAAGGTTATAATAATTAATGTTTCTCATCCAAGATTCTTGTGCAAACTCCTTCCTATTCCACATAGGGATTCTAAAATTATTTTGTTTTTTTATTTTTTATCAAAGGTTATAATAATCAACGTGTCTCATCCAAGGTTCTTGTGCAAATGCAAACTGGGTATGCTTTAATTTTGCTGGGGTTTTTTGTAGTATGATAAATGTATGTAACTTATTATGATTCATTTTTGCTGAAGTATCATTTAGGCTTTGCTATTTTTATGTGGATGTATAAAAAAAAATTATAAACAAGTTTTGGGGACCTTTTTCAAAAAACCCACCACTTTATTTACCTAATCAAAAAATAATTAATGTCTCATAAAGGGATAGATGATGACATACATATATATTAACATAGTCATAAGTCATTATATTAATTGTTTTTTATGGTTTAAATAAGAGTATGATAGATTTAATGCTTTACATGCATATGCAATTCTTACCCTTTTGCATTCTCTAAATTTTGAGAGTGATGAAATATGATCACTATTTTTTGTATTATAAGGATTGTATTCTATTGAACTAGCATTATAGATCTAGAATGTACGTAAAGAAGTTTGAGGATCTTAATTTTATTTCATATTTGTATGCATTGAATCCATGTTGTAAGAATGATATTTTCTTAAATCACTTATTTAGTTCATTTCTATTTTTAAAATGCAAAAGTAACAAAAAAAAATGATAAAAGATTGATCATTGAATTTTTTATGGATTTTTTTTTTCATTTCATAATATCCTCTTTGCATACCTATTTATAATTATTTAATGAGGAAACTATAGGCAAAGTCTTTGTGATTAGATTGTAGATGAAGGAGTAGCAATTGTATTTCAAATAATCTAAATTTTACTATATGGTATTGCTTTTAAATCAAAATGTGTGCCTTTGTGTATACTTAAATAATCCATATACAATGACAAAAATCCCACTAGTTGATAATTTATAAATATTATAAGCATTCTTTGCTTTTCCTATTTGTATGTCAATAATTTGTTATATTCATTAAGCCTAGGGTCCACTACAATTGATGTCATTATTGGTTTTAGGAAAAAAATATCCAAATTCACTCTTTATAGAAGAATCCATAAAATAATAAATACAATAACCCATGTTTCTAATTCATCTCATATTGCCTAGATTGTGCTCACAAATCCATTTTTTGAGTCAACAACTAGTTGAATCATTCCGCCATGATGTGTTAAGGTATTTGGTTTTAATGTTATCATTCATAAAATTTTACCTAATCCAAGTGAATGCAAATATCATAAATGAAATTTTATGAATGAAACAATATCTATTCTACCAAGTTTTTGGTCTTAATAAACGGGTCCCCAACAAGTTATTTTCAATTTTGAGAGGTATTTTCCAAGGGAACCCCTAGTCCCCTTACCTCTATATCTTAGAGGCAGAAGCCTTGGGTAGGGCTATCAAGTTAGAACCCTTTGTAAAAGGTATCAAGCTTACTTTGCTGGTGGATCCCGTTTCTTATCACCAATTTAGAAATGATGTTCTACTCTCCCTCCTTGCTTTAGTTCCTCGAGTAAAAGTGCTAAAAGGAATTTTGGAGGTATTTGAAAATGCAATTGGGCAAAAGATAAATTATATAAAAAGCAAAATATTCTTTTTGAATACCCCCTTAGTGAGGCAGAGGATAATTGCTCACATCTTGGGTTGTGAGGTGGCTGCCCTCCCATATCTTTACCTTGGAATACCTTTGTTTAAAGGTAGAATACAATATTTGCTTTGGGAACCTATGGTGGAAATATTATAGAGGAATTTGGTCAGGTGGAAAGGATCCCTCATCAATCAAGCCAGAAAGGCTACCCAGGTAAAGTCTACTCTTCAAAGCACTGCGACCTTCTTCTTATCTATGTTTAGAATTCCTAATAAGATTTTATCAAAGATTGAGCATATTCAAAAGTTGTTTCTTTGGTTCAAGTTTGATGAGAAGGAAAATTTTCACTTAGTTGGTTGGGAGTAAGTCTACAAACTTTAAAAGGATGGTGGCTTAGGTCTCTATAATATTAGGTATATGAATAAGGCTCTGGTTGCAAAACAAGGATGGAAGTTGGAAAATTAAATTGAAACTAGCTGGGTCAACATTGTGTCAGCCAAATACTTGAGATAGGAGAATTTTTTGTTTGTTGATCCTTTGTTTAATTTTGGTTTAGACTTTTGGTTGAGTTTGCAAAAATCAAGGGTGCTAGTCTCCAAAGGTTGTAGTTGGAATTTGGGTGATTGACTTAAGATTTATTTCTGGAAAAATATTTGGTTGATGGCCAACCTCTTGTGTAGATTTCAAATCTGACATGTTTAGAGGCTAGGATAAAATTGGTCTTTGGGTCTAAGGTGGCTAAATTTATCAAGATGGTCAAAGGGCTGAAGATTTTAAAATTATTATACCCATCTATTCTCAACAATGTTGAACTTAAAGTTTGGATTCTAATTGCTAATAAATTGAAGTTTCAGGTCATTAAATAGAGAAATGAAGAGGATGAGATCTTTTGGGTAGGGGAAAATAATGGATCCTTTTCAGTCAAGTTCACCTACAATATGCTAGCTGTCAGGACTCCTCCATGGGTACCACATTTCAAAGTTTGGCTTAAAGGTCTAACATCAAAGGTGATTATCTTTTTCTAGTTGGCAACTCAAAATCAAAATTTGACCATTGAAAATATTTAAAAAAGATATTGGTCAATGCTGAATAAATGTTACCTTTGTGGTGCTAATGAGGAATAGATAAACCATCTATTATTTCAATGCTCATTCTCTATGGAATTTCTTAACTCTATTTTTTATTTTTTGGGACTGAGTTGGGTGGTTCCAAGTTTACTTTTTGATGTTTGTGCTCAATGGTCATCTCCTTTTTACTCTCCAAGGCTAATTTTTTTTTGAAACTTTTGTTTGTTGCATATTTTCTAGTGAGTGTGGAAGAATAAGAATAATAGAATTTTTAAAAACTTCCAAAGATATCCTACCTTTGTTTATGCTAGAGCCTTGGCTTCTACCCTAGAGAATGTATCCTCTTTGGCTTTGTATGAGGGTAAATTTGAGGAGGCTAAGATCAAAAGGAAAATTGGTTTTAAATAGAGCAATAGGGTTGTTTGTCTTCTTGGTCCTAATACTTGGGCCCTTGTGAGGTGGGAACCTCCTTCTCCAGGTTGGGTTATACTAAACTTTGATGGATATTCAAAGGGTAATCCTAGCAATGGTAGTACTGATGGGATGCTTAGGGATGATAGAGGTGGGCTTCTATTGGCATATGCCAAATTCTTAGATATCTAGACTTTCCATGTACTTGTGGAGAATATGGGGTACCAAAAAGTTTGCATTGAAGGAGAGTCACTTAATATTATAAACTTGATCAAAAGTGATTAAGTCCTCAGTTGGAATATTGAGGCTGTGATTATGGAATCTAGGTAGATTATTTAGGCTAGAGAGGATAGGGAGATAAATCATATCTTTAGAGAAGGAAATTGCCACACTAACTTTATGGTAAACGTGGGTATAAGTCTTAATGGTCTGTCTGTTTTGAGAGATAATTTTCCTATAGGTCTTCTTCAATTAGATATAGTGATGCATAATTCTTGATTCTCTATAAGCTTGAGTGTTGGTGGGTTGGGGGGATCACCAGAAATGTTCTAATTTTGTTTTTTGTATCAAGTTGTAGTTGGTTCACTTGGTGATGGGTGGCCAGTTGTAGTGCTTTATAGCTATTCTTATCCCAATATTGTTGGTCTTAGGCTAAGTTTTACAGGGCTTCTCCTATTGTAAGAGGTTCAGGGACCCTTTCAAAACCCTTATATATCTAATAAAAAATAATATAAAATAAAATAAATATTGAATTTTATAATATAGACAATAGAAATTCAATAAAAGTAGATGATATGTATGTGACCACATTAAGTAAAAGTTCATACAATTAGACAAGCACACATATGAAACAAAAAACATCAATCAAAAAAATAATATGTGAAGAGGAACTAGGTGAAAAGTATTACAAATTTCCTTTATAAAATATCATGAAATACATTTCCTACATCATTTTGTTATGGAGACTGTAGATTATATAAGAAAATCTTATGAAGGAACAAATATGAAACAATTTCAAAAGGAATTTTTTTTTATTTTATAAACTCAAGAATAGTAGACCATAAAACAATTACATATACATAACCATGCATCTTAATGAGGTTGAAATTCATTCGTAATAAATAAATAAGTGACTACCTTAATTTCAACAATTTACCAATAGAACTAGAGTTGTACAATATGCTATCTTTTCAATAAATTTCAAAATATTTTTCAATACTGTTAGAAGCAACATTATTTCAAATTATTGAAGACTATGTTGATATAGCATAAATATATGTAGGTTAGGTAAAATTAGATGGATCAAACATAATTATTAAAAAATTATAGCTACCAAATATACTCATAAAATAATTCTTAACAAAATATATTAGGAAATGACATGTGATAAAAAAGTATTTTGACATGTGGTACTATAAAATAAACAAGATAAATTTCATAGATGTCAAAATACCACAAAGATGTAGAGAAATAAATTTTTTTAAATAATTTTAAAATTCTATTCATATAACATATACATATAACAACTAATACATATCTTTAAAATAAATATGTATTTCAACATAAATAACATGAAATTCTTAGAATAAAATGGTAATATATTTTAGGAAAATAAGATATGAAATATAAAATTTAATTTAAATATAATCTAGTTATCTAAAGACCAAAGTGTAAAGTACATTTAAACATAAATAGATGTAAATTTATATTATTTTTAATTCTAATTATTTATTAACCTTTAATATAAGTTGAACACATGTATCTTTCATTAATCTAAACATAAATATCCCCCACCATCTCTACTAAATTATTAAAGAGATGTATTTTATTTTGATGACTAAACTATTAATATTACCCTTCTATCCAAGGATGATTTTAAGGGCAAATATTTGCCAATGGGCGAATTTAGCCATATTTAAAAATTGAGTTTAGTGAACTTTAATTATGTCTGCATGATATGAATATCTATCAATTGATTTACTATATAAATTTTTTATATAGATTATTATAGTTTCTACTACTCATAGAGGTGGGCATGTTATTTTTCTATATCACTTTCTATAAAAGGTGTATAATTTATGAAATATTAAGGAAAAACACCTCTATCAATATGTAGAATAAAAATAATCTATAAATATACATATGATAATTTATTTAGTATGATTGTGTTATAATTGTTCATAACATGTAAACTTAATTAAAATTCTTCAAACCCATTTTTAAATATAGCTAAGTTTGCCCATTGGCAAATATTCGCCCTTAAAATCATCTTTTGATGTAGTGGAATTATCAGCATGATAGTCACCATAAAATCATGTATTATATGTTGAGGATGTTAAAAGATTTATGTTTCAACTAAAGGATAAGTTATTATCAAAAGACAATCAATATTCTAATATGTTTTGGTATGAATTAAACATAATACTATAAAACTAAATATCTAAACAACTCATACTAATTGGATGTTAGTTGCTTGCTAATACCTTTACATTATATCTTATATTTAGTTAGAGTGTACTCCATAAGTTATAAAATTCAATACATAAATGACCATTAACCCAAATCTATATTATTAAAGAGCAAAATATAAATATGGATATAAACAAACAACATGAGTTGCTAAAGAAAAAATATGGATTAATATACAAGCATAATTTTGCAAGTTTCCACATCAAAGAATATATATGTAATTACTTTCTCATTGAGATAAATATAACATGTGAAGCATTTTCAATATAATATATCTATCTCTTAGTCTAATTTTTAACATTTTTGAAATCAATTTTCATTTAAAGGACCACCAAGACTATCACCTTGTTCCAATCAACATGTAGGTCTAGTTAGTTGATATGTTATTGTAATGATATCATTCTATTCTACATAAGGAATTTATAACATTATTTCTTATGATTTTGTTCATGATGTGGTTGTTCTTGGAAATATGTGAGCAATCCAAAGAATTATAGAAATTAATAGAGAATATGAAGATTGATCTAAGAGAAAATATAAATCGCCTTCACTGGTTATTGATTCAAAATAAAATTAAAAAAATCTAAAATGAATTTCTTAAACAAAAATCAAAATATAAAAGAAATATATAGGATTAAAAATGAAGATTTCAATTAAAAATAATATTATAATATTTCAAGATAAACAAAGCATATAATAGCTATTAAATATATGAATTTGTAAAATATCAATGGTTTCTAAATCAATTAATTTTTAGAAATAAGTGTCTTATGATCAAATACACATAAGAACTAAGGATTTTATGCAAAATATATAAAAAGCACCAAACACGAATCCCTTTGAAACTGTCAAATACATTTTTAAAAAATAATATAGTTTAATAAATTTGTATTTTTATATTGATCAATTCTTCAATATTAGTTTAGATTTATTTTTTTTAACTTAATTTTATTTTTCAAACAAAATTATATTGAAACTTGTAACTATAAAATTGTTTATTACAAATTAAAATAAAAAATAAGATGAAAACCATTTTCACTAGATGAGAATAATTAATCTACATAGCCACATTGACATGTATTTTTAGAAATAATTTGACAAAATCTAAATATTTTGATTTCACATTAGTTTCCAAAAATGAATGGAATCAAACATAACCTACCATTGTTCTAACAAGAAGGAATACACAATAAAAATAGAACATAGAATATGATGATTTTTCCATGGATGCCAAAAAATTGACTAGAAGGACGTAAAATTACACTCCAAATAATAGACAAAAATGTTGGTATGAAGAGGTATTTCGACCCAAAGACATGAAGACTTTAAGTCAAGGTTGTGAGACTAACACTCTAAAAGCAATTATTAAAAAATTATAAAAGCACCTTTTTCAAGGTTTACATGGGTCCAAAGGGTAAATATAACAAATACAAGTACACACAATTGGTTGTGGCCTCAAGAGAAGCTTAACCACCACATATTATAGCATCCCCCTTAATATGAACAAGGGACATAAAGAAAAAGACTTAATTTGTATCCCCCCTTAAGGGACACTCTCCAACTCTAAGAAGCTCCCACATGCACATAAAAGTGACTTTGGACATGACCTTGATCAAAATATCTATTGTCTACATTCCCAATGGGGGATACCTTGATAAAAATATAACCAATGGATCTAGAATCCCATGAGCATGAAGCCATATCACATAGTGCATCTATATCTCTATGTGCTTTATCCATTAATGGAACATTTAATTTGATGAGGCCTTGAAATGACTTATTCTATATAGAAAAGTAACACTTTCTAACTCCATTAATATGGGATAAACAATACTTAAGTATGAAATAGGCTATAATTTGTACTAATATTCTAACTAGAAATAATGAATAGGTAAATTACATTACTACATTATCTTAGATAGGTTTTATGTGATTTCAAGCTTACTTTTACGTTTAGTTTTAATTATTTGATTTATAAGCATTAGATAAATAGATCTTGATAAAGATATAATGCCTTATAGGTATCTAAGTGTTTGTGCACTAAAATAGATAGTGTGTTAGAAATAAACAATGCATCAAAATAATTTGATGCTAGACTATAGTGCACCAAAAATACATGTTGACATGTCAAGACATGATAAGATAACTTCAAGATGTGACAACTCAACTTAGGTTGGCACAGGTCATGATAGAACAACTCATAATATGAAAACTCATCCTCAAAGAGTAACTTTGACATGGATGTATATAAAAATAGATTTTCATATAAGACAAAATTCTAGATTATTTTTTCTTTTTCTAGAATTTATGCATGTGCATGGAGGTGCATGCTAGTTTCGCATGGAAAGTTGCATATAAAATAAAAATGCATAAAACATTAAATAAAAATGAAGGCATATAAGATGAAAAAGCATGGAGACTTTTGTTCTATGTATATGTATCCATATAATATGGAAGATATGCATGGAAAATAAGACGAAATATATACTTTTATTTTATAACACCATTTGCATGGCAAATAAGACAAAATATACGCTTTTATTGTCCAACACCCTCCACATGGCATGTAATACAAATATGGATGGGAATGCATGTAGGAAGTTGCATATAAGACAAAAATCCATGGGAAATGCTTATACATGGGATGCTTTTAAAAGGTACCACATATATGTTCTTTTATTCTAGAATTTTTGCTCATGACTATTATGCATTCTTTATTGTTAATTTCATGAATGGCCAACTTACACACTTAAAAAAATCTTTGCTAGTTTTTATTCTCTAATGGTTGGGGTGTACAATTATTTGATTTTATTTTCCCATCTATTCAACATGCATGACTACATGTTGTTATTTATTTTTATTATTTCTACTAGATAACATGCATGGTTAGAATTGATTTTGTTTTCTTCTCTATTAGAATGGCATGCACAATTAGGTAATACATGTATAAATATACCTCATCCAGTTTATAAAAAAGGTTTTTATTTTTATCTCTTTTGGAGAAGGGAAGTAGAGAATAAATAAAGGAGTTTCATAATTTTAATAAAATGGTATTCTATTAGGTATGAAACTAGTAGGTAACCAACACTGTGAAGGAGGTTCTTGAATGTGATATGCAGATTTGACAATGAATTGCCCATCTTCACTCAGCTTCCAAATAGGAGTGTCTCTAGATTGGTAGTTCAGAATTACACAAACTTTGAGGAGATTTATTATTTTTTTGGTAGCATTCCTAAGCTCATTGTTGAGATTATGGACAGGGATGATTTTCCATTATCAACATTTAGAATTTTGAGAAGTAAAATTGAACACTTTTTTACCGAACAACTAATTAGTGATTGGCTTTAAGACCATAAAATTTGGATTATTGAGAAGAGGATAGTCCTCCAGTCAAGGGTATTTCCAAAACCTAATATTTATACCACATACCAGCCACTATATTTGACCTTTCTTGATAATATCTCTGGTTTGGGTGACCAAGTTCTAGAAACATGATCCATTGGTAGTAGGAAACTCATCCATGAAAGACTTTAGCTGAATATATTTTTCTTTAATTATATCAACCCAAGTGGTTTGGTCATCCTTTACAATCCTCCATCCCTACTTAACCATGAGGGCCATATTCATTTTGTGGACTCTCTTGAAGCCTAATCCCCCTTTGTCTTTACTAGTGCAAACCTTTTCCCAGCCCACCAATGAAAACTTGTTACAATTTTCATTTCCAAACCAGAGAAATTTCCTTTGGATTTGCTCTATATTTCGGTAAATGGAGGTAGGTACCTTGAAAATAGATATGAATAATACTTTAATACTTTAAAGGTATACTTGGATAAGGGTAGCCTTAGCTGCTTGACTTAACAGGGCCTGCTTCCAACTTGCTAACTTTTTGAGAATCCTGTCTATGATATTGTTCCACATATTATTAGATAGACTGCCAGAAACAATGGGATATCCAAATATGTGGAAGGAATATTTGAAATGCTACATCCCAGGATTCTTGCTATTTTGTGTTGCCTGTGAATCAAAGTATTCAAGAAATAAATTTTTCTTTTCTCAAAATTAACCTTTTGGCCTACAACTTCTTCATAGAAATTGAGAATAGTTTTAATTATCTTGGCTTCAAGAATAGAAAAGAGGGTTGCTAAAATAGTGTCATCAACAAATTATTGATGGGTGATAAGTCTCAACACTGAATATGCCTTGATACCAGATATGAGACCAAGAGATCAAGCTTCTTTGAGTGATCTACCAAGAGCTTCTACCATGATGATAAAAAATAAGGGTGAAAGTGGGTCTCCTTACCTCAAACCTCTATAGCTTTTGAAGTTTCCTGCAATAGAGCCATTAAAAATGACATAAAACTAGGTATATGTTATACATTCTCTGATAATTGTAATACAATCCTCATGAAATCCAAACCTGGTAAGAATTGCAAAAAGGAAGTTCCAAGAAACTCTATCAAATGCCTTGTTCATATCAAGCTTCAAAAAAAGACCTAGTTTTTTACTTTTGGCAATAGAGTGGATGAGTTCATGTATATTTATTATGCCATTAGTGATAAACCTACCTTGGATAGAGTTTCCTTTGCAGTGGTCAATAATGGTTGCAAGAGATTCCTTTAGTCTATTGTCAATAACTTTGGAGATCATCTTATATATGACATTGTATAGAATGATAGGTTTGAAGTTAGACATAGATATGCTAATGTGGGATTTGGGTATAACTACCAAAAAAGTGAAGTTGACATCCCTGGGTAAAATTTTGGATTGTTAGAAATATTGGACAGCCTTAGAAATATCTTTTCCCACTATATCCCACCAATATTGAAAAAATATGGAGGAAAGCCATCAGGTCCCGGGGCTTTGTCAGGATGCATAGAAAATAATGCATCTTTAATTTCCTCATTCGTGAAGTTTTTGAGTAGGAAATTATTAAAATCTTAGGATCCTTAAAAGTGTTTTAATTTTTAAGCGTGAATTAATTTTTACATTATGTTATTTAAGTTTCCTACAAGTGTGATTTACTTTTTGTTTAAGCAATTGTATTTTTAGTAAATCTTAAAAGACCCTATATCAAGACATGTTTATTTTCTCTAGTGTACATATCCATTAGAATCCATCCTAAATTGACAATTTAAAGTGCAAATATTAACATCACTTATCACTTTTTAGCATCATTGTGAGAGACACAATGTTGCTAGATAACTTAGTCATTCAATACTATTATCCTTTGTGTGAAATTTTTTATTCATTGGCAATAAAGATATGGTAAACCACATATTATTTTATATATTTATCAATTATAGTAAACCACATCTTATTTTGGTTTTTGGAAATATTCTACAATAGAAAGAATGTCTGGTCCAAAATTTAAAGGATATAGAAACCCAAATTCAAGTGCATTTAGAGTGGCCAGAGCGGAGAGGAGAGATGTCTCATATGGATAGAGTTCCACAAACAAAATCAAGGGAGAGATGTCTCCTGTGGATAGAGTTCCACAAACCAGACCAGTAAGGAGATTGAGTTCTCCTATGGATAGAGTTCCATGAACCAGATCAAAGAGGAGAAGTATCTCCTCTAGATAGAGTTCCACAAATGACGGAGGAAATATTAATGAAAAAAAATTTGTTATTATCAAATTTTAATTCTACCCTAGCTAAAGAAGTCTTTGGAGGAAAAAATATAAGGCTCTTTGGCTTAGATAAGGCAAAAAAAGTTAAATAAAAATCACCTGTACTTTTTGCCACATGAAGATGAATAAAATCAAAGAAATAATTAAGGATGATGGTAGCTTGACCAAATATGAAATAGAAATCCAAAAGGAAGAAGTCCTATTTTGTTGGAAAAAACCAAGGGCTCTTAGGGTTAGAGAAGGTGACAAAAATTCCAAAAAAAAATCACCTCTCTACTTTTTGCCATAGGATGATGAATAAAATCAAAGAAATAATTAAGGATGATGGTATTTTGACCAAATATGAAATAGAAATCCAAAATTAAGAAGTCCTATTTTTCAAAAACCTTACTCTCTAAGCAATAGGATATGAATGAGTAAGCAACTAAACAACTACTACTTCATATTACAAGGGTCATTTCAGAATAAATTAATAAAAATCTCTTAAGACCCTTCTTAGGGGAAGAAGTGAAGAATGTAGTGTTTGGGATGCCAAAGGATAAGGCTCTAGGTGTCACAACCCACCTTGGCTACACTCATTTATGAAATAAATTATGTATTGATGTGATGATCCAATGCTTAGTACTAATTGCATTACGGATGTTTATTTGTTATTAATATTTTGTTTATATGAGAATATGGTACTACTAATATTTTATACGTTTACAGGACCATGTATTCTCATAGGTGGACGATAAAGTTGACCATTGAGAACAAGATATTAAAAAAGAAAAATTATGGTCAGTGCAAATTGATGATAGCTCCTGGGTAAAAGCTACCCACATTTAGATTGCATTCATATAATTGTGTTTGAAGGTAATCATCATCAACTAAATCCATCCATAGCAAAAGTTGTTAACCTAGAAGTTATCGTAAACTCTTTTGCATGAAGAATATGGACAGTAAGGAATGGTGATGTATTACTCCATTTTATTTTGGTTTGTGTGTGTTTACCTTCTTTACACATGTGATTGGTTACTTCATAAGATAAAATTTATATTTATGGAAATAATTTGATTAAATTACTTTATGTTTTCTATTGTTGTATTTATATTAATAATGTTGACTTATTAATATTTAAGGTTATATTTTATAACTAACATTAGAAAAACAAACTTTATTATTGTTGAAATATTAATGTGATAAATGAAGGACGACATGATCCTCATTTTGGAAGGAAATATTATTTAAAAGAAAAATTTAAAAAAGAAAAAAAATATTAATATTATGAAAGAGTTTCTCTTTTATTAATATAAAGTTTAAAAGAATATAATTAATCTGGGTGGTTGAAGAGTTTGGTTCATGGGCATAACATCTTCTTGATCCTTAAAACCATGTTGAAAAAGGAAACCAAGGAGGAAAAAGGAGAAAGGAAAAGAGAACATGGAAGAGAATGACTTTTTGGAAGAGAAGAAGGAAGGTTTGAAGTTTCAAATGGACTAGATATTGATATTTGAAAGAGATAATCTCATTTTGATATATATAGTTTAAAAAGTGAGTTTTTGTCTTCATCCATAAAAATGTGGAATAATCCCTTTATGCTTACTCTACTTTTTAAATGAATTACCTTGATTTTACGTGTTATACGATTGCTCTAAATGTTATGTTTGATTATTTTATCAATAGTTTTAGGGTTAAAAGATATTGATTAAAAAAAAAAAATTATTAAGTAATATTATGTTTGATTATTTTATCAATCATTTTAGGGTTAAAAGCTATTGATTAGAATGAAAGATTTAAATTTAGTAATGTTACATTTTATTATTTTATCAATAGTTTTAGGTTTAAAAGCTATTGATTAAAAAAGAAAGATTTTTTATTAAGTAATGTTACATTTGATTATTTTATCAATAGTTTTAGGGTTAAAAACTATTGATTAAAATGAAATTTTTTATTAAGTAATGTTACATTTGATTATTTTATAATAGTTTTAGGGTTAAAAGCTATTGTTTAAAATGAAAGAATTTTATTAATAGTTCCAGGGTTAAAATATTTTGATTAAAATAAAAGGTTTTCATTACATAATGTTATGTTTGATTATTTTATCAATAGCTTTAGGGTTAAAAGCTATTGATTAAAATAAAATATTCAAAGATGTATAAGAATTATATTTTACAAGGAAATAAGGGATATTTATTATATTATGTTAAAAGAGAGACACAGATGTTTTATTTTATAAAATGAAAATTTATATTTGTTTATGGAAATTAATGAAGATTAAAATGGACATGGAGTCAAAATATATTAAGGAAATTTATGGGAGTTTCCTTAAAAATATATGGAATTGTATTGTAGAAATACATTGTTTTTACTTAAAATAGAATTAATCAGATGGAAGGCAACGAAGTCAAGTGCAACAGTTGTAGGGTAGTAAAGTGAAAATATTTTAACAATGTTGTAGTAGTTCTAGGATAGCAAAGTAGTGCAATAGTGCTAGGGTAGTGAAGGCAAGTGTGCTATGGAAGCAAATATAGAAAGAGAAATAGTAAAATATTTTAATAGTATCGTAGTAGTGCTAGGGTAGCAAAGGAAAGTGCAGCAATGTTAGGGTAGCAATGGAAGAAAGTATTGATGGTTAGCAAGAATCTAAAATACCTAGTGGTTGGTAGGAAGATGGATGCATTGGTTATCTATAGGGAGATAAAGGGTCAGGTGGATAGCAGGAAGGTGTGACCCTCGAGGGGCTGGTCAAGAAGGAAAGGGAAAAGGTGTGCCTAATTGTAGTGGTATATCCTCTGAGATACCTATGAGTGGGTTCCCAAGGTTTGGTCACCCCTCTAACCCTAGGGTGTCCTCCTTTGCTACGATTACTACTAAAGGCTTGCGATCTCATATCTCAAAACCCCTCTTTGACCTTTCTCCAGTATGTAATAAGATGGTGGTGCTGAATAAACTCTTGGATGTGACTATAGAGGAAGGGTCATAGAACCTAGTCAACAAGTTCCAAGGTGGTAGACCAAATATTGACTTTATCCAACGTTGGGCAATTCTCAAATGGAAGCCACTAGGATCGCTTGATACTGTTGTAATGTTTAATGACGTCTTCCTCATCAAACTAAACTATGAGGAGGATGAGAAGTGCATTTTAGGTGAAGGCCCATGGTTATTTGGAAAGAGGGGTCTCTTTTTATGAAAATGAGGTTTAGACTTCAACCCCAAGATGCAAAAGATGAACTTGACCCCCCTTTGGGTGTGACTCTCAGATTTACCTTTTCATATTTGGCATGAAGATATTTTGTGGGGCATAGCTTAAGCTATTGGGGATATGGTCTTGATTGACTCAGTACCAGAGCCAAGATCAAAATGATTTTCTCTAGAATGTGCATCATGACAAACCTAAAATTTGATTTACCTAGCCATATTGAGCTTGTGTCCAGACAAGATCCTTGGATTTAGTCAATTATTTATGAGAATATACCCATGAGATGTTCTGCCTATAAGAGGTATGGTCATTTTTTTGGGTTGTGCTCTCGTAAGTCCCAGGTGGGGGTATACAAAGGAATAATGAGACCAAAATACCAGCTAGATTAATACAAGAATAGGGGGTCCCCTAAGTCATTCTAGCATGAATTGATTTTAGATGAGCTTGAACTAGAGGAAAGGATAATAGACCAAGTACTTGTGGTGGATGTTAATGAGTTTGGCAAAGTGGTGGTTTGTAATATGAACCCATATAGCGATAGAAGTCTGTACTAGGTTATCCTAGAATAATTGGTGATGGAGACTTTAATCCCTTCAAATTTCCTTCATAATTCCTATCAAATATTACTCTCTATGGAGCCAATCATAGAAGAAATCAGATCCCCCCAAAAGCCTTGTTAGGCTCTTGGTCAGGAGTCACCAAAATTGCTCAAGTTGGAACGATCACCATGCCTAGGGGTGGGCTCTTTGAGCATAGCCAATTCTAGATCCAAAACCAAAAGTACCCAAAAATGTTAGATGGATGTCAAATATAATCCTAAGGTGGGGAAACCCTCTAATAAAGTGTTGAGGATCCATGATATAGAGTCAAAAATTGTTGATGGAGTCTAATTTCAATTGAAGTTTGATAGAGAGAAGGATAGAAAATGTAAACAACCAAAACTTGACATATTTTGTAGCTACCTTAGTTATTCGAGTGGGAATAATGGCTCCAAATATCAAAGATGAAGTTATTATCTTGGAATATTAGAGGTCTGAATGGGCCCTCCAAGAAATAAATTTTGGTAACACTCAGGTGAGAGGTAACACTAATCAAGAAACTAAGATGGATAGTTCTAATGTAGAGGTAATTAAAAAATTAGTTTGGAAGGAGGTAAGTTTTGCAACAAATTCTACCAATGGAGCTTCTAGGGGTCTTCTTTGTCTATGAAACCCTAAGAAATTGGATGAATCCACTCTATTTATTTATGATAGAGTGATTAATATATATATTTTTAGTAAGGAGTTTGGGTAGAGATGGATTATCTAATATTTATGTCCCTAATACAAACCCTAATATGAATATTCTATGTGTGTCTCTAAGATCTATGAGAGAATTTTTCAAGGGGGAAGGGTGGATTCTTGCTAAAGACTTCAATACCACCTTATACCCTTTGGATAAAAAGGGTGGTAGTGACTTTGGTTCTAAAAGTATGGAGGATTTTGATGCATTTATTAATAATCAGGACCAAATAGATGTGGATTTGAAGGGTCTAAATACACTTGGAGTAACAGACATCTAGTTAATTAGAAGATTCATATTAGTATGGATAGGGTGTTAGTCTCCAAGGGAGGTCTTCCAGTGTTTGGAGATGTGTCCCTTTGCTCTCTCTCTGAAGTGGGGTCCGATCATAATCCTCTAGTATTTGAAAAAATTCCAAACTCTAGTTTTTTTCCTAGACCCTTCATTTTTGAGGTAATGTGGCTGCAAAATCAGGGCTTAGAATCTAGAATTTTGGAATGGTGATCTCAAGGTTTTTTTAGCCCTCTTATTTCTCAAGTGGCTTCAAAGCTCAAATTTGTTAAAGATAATATTAAGGTATGAAACAAGTATATTTTTGGAAATGTGTTCCAAAGGAAAAAAAAGTTGGTGGAACAAAAATGAAGTTGAATTAAATTTAGAGTCAAGAGAGGTGACTGAAGGGGATAGACACAGGAAATAAAACTGTTAGCAAATTTCCATAATGTGCTAGTAGATGAAGATATTTTGTGGTATCAAAAATCAAGATCTCTATGACTACATGAAGATGATAGGAACACAAAATTATTTCATATGCCCACCTCAAAGAATATGTGCAATAATAGAGTTAGAGAAATTATGAAATCAGATGGTGTTATCTCGAAGAATATTATAGAAATTAGGGAAGAAGTGGTCAAGTTTTTCAAAACCCTACTCTGCTCTAGGGATAATAGAAATATTCAAGTTGAAGAGAGGTTGTTGTGCCACATCCCCACCCTAATTTTAGATAATATAAATGAATATATTTGTGCTCCCTTTTGGGATTAGGAAATTAGGGTTGTTGTCTTCTTAATGGGTGGTTTGAAAGCTCTAGGGTCAGACAAATTTTCCCCTATTTTCTTTCAAAGGTTCTAACACATTGTAGGTGGTGATATTTGTTCAACTATGAGAAAAATTCAAGAGTCTAATTAAGTTTTGGATAATGTAAACTCAAAATTTATAGTTTGTATCCCAAATATGGTGGGTTCTAAAATTTCTCTGATTTTAGGCCCATCAACCTTTGTAATACACTTTTTAAAATCCTCACTAAAACTATGGTGAACAGGCTAAAAGTATACTTTTCGATAATTATTGACCATCCTCTAAGTGTATTTGTAGCAAATAGCCAAATTTTGGATGGTGTTATTGTAGTGCATGAGTTTATTCATTATGTAGACAAAAGGAGAAGGCCAGGAACTTTCCTCAAACTTGATATGCATAAAGCATACGACTAGGTCTTGTGGAGTTTTTTTGCTTAGATTTCTAGGGAAATTTGGTTTCAAGCCTTTCTAGATTGGATTGGTCAGAGCTTCTATATCATCAAAAAATTTCTCAATCTTAGTTAATGGATCACTAACTGGTTACTTTAGTAGTTGTAGAGGTATTTTTTAGGAGGATCCTCTATCTTTGTATCTATTTATTTTATTGGTTGAGTCTTTAGGAAGAGCTCTAAAGGTGAATCCCATAGTAGTGGGAAACAAACTTGCAATTGCCATTGACCCAATATCACACCACCAATTTACTGATGATACATTATTATTCTTTTTAGCTTCAATCCCTCAAGCCAGAGCTATCAAAGAGATCCTCCAAGACTATGAAAGAGTGACTAGGTAGAAAGTGAGTTTGAGGAAAAGTAAGGTGTTCTTCTTGAATACTCCTCCCGATAGGCAAAGGAAAATTTTTAATATCTTGGGATGTGATATTGACTCCCTTCCTTTAGTTTATCTAGGATTTCCAATGTTCAAATGGGGGATTAAGACTTCTCTATGGGAACTAGTTGTAGAAAGAGTTCAAATAAAATTGACAATATGGAAAGGGGTGCTTTTGATCCAAGCAGGTAAAAATGTTCTAGTTAAGTCTACTTTACAAATCATACTAGTGTAATTCCTTTCTCTCTTTTAGATTCCAAGAAATATTCTTTGGAAAATTGAACAAATTTAGTGATATTTTATCTGGTATTGTTCTGAGGAGAAGAAGAAGTTCTCGATCATGGCATGGTCTTAGGTGTGCATTAGGAAAGAGTTAGGAGGTCCGGGCTTAAGAATAATGAAATGTTAAATAGAGCATTAATAGCTAAATAGGGTTGGATATTTGTTCAAAAAGATAATGTTAATTGGGTTAAAATATTACCCGGTGTTGTAGGTGAGTTGGAGAGGAGAGGGCAATCCTCCAAGGGAGGTCCCAGGTTCGAATCTCTACCCTACCAAAAAGCTAAATTGGGTACCAAAAATCCAATTGATAATGTTGGTGCGGGCAGGGCTGGGTGTGACTCTCGGGTGACTTTGATAGTGTAGAACCCCCTATTCATGGTATCTTAGACCAAGGCGGCCCCATAAGGGGTTTTTCGCTTTAAAAAAAAAAAAAATGGGTTAAAATATTTGGCAACCAAATATTTAGGTAACATTGGTAATTTTCTCATAGACCCAAGTCCTACCCTTGGCTCAACATTCTAGAGCATCATTGTCAACAACCGCTTTGATATCATAAAGGGTGGAAGAAGGATGTTATATAATGGGAAGAGCATTGATTTTTGAAAAGACACATGGGTAACTAATAGACTATTAGAATCATATCCTCACCCGAGTTTGGTGGAACAATCATAAGCCAAGATTTTGGGCTGAAGGTATGTGACTTCATTGTCTTTGTTAATGATAGAAAATGTTGGAAACCATTTGTTTTTCTGGGAATTTTATAAGAAGAATAAATTGCATTAAAATATCTTATGAACATCCTAAAGTGGATGGTTATTCCTAACTAGGATAGGCAAAAAAAATTGGTGTAAGGTCTGATAAGGATGGTTGCTTTTTTGTTAAGTCAGCCTACTTGTTGTTAGATGTTCTCTTTGATTCTTGGTTTACCATTAGTAATATGTTGTTGAAGGGTCTTACCCCCAAAGTTAATATTTTATTTTGGTTGGTGGCTCAAGGGAAGTGCCTCACATTGGATAATTTTTAGAAAATGGGATTGGTTATCCCGAATAGATGCTACCTATGTGGTACTATTGAAGAATCACCTGTGCACCTATTGTCTGACTATCCCTTTGCTCAACCCGTCTTCTCCTAGTTCTTGAGTATTGTTAGTGTGGTTTGGGTTTTCTTGAATTTGTTGTCTAACTTGATTTTTCAATAGAGGTCTCTCTTTCTATCTTCACATCTTTAGGATTTTTGGTCCTTTGGTTTACCTCATGTTTGGTGGCGTATTTGGAAGGAGAGAAATTCTAGAGCTTTTAAAAATATCTTCCATCTGGCTGAGTTCATGGTACTTCATGTTGTTGCTGCCATTGTTAATAATGTGGATATAATTTCTTTAGATAATGTCACTTTAATTGAAGAGTTGGCAATGGATTTGGCTCTTGGATTTAGACATTATTCTCCCCAACATCGTCGTAAATCTCCTGCTAGATATACTACTATTTGGAAACCTCCTCCTCCTCGTTGGTTGAAGCTAAAATTTGATGGATATTCTAAAGGGAATTTGGGACCAACCACAGTGTGGGGGGCTTGGTTAGAGACTCTAACAGGAGGATATTTTTAGCTTTCACTAAAAATTTAGATCAGACTAGTCATTTTATGGAGGCACAAGTTCTCTTTCAAGGGGTTTGTCAACTAGAGGAAGGTAATTATTGAAGGGAATTCCCTAAATATCATTAATATGCTCAAAGGTTTTTAGGTCCCTTCTTATATGATCACAAACAAACTTGTTGAAACCCAAAGACAAATTTTAACCCTCAAAACAGTTGAGATTAAGTATGTTTATAGGGAGGAAAATAGATCGGTATATTTTTTATCAGACTTGGGATTTTTGCAGGAAAGATGCACAATTTGGCAGGAGGATTTCCTATATGGATTAAATCAAATAGAAAATAAACTTTTGAGGAGATAATTTGTGTTTTAAAATGGTTATGATCTACAATAGTAGGGATCCCCTAGGAAAATTTTTTGTTTGTCCTACTCAACTATTATGTGGCTTTGTTGTTTGTCTATTTTATGGATCCTTTTTGGTTTGCTATGTTGATATCTTTATTCATTGTTTCAATCTGGTTGGTTGATCCACTCTTGTAAAAGGTTTGGGGCACCTTTCAAAACCCCTTCATCCATATTATAAAAAAAAAAGAATTAATCAAATGGGATGTGGAGTCCCACTTTGATTGGAGAACATTATGGGGTTTTCCTCCTTTGCATTCTTTATAAAGAGTTAGAAAGATGAAAGAAAGTAAAGTATATGTTGTATTTACTAGATGAATTGAAAATAATGATAATTAAGAATTACATTATCATTTGTAGGAGCTATTTTAATCCCTTAACCTATCCATTTCTCGATAAATCTCAAGAACCTCAGAATGTACAACTTTGAATAAGAAGATTTATTTATGGTTGTTGAGAATCATTCTATTTGTGTTTAATATGTAACTAGAGTTATGAAGAAAGAGTGGTTTTTTGACAAAGCTTAAATGAATATATTTGGATTATTTAATGGATTTTATTATGGATAAAACATTGTAAAATAAGTTTGATCATTTAAAGAGATTTGCATACTGATAATTTAGAGTAAAGTTTTTACTATTTCATTAGGATATTCTAGTTCTTCTTATAGAATGATAGGATGTTTCTATGAATGGCAAAAAATGAAATATGAATGGATGGTATATGGATCTTGTTAGATGATTATGCTTATGGAATTAGGATATTCTATTATGGTGTAAATCATATTTGATATTATGCTTTGAGATGCTTTGAGTCATTTCTTATGTTTAGTAAGATGATAAATATTTCAGTTTGGTTGAATTAAGAGAGATAGTTAAGTTTTTTATGTTGTTCCTTTTTCTTAGGGCGAAACCATTAAGATAGACTCTAAGTAACCTTGTATAAGAATATCTTTAAGATGAATCCTATCCTAAGAGAGTTGTGGGGAGGCAAAACCCAGGATCTTTACGAGGGGGCACATTTGATAAAATAAATTCAAGTGTGATCCAAATGCAATAATTCTTTGGATAAGATTCATTGCAAGTTAACTGAATCTCTTATCCTACCATGGAGGTTAGGAATCCCTTATGTATTGGAGATAGGTGATGGTACCTTGAATGATTGTTGGGTGTTCATGTGGGGATATCATACAAAGTGATATTCACCTCAATTAAATCATCGTAGAAATGATTTAGTTGAGCACTTTAGTTTATTCAATTGACTTTGGAGGTGCAATGTTTAAAATAAGAGGATTTATGCCTATACATTAGCATAGATAGACTTATGCTAGTAATGGAATTAGCATCTCCTTCTATAAATATTAAGAAGTGATAATACCAATGCTATGGTCAAGATACCTTACATTCATAGGGGATGTAAGGAATGTGGGGTGATAATTTAAAGTGTCATTTGTGTCATAGAGGTACACAAAGTAAACCTTAGAACCTATGGGACTTTGGTCACCCCTATCCACTCAAGTGATATCTACAGTGTCATGGACTCAAAATGTGGTGAAGCCTCAATGAATGTGATTTATTTGGAAATATCTTTGGTGAACCTTAACTATGATTTAAAAAAAAAATCTCTCTACCAGATTAGTTAGTTTTGGGTTGTTACACTAGGGTTAGATGGATTTCCAACTAGTTTTTTTCAAGTATTCTAGCATTTAATTGGAGAAGATGTTAGTGCGGTTGTAAGGGAATTTTAGGTTACAAGCAATCTTCCAAGAGATATTTACTCTACTTTTTGGTCTTAAATCCTAAAAATAGGGGGCAAATAATTTCAAGGATTTTCAATTGATCAGTCATGTAATACTATTTTTATAATTGTAACAAAACTAATGACCAATAGATTGACGTAACTCATCCCTCTAGTGATCTCTTAGAAACAAGGAGGGTTTGTGAAGGGAAGGAAAATTTTGGATGGAGTAATTTATATTCATGAAGTTATTCATTCCATGGAGAAAATAAAAAATGTTGGGATGATCCTTAAATTGGAAATGAATAAAGTGTATGACAGGGTTTCATGGTTCTTCCTCAACAAAATCTTAGAAAAATTGGCTTTCATGACCATTAGAGATAATGGATTGGGACCTGTATTTATTTTACCATTTTCTCAATAATTGTTTTTTTTTTTAACATGGTGGAATCAGTAGCCACCATGAATCTGGGATGGTTGTCCAGCTTTTATGGTCGCCATAGTATTCTGCGCTTTTCACCCCGAAATCCGCCACATAGATCTTCGTGCAGTCCGTCCCTATAACCGCCATGCCACAATCATTTTAAACCTTTTACATCACTAAAATCACTAGGAAAGAGACAAGTGTTTAGTTTAGCGAGGCCCAAGATTTAAACCTTGGATCTCTGCCCCCCTTATGGGGTTTGGATGAACCAATTGGTCTACACCTCGGACCTCTTTCTCAATAATTGTTAATGAGATACTTGCAGGTTATTTTAGTAGTGCTTGAGACTAGGAGACCCTATCTTCCCATATATTTTTATTATCATGGTAGAAGTATTAGGGAGAGCATTATATGTAGCTAGGTTTCTATAAGGCTTAAAGGCTTTAAACTAGCTTTAAATCTTGAGTTAGTTATCAATAATTTGATGATGATACCATTTTAGTGGACCAAGCTTTAGTAATTGAGGCAAGGGAGATAAAATATATTCTTGAAACTTATGAACATGATTCTAATCAAAAGATCAATTTTGTTAAGAGTAAGATTTATTTCATTAATACTTTGATAATGATGCAAAAAAGAATTTTTAGACTTCTCAACTATGGAGTAGAGGATTTTCCCTCCTTGTACTCAGGGATGCCCAATTTTAAAGGTATAATGAAGTAAGAATTATGGATTCCTATTTTGAATGGATTTTTAAAAAATCTAGTAGGGTGGAAATGGGTGCTTTTAAGCCAAGCTAGGAATATTAAGTTCATGAAGACAAGTCTACAAATATTACCTATTTATTGCATATATTTATTTAAAATGATAGCTAAAGTAGCAAATAGGTTGGAATAAATTCAAAGGAGATTATTATAGACTAGTACAGAGAAAAAAAAAGAATATCCTTGATAGCTTGGGATAGAATTTGTAATCCTATAAAACAATGAGGATTTAGAATAAGAAAAAAGAAAGGGTTTAATTAAGCCTTGGTTAGCAAAATTTTATGGAGGTTGATTCAAGAGATTGAGGCTTTATGGAAAAGGTTAGTCAAAGCTAAATATCTAGAGAATAACATTTGAGTAATTTTTAATTCCAAAGAATGCCTTATTCCTATGGTTGGCTATACAAAATAAGATTTTAACAATGGAAAAATTAATGAGGGGATTTTCTCTTCCCAATAGATGTTTTATGTCTTAAAAGTGAAGAATCAATCAAGCATATGTCTATGGAGTACCCATTCTCCTCAAGGGTTTTTTAATTGATGATGAAGGAATTTAAAATTTAGTGGGTGAAGCCAAAGGATGTTATAGATTTATTAGAACAATGGAAATTTTCTTTTTTTAGTTTAGGGTCATCTCAAGCTTGGAAGCTATCCCTATATCATTTTTTGGGGGGTATTTGGAAAGAAAGAAATAACAAAATCTTTAAGGAAATGTATAGGAATGAAATCTCAACCTTCAATAGAATTATAGCTATAGTTAAGGATAATATCTCTATTATATCTCATTATAATGATAGAGGAAGGGTAGTGGAAGTTAGAATTGATTTAAAATGGGGCTTTCATGTAATCTAAAACTATGATATTGACCTCCCAAAAATGGCTAGATGGAATATAGTTTGGAAACCACCTCAACTCGGTTGAATTAAAGTGAACTTTGATGGGGCAACTAAGGGAAACCTTGGTAGGGTAGGAGAAGGGGGAATTTTTAGAAATTCAAGGGGGAATATCATAGTGGCATGTACATAATATTATGGAATTCAATCCAACCATATAAATAAATAAAGGGCCTATTCGCATGCATGGGCTTAATGAAACAATTGAATATAAAGAGGGTCATTATTGAAGGTGACTCTAAATATTATTAATTGCTTAAGGGGTAAGAATGAATATAGTTAGAACATATCAAACATTATATTAGATGCAAGAGAGATCATTACAACCTTGGAGGTTAATATAGTGTATATCTATTGAGAGGGCAACCAAGCAATAGATTGGTCAGTCAATAATTGTGTGGACAATCCTAAACCAATTTTGTGGAGGGATGATTTCCCTAGTGAGACAAGGAGTATAGTTGAGAGATAATTGAAAGATTATGATAGACAAAATTATTGGTAAATTATTAATAAATGGTTGTAAGATTTATTCATATCTTATAGTCATAGGAAGTGATTCTCTAGTTCTTGTTGAGTGGTGTAATAGTGAGATACTATTTTATGGTGGGGTTACTATTCTATGGTAGGGTCATGTTGAGTAGTACAATGACTATAGTCTTGATGATGGTTGTAGTGGGATGTGGTTTTAGGATGGCCCATGCAGTGTTTTGTAGGATATTATTTTGTGGGAGGGCTCATGTTCTATGATAGGGTTAATATTGTGTGGTAGGTTTCCTATTGAGTGATGTGTTGGTTGTGGCATTAGTGGTGGGATACTATTATGTGGTAGGGCTTCTATTTTGTGGTAGGATTATTGTTGAGTGGTGTAATAGTGGGATATTATTCTATGGTAGGGTTACTATTTTTTGGTAGGGTTCCTATTGAGTGGTGTGGTGGCTATGGTCATTATATCCTTGGAGGAGGTTAATATAGTGTATATCTATTGAGAGGGAAGCCAAGATATGGTTTGGTTGGCCAATAAATGTTGGAAATATTGAGCATATTGAGTTGTCATTGATATCAAATAAAAGTATGATATTCAAGGCAGAAATATTCTTATAAGGTTGGATAATTATTCATGGCAAAGTACATCTCAAAGGAAAGAAATTGTAGAAAGAAAAGGTTTATAATATTTATTTTTAAATATTATAATAAGGACAAAGAAGTTTAAAGAGTTGGCTTGAAACAAAAAAAATAAAGGGTTTAATAGAAAAAGCAAAGAAAATAATTTGGAAAAGGTTTGAAGGTAATATTATAATATTTATTAAATATTATAATATAAAATTTTAAAAAAGCAAGAGGCGCCAAAAATATTGGAGGAAATAATTTTATAAGTGCCAATGTGCATATAAAAATATATGCACCGATGTCAAAGCATAGTATGGAGAAGCATATTTAAATGGGACAAAAAATTTATTTTTGCAAGGAAGAAGACAATGCGCTAATCATTAATCCATTTGTGAGTTTCATGGTTCATGGAAGGAAGAGAAGGGAGAAGTTCACACGTATTTCAAAGTAGATCTGAATCTAAAATATAAAGACGATAGTGTGTTCGATATACCATTTGGGGTACTAGCCCAAACTACAGGCATCCCTACACTAGGGCATTGGCAAATAGTAGGTTGTAGGGTCAAAACTCGTTGATAATATTTTGCAAGGTAGAGGACAAAAATTGTTTGGTTGAGCTCACAAGGTGGAATATAAAGAAAATTTGCTGCATTGTTGGTTTCAAGTAGGCAGCTAGCCTAGCTTGTTGCTAGGCTAGTGCTAAGGCACTAGCAGGCAAGTGGTCACAAGTTCAAATCCCATGGATGCTATTTTTGCAAGGTAGGAAAGGTAAAATTATTTGCATGGTTAATTTTTGATAGGCAGAAGGTGAAATCATTCGTATGGTGTTCACATGGTAAGTTTGCAAGGCAAAAAGAAAATCATTCATGTGGCACATTGACATAAGGTATGAATGCAAAGTTTTTATAAATTAAAGGGGGAAATCGTTTGCTGATCTAAATAAGGAAATTATTTCATTGAGCTTAGGAGGTATAAGGTGTGCTAAAGTTTATTTGTGAATTGTAATTTATGAAAGTTAAATTTAGGAGGTATAAGGTGTGCTAAGGTTTATTTTTGGATTATAATGTGTGCTTGAGAAAAATTAAATATTGTGATATGGGTATTGCTTAAAAAGAAGTTATAAGGTGTGATTAGGATTTAATTTTTTATTGTAATTTTGTATGGTGAAAAAGAAAATTTGAGGGATTTTGATAATTGTTAATGCTTTATATTTTGAGAACAAAAGGAGAGTTATAGAGCATTATTTTCAGATCTTGTTGTGCACATCCTTTTGAGAAAAAATTTAATGTGAGTGATTTGAGAGAAAGATCTACTAACCAGTTTTGAAGTGGCACTTTGAAAAGGAAATACTTTTTGAGATAGGTTTTGAGGGCACATCTTCATCAAAGCAATTTTAGAGGTATGGTGATTTTATTCCTTCCTTAATGTGTTTGGTTGAGAAAATATTTTGATGTTATAAGGAGGAGATATAAGTATTATGTTCATGTGCATTGTTTGAAATATGTGTGCTATAATTTGAGAACAAAATTGTGCTTTATTGTTGAAATAAATTAGAAACACATGTGCTAGGGTTGTGAACAAGTTGTGCATCATTGTTGAATGAAATTGGAAACACAAATTCTAGGGTTATGAACAAGTTGTGCTTCATTGTTGAATGATATTGGAAATACATGTGTTAAGGTTTGAGAGCAAGTTTTATGCATAATATTGATTGATATTGGGATAAACTTGCAAAGGTCATAGAGCATATTTGTGAAGTAATTTGTGCATTGGCTCTGAGTGATATTGGAAATAACATATTGTGAAATTGTATTGCATATCATTTTCTATGTGTTCTTGAACAAGAATTCTTGGTAAAATTAAATTAAAAAAATGTTATGAGCAATTTTGAGCATGTGTTATGAGTAGTTTTGAGCATGTGTTATGAGTAATTTTGAGCAGAGATAGTGGGCCGAGTTGAGAGTAGGTTTGTGAGATATTTTGAGCAAGTATTTTAAGAAGGCTTGTGAGAAGTTTTATGCAATGCATGGAGTAGATTTGAGAAAGCCTTGTGTGAAGGCTTGAGGAATATTTGGGTAAAGTTGAGAGCAGGTTTACAAGCTGATTTGGGTAAGCCTTATGAGTAAGCTTGGCACAGATTTAAGCAGAGTTGAGCAGGTTGTTAAGCAAAATTGAGAAAGCCTTTTGAAAAGGCTTGGAGCATATTTGAGCAAGCTTTGTGAGCAATATTGGGGTAGATTTTAGCAGATTTGTGAGTAGGGTTTGGAGCAGACCAGAGCTGAGGAAATTGGTGTCTCCTATGAATAGAGGTCCACAAACTAGAGCAAAGAGGATAGAGTTGTCCTATAGATAGAGGTCCATGAACTAGAGTAGAGGGGATAGAGTTATCCTATGGATAGAGGTCCATGAACCAGAGTAGAAGGGATAGCATTCTACTGTGGATAGAGGTCCACAAACTAGAGCAGAGAGGATATAATTCTCCTATGAATAGAGGTCCACAAACTAGAGTTAAAGGGATATATTTCTCCTATGGATAGAGTTCCACAAGCCCGATTTGAGGGGATAGAGTTATCATGTGGATAGAGGTCCACAAACTTGATTATAGGGGATTGGAGTCTCCTTTGGGTAGAGGTCCATAAACATTGTAATAGGGAATTGGTTCCCAAGATATTTATTGAGAAATTTTATAAGAAATATTTTCTTCATGGATGTAACCCACATTGGGTGAACCACGTTAAATTTGTGTCTCTCATGTGTGTGATGATTTGTGAATTGCCTTGTTACTTATATTTATGATATTGGTTAATACTATTTTGAAGAATTATTGAAATTTATAATATTAGATGCTATTGTTTTGGAAAGAAAAGTAAAATTTCTATCTTATATTTTTCACCCCCCTCTCAATATAAGCTTGTGTTCTTCAATAAAGGTGTCTACAATCCTGAACCAATTCTATAGAAGAGTAATTTTCCTAGCGAGTTGAGTAGTATAGTTGAGAGGGAGCTTCAAGCTTATGATAGACAAAAGTATGTTTAAGTTATTAATCAGTGGTTGTAAACTTTATTCACCTCATGTAGTCATAGAAAGTTGAGATTTTTAATGTTATTCCCTTTAATAGGTTTATTTGACTTCTTGTCTTATTCTACTACTACACTTCTCTAATTATTCATTCTTTGATTTAATGTAGAGGAGTGGTATTGTAAAAAAGGGTTGGGTCCATTTAAAAAATCCCTTATTTTCACCCTAATAAAAAAAAATAAGATCTGTAAGGGGGTATCTATAGCAATAGCAAAATGCTAAGTAATTTATAAATTTTAACCTAATCCAATATTACAAGTGGTCTTTAGGATAATTACAAGTATAAAATTATGTTTAACCATAACAAGGTTAACCATGCCCCATTAGGCTTACATAATAAAATATTACAAAAACAATAAATACATTGTATAATGAAATGGCATTAGTCCTATCTAATACATCACATAATGTCATATTTGACCATGAATTAGACTATAAATTCAACAACCCCCATAACTGAAACTAAGGATCCATGGAGAGAAGACATTATTGACAATAATATATTCTCCCCCATAATGGATGCTTTTTTGGCCCTTTGCATTTTGAGGTTGATTCATCTGGAACCCCTCTATCATCTAAAATTTGTTTCTATAAAAGTTTTTCTACACAATCATCTCCTTAGGTTTGATTGTAGTCAACACTACCAATATTAGAGACTCGCACATAGACTTCAAATGAAGAAGAAAAATTAAAATCACCACATCTTTCAAATATAATCTATTTTGATCTTCTATTTTTGCATTAGGTATATCTTGAAGGTATAATTTTTTTATTCATAGCATACATTATCCTATTTGAAGATATCATTTTACCCATGAGTCACCTAATTTTAGTCATTAAAAGAGGCTTTGCATGATCCTTCTTAAAATAATATTTTTAACAGCATTCCAAGAGTACTTGGACAAAGAATAGAAGAAGATAGAGATCATGAAGGATAATCTAAATCAATTGGCCAATGGAGGAAGAAATGTTGACTAAAAAAAACCCAAATGCTTTTCTTACAAGCCTCCATAAGACTCAAAATCTACTAGAACTATCATAAATACATCTAAATATCCCAAAAAAACTAGGCTAAAGATTTTAATTACATAGAAAAGAGTAAATTTATCTTTAAAAAATGAGGGCAATAAGGTTTGAAGATTATTTTTATAATATTTGGCCCTAAACATAGAAACTTATCCATAAACTTATGCAACTAATGTGTAGAGCTCAAAATATTATGCAATTTGAAAAATTAATGGGATCAAAATGTTTTCATATACAAAAGTTATGGCCTCTAGAATTTTTTCCATAATAACCCTCAAGAAAACAAAAATTAAAGCCTCAAACCTTATAAAATTATAGAAAATACCAATATTCCACTTGGGAATTGCTCATTTGTTGGTGACAACCACTAATTTTGTGCCACTTGATCATGTCAAACTAGTTGGAACTTTTCCACATTATGTGGTTTGATTGGTTGAGATGATATAAATATAGAAAAATGGTTTCACTTTATGGGAAATATCACCATGATATCCATCACATTGGTCTAGTAAACATACCATCTATCCTTCTTTACATTGTGCTAGCCAACTCAACAACCATGAAAATACGAGGAAAAGCATATCCCCTCCAACTATATGAGTCCCAATCCATAGTAACCAATTAAAATAGTGAGCCTACAATTTGAACATCTAAATTCCATATCCTAAAATATTCTTGCCAATTATTCTACCAACTCACATGGTGTTGATTTGGAAGCCTATCCCCTATATATGACATAATACTCCCCTACAAAAAGAAATAGTATCATTACTCAATCCCATGACCATATATTTCCAAATCATACTACATACCACTATGCCACACTCCTAGTTGCAATGGAGGAAGGGATTTTAAATAAATCCCTATTATTTTCATTGCTTTCAAAAATTGTCTATCATTTTGAGTGAAAACAATGTATAACTAGATTCAAACTTAGGCTTCCCATGACTAAGCAACCTAAGATAAATTCCCCTATCCACAATGGAATCCTTTTGCATTGAGTTGGGGTATGTCGCCTCTCTTTAAAGAGGTCTTTTAGACACTCTATATTGTGATGGCATAAATCTAAATGTGGAGTGTATGAATGAATACCATTTGAAATTCAAATGTTCATACCATTTTACTCTATTTAAATTTTGAATGACAACCCCCTTGAATGGTGTTTTTTAAGTAACAAAGGGTTGTAGTATCTAAAATATTCTTTCAAAAAACAAATATATTTTCCAAAGATCTCAAAATAAATTAAAAGAAGAATAAAATATATTTTTTAAAACATCATCCTAGGATTTGGAAGGAATATTAAAGGCTTTGAAGATTTATTCTATGTGACCAAATGAGGCAAATCTATACCCACTTTGATACCATGTTGGAATTTATAATTCTTTCCAGAAATGAATAGAAGCAATCCATCCACTCAAATATTACACATAAAGAGTAAAGAAGGAATTAAAGAGAAAAAGAGACAAAGATTGAGAAAACTTGTATGCATTATAAATAATCACTATCGATAGATCAAACTATACACACTTTGATGATGATAATGATGAGTGTAAGTGGGTATTATAGCAATACCAAAACCCTAATTAAATCATGAAGTTTAATCTAATATAACATAACAAGTGGAATTTACATTAATTACAAGTATAAAATAGGGTTTAACCATAACAAGGTTAACCATGGTCCATTGGGATTACATAATAAAATATTACAAAAATAATAAATGCATTATATAATGAAATGCCCGTAGTCCTATACAATTCATCACACAAGTTGGTCTTAGCCATGAATCAAATTATAAATTCAACATATTTTTAGTCATAACATATGTATATATTAATTTATTCAAAATAGTGAATAAAAATATATTATTGACTCTTTGAAATTAGTTTCTTCCTTTTATTATGTTCAACATGTACATATTCCAAGTAAACAAGCACTGTCAAATGATTTGCTAAATAAATTTATCCATACTATGCCTTATAAAGAGTCATATTATTCATTATAGTTATGGTATTTTTATTAAGGACAAATATTATTTTTGTAATTACACTTTTCCACAAATGATAACCCAAATATTGTGTCAATAGCATGCTTCTTACCATCTTCATGATTTCCCTATTCTTCTACTATATCACTCCACTTTACTATTTATCTATAGGTTGGTGTGAATTGTAATATTATCTCAAGCCTATCACTAAATTGAGTTAATTTATTGGAATAAGACTTACTATAATATAATGGTTAGTCCTTAATTTTTTTATTATATATCCGCTTTCATTCTCTATAATGGATTTAAATCTATTGAGTACTTCAAAAACACCATTTTTATTATTTATAAAACATATCCAAGTTTTTATAGTGTTATCATCAATAAAATACTAAAATATAAGGATTATCAATATTTTATGTGTGTGCATTGAACCAAAAATATTTGATTGTATAAGCTAAAATGAAAAAATGATGATCTTCATGCTTTCTCTTTCTCTTTGTATAAGGTTATATAATGGGAAAACAATATACATATATACATACATATTTGTATGTTTGTGTGTGTGAGTTAAGTGTAATTTTTTTACATTATATAAACTTAAAATAATTTATTTATTTCTTCTAAATAAGGGATCCTATGGAATATTCCTTTTGTTTAACAAATATACTTCAAAAATTCAATTGACTATGACCTTGGTGTCATAACCTCGAATGGTTTATTATCTCCAAATTTCACCTTGCACTTGTATGAGTCATCCAAAACAAAACAAAAAACTCTTTATTATTGATCATATAATACGAACAATAAGAACCTAAGAAATAATGATATTTAATTAAACCTCTATATTATTACATAACAAGAATAATTTCTTAGCTCTCAATTTTTATGTGAAAACTTTACTATTTTTTCCTTTGTTTGTTTCCTTTATTGTAGTACATTCTCTTTCATCGTGTCCATATTTTCTATAGTAGTGACATTGAATATTATTTTTATAAAAATCTACTACCTCTTACACTATAGACTTCTCTTTTACCTTGGCCTCTTCCTCTTGTATAAAATTTATTTTAGTTATAACCTCATTATTATTGGGATTTAGATGTTGAGCTAGCCAAATTATTATTTTGAACTCTATAATTAGAAGTAGAATCTTCCTCTACATTTTCTTCATAACTATTTTAAAATATTTTTTCATTGGATATAAGTGACTCAACCAATTTATCAGTATCCAACTTCTTCAAATCTTTGATCTCTTTGATAATCATAACATAAAAATTTCACCTTAGTATTAGTTTTCTAAACACCTTTTTTTTTTGTTAAATAAAGGATTTATATTGCAAAGCGGATTTTAAGGAACCCTGAACCTGGTTATAAAATCAGCTAAGATAGCTATATCATGTTGTAGGATATATCGAGGATTCATAGTAATACACTAAATGACAAAGGCCATAATAGAGGATGCAGCATCAACCTTGAAAAACTAGATATAGTCCCTAAAAATGAGAATATGAGGACACAACCTCAGGCCAAAGGCCACTAGTAAAAAGAGACTGAAATTAAAACATGAAACTAAACCTAAAAAAGTAAATTCCTCCACGTTGTAAGGAAAAAAAACCAGAGAAAGCCTATTAATGGGAAGATATCAGGCTCCACGCAAGGTAGCCGTAAGCACAAAAAACCAAGAAACGAGGAAATTAGTCCTCATTTGCACCTTTGATTTCTTCTTTCATGTGCTCTTCCTCAGTTTCTTTAGGTTCATCTTCCTTAGGTTTAGTTTTCACAGCAGTTGTGGCCGCTTCAGTAGCTCCATCACCTTCTTGACTATCTTGACCATAGAAAAGCTTTTGAAGTCCCTCCTTGATGTCCATGGTGTAGTTAACCATCATATTCATCATTTCCATGGTGGAAGCAATGATGAAGTCCTTGAGTTTTTTGTTCTCCTCATTGTCATCTTTAATTTCAATCACATTGCTCTTGGTGGCCAAATTTTGGATCCTTGTCAACCTCCTCACTGGTTCTTCAGTACTATCAAAACTTATGCTCTTCCTTGCCCTTAATTTAGTAACAACTTCAATGGTATTTTTCATCTTTTTAGCGAGGGATAGGTGTTCCGAGGAAGATTTAGGTTTAGCAGGGCTTGCAAGAATATGGTTACGTTTAGGACTCTTGGCCACAATTTTATGTTAGTTCTTCACTATACATACCCATTTTATGCATAATACCATGCACTCTTGTGCAATAATAAGCATTGTCCATTCTTACAAACTTTTGATGGTTTGGTTACTTATATATATTTAGTAGATATATGATGTTTATATATATTATTAATGGAATTATAAATTTATCGTTATTACTTCATGGATGTTTTATGTGATTGTATGTTTTCAGAATTCTATATGTAACAAGATGTAATAATTGATATATGTAATTTATTCTAAAACTAAATCCAAAAGAGAATTTTTTTTCTCTATGACATGATTGTATGTGTAAAAGTCCAATGTGCCATGTAAACCAAATGATAAGACCATAAGTACAAAATTGTATTATATCTTAGTCTATAATTTTTGAGGAATATTACATTATAGTGTGATTTATATTTCTCCTTTTATGTAAGTGTCAAAGTGCAGGAAATGCACAAGTGTCATGTAAGTTAGAGTGCAAGTGTAGATTGAGAGAATGTGCACAAGTGTCATGTATGTAAGAATACAAATATGTAATGTGAGAATGTACACATGTGTCCTATATTAGGAGTGCATGTATAAGTGTAAGAGTCATGTAGATGTGTGCAAGTGTTATAGAGTCAAGTATCCATCTAGTATGCAAGTGGAAATATGATAAGCCAAGAGTCATGAGACTTGGCATATGGAGAGCAATAGTCAAGTACTTGAATAGTCACATTACTATGGCTATATTATGGAGATAATGCTCTATGATAACAAAGAATATTTGATATTCATTATTTGATTGTAAGAGAAAGTAATAAATATTGTATATGGATTTTTGAGTAATTAATATTGTAAGTTTTCTTCATGTATTGTTCATGAATTATTTGGGTTATTTACATTCATATTTGATTATATAAGTGAATTTTTATTTGAGTATTATTAAAGCCTTAATATACCTATTAATTTCCTCATATATTTCTACTCTTATATTATTATTTTGACATTTAATATTGTGGCTATTTTATATTTGGACCTATGATATTTTGTGGTTGTAAGGATTAAATAGCCAACAATGATATCAGAGCTACTACTAGAATATATCCACTTTGATAGAGGTTATTTAGCCACAATTATTAATTGAATTTGTGTACTTTTGATAAATTTAATTTAGATTCTATCCACATTAAATGAAATGAGGACTTGGACTCAATATTTAAAGGTCTTATTGAGTAGAAAAGGCTAGGATATTTTCACTTGGTTGAAGGAAAACTAGTGAAGACTATGACTCGACTATATTAAAGAAAATGGTCAAATTAGGAGAGAATTTGGACATTGAAAGGAAAAAACCAACTTAGAAAAGAGTTGGAGATATAAGTTTAAAGATTGAAGATTTATTTAGAATCAACTCAGAAGATAGTTGATAATTTAGGGATAAAGCCACCCTAAAATTAATATTTTAGATTCTCTAGAAAATAGGAGAATCATTATTGATATATTGGAAAGAACCAACTCAAAAGAAAATTTGTTCATTCATAGAAATTCATAGTCATCCTAACATTAATATTGAGTTCTTTGAAAAAGAAGAATTATATTTTTTTCTTAGGTGTGACCTAAAATATTGAAGATTTAGAAGAGCAACAAATAAGTATAGTTATAGAGGTTGAGAAGCTTCCTATAAATATAGAGAAGAATTTTAGCTTTTAAGTGCAAAGATAAGAAATAAAAAATATGAAGTAATACAGAGGAGCAGAGAATAGGTTCAAGAAACCTACATTGAATAAAAATGCTATAGAATCCTATATTAAATATTTAAGATATATCTATTGAAGGTGAATATATCAACATTATTATAGATAGAGAAGAAGGAACAAGAGAAGAAAGTAAAGCAAAGAATTAAAATAAAAGATAAGAAATTACAGAGCAAGAAAATAAGTATCTTCCTAGGATATATTAAAGAACTAGGATGACTATTAATATCTATATATCATTTTATTCTTGGTCGTAGATCACTTTTTGAAGTAGGTTCTTCAAAGTAGACACATACTACAACATTGATAAAAAGACCTATATCAGTAAAGGAATTTTAAGAGGCCTATCTACAAAAGAAGAGTCTCAAGAAGCCTATATTAAAGAAAGGATATAAGTTGTCTATGATAAATAGAAACTAAAGCAACATTCTACATTCTACAAGCATAAAGGAAAAGGGCCATAGTGAAGCTAAAGGTAGCTAACCATCAGTATTAAGAAATAAAAGCAAAGGAAAAAGTAAAGAGTTTTTTATCACACAAATTAGAACAACAGAAAATGCCATAAGAACATGTGCATTATTTAAAGTATCCATTCAAAAATAGAATCTTATTGTTCAAATATTCCATCCATATGTAGAAACTCATTGTTTATAGATTCTAATCATATGTAAAAATGTAGGAACCAACGTTATTCAAAGAGCATATAGTAAACAACCAAGGCTTACATTCATCATAGCGAAGAAGCAACAAAGAAGAGCATGATGAAGAAAGGATATTAGTAATGGATACTAGCACAAAGGAGTAAAGAAACTAGCAAATCACTACAATGAAAGAGACTAGATACATAAAAAGAAATCAGACTAGCTAAGAATATCGGAAGACCAACTAAGGAGTTCAACAATGCAGCAAAGGATACTAGATATATACAAGGAGATCAAACTGATTAAGGAGTTTAGAAGACCACCTAAGGATTTTAGTAATGTAGTGAAGGAGATTTACAATACAACAAAGGATATTATCTAAAGATATTGGTAGCAAAGAAGACTAGCTAAGGAGTCTAGCTATGCAATGAACCAATGATGAAGACTAGCGATAGAAAAGGTAAAGGAACCAACGACAACGAAGCAAGAAAGTGAAGGTGAAGAATCTAGAAAGTGAAGCAACGATGGATAGACTATAGTATGATGGAATCAATTATGGTTTATATAAGATAGGTGTAAGGTGAGCACATCATCACCTACAACAAGTAATGGTGTAACATAATATTATTGCTTATTATTATCCTAAGTAATGAATGTTGAAATTATATAAGAAAAGTTAAATGTTTCTAATCTTAAGCAAGCAAACTTCCACATGGATGTGAGTTCTTTATTGGCACAAATAGCTTAAACTGAGGTGCAACAATTAATGTTTGGCAAATGTTGAATGCATCCAGTAGAATGCCAATAATATTAGTGCAAACTAAGATCGAATTGGAGTGCAAGTCATTTAAGGAGAAGAATAACGTTAGCTTGTTAATTATTTTTAATTTGAGTTATTGGAGTTATAAGGTGATTACATGTTAAAAAAAAAGAAATTATAATTAATAGGAGTTATAAGGTTTAAATATAAGTTTTATTTTTTAAGTTTTATATAAGTATGGAGTGATAAGTATTTCTACATTAATTAGTTTATTTGATTATTTAAAGATTTTTATGTTTGAAGATATTTTGAATTTTTAAGATAGAAGTTTTATTTTCTTAAATTTTAAGAAAATTAAAAATATTAGAAGTTTTTGAAATTTTGAAAATTCAATTTGGGAGTTAAAAGGTTTTCAACATCAAAGGAATAAAAAATTTATAAATTGCAAATTTCATATTTTAGTTATTATTTTAATTTGGGGGTTATAAGGATTTCAACTTAAAAACACAAAATGGATAAATGACAAAAAGGAACTTTTCAAAATAGGATACATTATCAAAATGCAAAACCATACTTTATAAGAGGAAAAGTTCAAAGACAAAATTTGTATCAAAAGTAATATTTTAGATGCAATGGAAATTATAGAGTGTCATCAAAATGTTCAAATGGAAAAATATATTTGGTACATAGAATCAAGAGCCAATCATCATATGATTGGAAACTTACATAAGTTTGAATCTTTAGTCAGGGATAATATCCCTCTAAAAATTATAGATGATAAGATATATCAAGTTCAAGGAACCAATAGAGTAATACCTAGCATGCCTTTTTCAGATTTTATGCTAGAGAATATTTTATATGTTCCTAGACTATCAACCAATCTTATCTTAGTTACTCAATTGGTTGAAAAAGGAAGATCAATTGAATTCAAATATATAAATGAACATAGCAAATGCATCATCAAGAATCAAAACAAAACAAAAGCTACATGTTCAATAAAAATGGAATATATGCCTTAGATTCAATTGGTTTTTCTCAAGAGATTGTTGAATGTCTATCTCAAGATGAAGTTAATGATAAATTGCTTGAGTTTTTAGAAGGACAAGATATAGGGAATTGGATCTAGCATAGTCCAAAGTTTTCCTACAAACATAAGCAATGGATGAACCCAATATTCAAGATGATGAAGAATATTCTAGAGAAGCAGAGATTCATGAATAGTGCAAGGTCACCTGAAGATTGAAGATAAATATGAAGACCAAGATTGAAGAATAAAATCTTCAATAACCAAATATTATAATATAGGGAAGTGTTGAGGAATATTACATTATTTGGTACATGCTAATGTACCCCCATGGTACCTTTATGGTACATATGTAAATATGTAATAGATTAAGTCTAAGTATATAGTTTAGAGTATGATTTGTATTTCTCCTTTTATGTAATTATCAATGTGTAGGAAATACAAAAGTGTCATGTAAGAGTGCAATGTGCAAGAAATGTACTAGTGCCATGTAAGTTAGAGCAAAGTATAGATTGAGATAATATGCACAAGTGTCCTAGATTAGGAGTGCATGTAGAAGTATAAGAGTCATTTAGATGTGTGCAAGTGTTGTAGAGTCAAGTTTCTTTCTAGTATGCAAGTGACAAGATGAGTCATGTATGGAGAGCAATAGTCAAGTACTTGAAGAGTCACATTACTATGGTTATATTATAGATACACTGATCCATGATAACTCAGAATATTTGATATTCATTATATGATTGTCAAATAAAGTAATAAAGCTTGTATATATATTTTTGAGTAGTTAATATAGTAATTTTTCTTCATGCATAGTTCATGAATTATTTAGGCTATTTACATTCATATTTGATTATATAGATGATTGTTTATTTTAGTATTATTATAAGCCTTGATACACATTAATTTGCTCAAATATTTTTGCTCTTATATTATTTATTTATTTTGGTAATGGTGAAAAATTAGAGTTTTGAAAGGTCCCACCCCTATTAAAAAATTATGTTATCCAAGGTTACAATATAAAAATCAACCTCCTCCCTGGATAACATGAGACAAAAGAAAAGTTGTAGCAAAAATTCCATAATAAAACTAGAAACAAACAACACTCTGGTTGATATCAAAATCTATTTCTAGAAAGGGAGCAAACGTTGACTTGACTATTGTTTATTCCTCCCTTCCACACCAATATTAGTAGAAATCACTCCAATTCTCAACAATAGGTAATAGAAGTAGCAACAACAAAAGTAGAATCACATTATAGTAGCATTCACTAGAACTACAACTATTGTAATAGAAACAATATATAATCACATTAGTAGCACCAAAAGACCCTAGCAGCAACATAAAAATATAACACCCTGTGAAATATACTTTTCTTCTACCTCTAATTAAGTAATACTTAAAAGAGATAAGAGAAAATTATTTTCCCATATCTTACTTTCATCAAAATGAACTCCAATGTTTGCCAAACAATTAGCTACAACATTTCCTTCTTGATATATATGTAATATATTCACCTCTGCCATTTCTTTTAATAGAGATAAGGTATCCTTAATTAAACCTGACATCCACTAGTTATCAACTTTTATTTCTTAATATCCTTGAGATATTCATAGAGTCCCCTTATATGACGACCTTCCTTAATCTCTTTTGTCTCAACAACATAACACCAGAGTAAAGAGCTTCAGGTTCTACATAGTGATTAGTTTGTATCCCATAATGTTTTGTATAAGCCCATAACACTTCACCTTTCTCATTTTGAATGACACCTCTAACCCTAGATCTACCCAAATTTCCTTTTAAAGCTCTGTCAAATTTTACATTTACCCAATCCTCCTCTACTTTTAGCCATCTAGTGTTTTCTCTTTTCAAACTGATTCGAAAAGGTGATACTCTAGGTTCTCCCAAGTGCCATTCATTAGCGATCCTCTTTACTAGATTTTTCTCAAAGTCCACATTATTATCAAAGGTAAGAAAATTCTCCCTCACTACGGTTTTAATTTTATTAGACACTAAAAGTTCATCCTTACTTTCCCCCTGAATACTCTTTGATTTCTTTCCCACCAAACACTCCACAAAATAGTAAATTTTAAAATTTTGATAACCTATTGCTGCTAAAAGGGCATCTCCATTGGCTAAAAATTTGCCTAAATGTACTAGGGACCACCCAAGATCAAAACATAGCTTCCATTAGATTATTAAGTACCTTAATTGTAAAATCATACTGAATAAACAAGTGGTCAACTGATTCAACATCCTTCATGCAAATAAAAAATATATTTATCATTTGAAAACCTCTCTTAATTAGGTTATCTAGAGTTAAAATTTTATTTTGTAAGCATAACCAAAGAAAGAAATCCAATTTGGGGATTAAATCATTCCTCAAAACCTTATTTACAATAAAGTCCCCATCCACACCTTCGAACTGCAAGGTATAAGATGATTTCATAGAGAATTCCCCTAAGAAAGTAGGAAACCAGATCAAAGAATCCTTATCTTCATTCTAAGGTAAGTGGTACTGCTACAAAAACCTATTAATATTTAGTAGATATTGTTGTAGTTTTGGATTAGCATAATCCAAAGTTAGCTCTTTTCAAAACCTCTAACCTTCCCCAAATTCTATGTAATATTTGACTAGTGGTCCATATTTTTGAACCAAGGGATATTTTAGTCTTTTGAAATATTGCATTTGCTATAAAGGACTACCTACAATCCAAGTGTCTTCCCAAAAAAATATTACCTTGCCTTCTCCTACCATCCATCTTAGACCACTTCTCAATAATTTCCTAGTTTTTGAAACTCCATTCCAAACTGTTGATTCTTTAGGAGGGTCTAAATTTCTAAAGAAGGGTATGAAACCTTCCAAGTACTTACCTCTAAAAATATTATCTCAAAGTAAATCTTGTTCCTTGGTAAATCTCCAACCTATTTTAATTAGCAATTTTTTATTGAACTAAATAGCAATGTTTTATTGAACTGCTACAAATTTATTATCCCTAGACCACCTTCCCTCTTCAAAGAGTAAACTCTATCACATAATACCAAAGCAAACCTTTGCTTTTGTTATACCCCTACCCAAAGAAAACTTTTGAAGATTTGCTATATTATATTTGTTTTTGGTAGATAGATACTATAGCATTAATACCAAGTTTTACAGGTTGACCCAAAACCTTTTACAAAAATCAGCCCAAGGTTGTTGATGAACATGTCCTTACTAAGGATCCTATATATGTAAAATCTACATGCCGCCAAAGCCATTACATCCGGTAAGGCACATAGCTTGTTATCAAAAAGAAACTTCCCATACAACATTTTGGGTATACCCCAAGAAAACACACCTGCATCATAATTACAAAAAAATAAATAGACACGGATCCCTTCCTTGAAACAATGGAGAAACAAAAAGTTGTAGACACACATAAGAGAGTACTGAAAAAAACTCCCACCAGCTTTGTATTGATAGTTACTCTTAATAATTCTTTGGTAGTTGCTTTATTCCGTATATGTCATGCTTTGGGACCACATCTCGTATTGGCCAATCAGCCTTGGAGAAGTGAACCTGCTGGCTAGATTTATGGTGGTGGCTATCTAGTGGTCCACGTGGCTCTGGTTCGAAGTCTTATATTGTCATTTATTTCCTACCCTATGATTATCAACCAACCTCAAATTACTAAGATGACTAGGAGCCATGTTATCTGACATGTGACTATCCCCATTAGTCTTTTTGGTATTTCCAAGTAGCATCCACAAATACTGATAGCTCGAATAATTTTTATTGTGATTCCATTTAAAAAAATAGACGGGAATACTCCTAGCCTTCGAACTTACAATGCCTTTCCTATTGGTAAATTTGACTATAATTCTTAGAATTCTTGTTGAATAAGCTCCTCTACTTCACTCGGGACACTATGTTCCCATTTGAAAAGTTCGTCACCATTGACACCCAAATTGGCCAGCTTATTAGCAATTTTGTTAGCTTCCCGAAAGACATGTTGGGTTTTTCTATCATGTCTTCCCTGGAAAAGGATCCTAGCCTCTTCAACAATTGTTTTAATTCTCCAAGGAGGTGTTTTCCAATTATTGAGGAGATTTATAACATGCATAGAGTCTCCTTCTATGATCAAATTGCCTTCTAATTCTTGAGTCATTTGAAGGCCTCTTCACATAGCTCTAGCTTCAGCTTCGTTGTTCACCCTTTTTCCCAAATATTCAGAAAACACAAGCATCATATTCCCATTATGATCTCGCACAATGCCTCCAGTGCCTACTCTGCTAGGATTTTCCTTAGCCGCTCCATCAAAATTAAGCTTAAACCAACCCGTAGGAGGTGGGGACCACTTAACATTGGCTCTAGGTTTGACTACCCTAGGCACAAACTCATCTAACAAGGTTAAGCTTAAATATTGAGCAATTGTGGTCTCCTCCAGATAAGGTTTACGAATATCAAAAGGGATAAGGTTCACATTCTCATTGGCAAAGGATAGGATCCTGGCAATGATAGTTTGATGATCATGGATATAGTCATTAAAGACTCTATGGTTCCTTTCTAACCACACCTGCCAAAGATAGTGATTGAGACAAATTTTCCACATGTATCTAAGTCTTTGGATTGAAAAGGGGCAAGGCCACTAGACAAAAAAATCAAGTACGATGGCTGGTTTAACCCAAGAAATATTGAAGGCCTAAAAAACCCCACTTAGGATAGTCAAGGAAAAAGGGAACTCAAGGAAAATGTGATAAATGGTCTCCCAATTAGCCCTGCACAGATAAAAGTGATTAGTGATACAAACATCTTTATGCATCATATTGTCAATGGTTAGAATTATTCCTTGGATAACCAACCATGAAAAGACTGTAATTTTTGGAATTAAATTTTTAATCCAAACTACGTCCTTTTGGAGGACATAATCCTCATCATCAAGTAGAAGCTTGTAAGTTGATTTAACAGTGAACTGCCCATTTTCCGTAGGAGCCCAAGTCACTTGATCTTCCTTAGGTCTCATGGGGATAAAATGTTGCCCAAGAATGTTACAAATATCATTTAATTTCGCTTGAAATCCTTTAATCCTTATTTGTTTCCACTTCATTCTGCCTCTGTCCTAAACCATATAATCAAAGACTTTTCTGCCAATGAGTTCTTTTATGATATCTCTGATTTGGGCTAAGTTAGGATATTGTGTTAGTGGTTCATCCTTAGCCCACATATCATTCTAGCAATTTATCCTCTCACCATTGCCTAAAACCCATCTTAAACCTTTTTTGATGATTTCCTTACAATTGAGAATTGCTTTCCAAAAAGCAGAACCTCTTATTGGAACTGAGTCACTTAGAAATTCCATATTTTGAAGATACTTTCGTTTGATGATAGTTTTCCATTCATTTTCTTCACCAAAAATGAGGCGCCATGGCTGCTTAGCTAGTAAAGCTAAATTCATATGAGCAATTATCCTTAGACCTAAGCCCCCATTTCCCTAGGTCTGCACACTTTGGTCCATCCTACAAGGTGTATCCTTTTTTTCTCCTCTGATCCAATCCATAAAAATTCTTTTTGGAGTTTCTAAATTTTTTGGAAAACCTTCACAAGGACTTTGAAAATAGAGAGGAAATAGATTGGAATGCTCTAAAGAGAGGCCTTAGTGAGGGTCAACTTTCCTGCTTGAGATAGAAGATGACCTTCCATCCGACAAGTTTTTTTTGAATTCTTTCAATAACCCTGTCCCACATTGACTCTCTCGGAGAACCAATGAAAAGAGGGAGACCAAGATACGAAGGTTTGTTATATCACACCCTAAAATTTCTACAATCCTTCCTTGCATCTCAATGGGGGTGTTCAAGAAATATAACTTGCTTTTATTGAAATTAACTTTCTGACTAGCAGCGTCTTCGTAGAGTTGCAGGATATATTTAATTCTTTTGACCTCAACCACCGACGCCTTAGTCAATAGAAGGGTATCATCGGTGAATTATTGGTGAGAAACATCCCTATTGAGAGATGTTGCCTTGATTCCTGATATTATCCTTGAACTACAAGCATTTTTAATTGTTCTGCCTAAAGCTTCTGCCACAATGATGAATAACATGGGGATGATAGGGTCCCCCTGTCAAATTCCTCTGTGACTTTGAAAGTAACTAGCAATTTTTCCATTAACCAGAATCGAGAACCATGCTTTAGAAATGCATTCTTTGATCAAATTAACCCATTGGTGGTGAAAACCAAACTTAAGGAGGATAGCAATCAGAAAGTCCCAATTTAGCCTATCAAATGCTTTGTTCATATCAAGCTTGAGGGCAAAAATAGACCTATTAGTCTTATGAGCAGAGTGCAGAGCTTCATGAACTATGATAACTCCATCCAAGATTGACCTACCCTAGATAGAGCTTACCTGGCATGGATCTATGATGCGAGGTAGAACATCTCTCATTCTATTTGCAATGGCTTTAGTTAGGATCTTGTAAGAAACATTGCATAGATCGATTGGCCTGAAGTCAACCATAGATTCAGGGGTTTGCTTCTTAGGAATTAGAGAAATAAAAGTAGATTTGAGACCTTTTGGGATATGATTACTTGCTTGGAATTCTCTGATAGCAGAAATTACTTCCTCACTCACGATGTCCCAAAAATCTTGATAGAAATGAGGGGGAAAGCCATCGGGTCCCGGGGCTTTGTCTGGCTCCATGCTAAACAAGGATTCCTTAATTTCCTCATCAGAAAAGGGAGCTAGAAGCTTAAGGTTTATATCCTCATTTATTATGCTAGGAATGTATTTCAAGAGAATATATTTGGACTCCTCATTGCACTATGATTCCTGATCAAGGATAGAATTGAAATAACTTACTACCTCCTTTCTGATTTTTGTTAAGTCCTGAGTAATAGAACCATATGCTTTTTTTTTTTTTTTTTATCTTGTTATTGCTTATTTTCTAAGCGTGGTGACATGAAAAAACTTGGAATTTGAATCTCCATATTTCATCCAAAGAGCCCTTGATTTTTGCCTCCAATAGATTTCCTCACAGGCCGAAATGTTAGGAAACTCTGCTAGTTTTTTTCGTTCCTCCTGCCGAGTAGTTTCATCAACATCACCATGTTGAATCCTCTAATAAATTATCTTCAAACTTTCAACAACCTATTTTTTATTTCCAAAGAGGTTCCCAAAGACCTCTTTGTTCCAAGTTAGAAGCTTTTAAAAAACTTTAATTTTCCAGCAAGTTTAAAAGTTGCACTACCCCTGACGGGCTGTTCCCACCACTGAATTAAGTTATCTATAAAACTAGAATGTTTGATCCACATAGATTGAAATATGAAAGGTTTATTGAAGGATAGAGAGTTAAGGATCTCCAACAAAATGGGATTATGATCAGAGGAAATTTTAGGAAGGGCTTGCAGGGTAGAATCACCGAACAGAGTTGTAGCCTCCTTTGATAGAAAAAACTTGTCAAGCCTTTCTTGAATGATATGACACCCTATCCGTTGATTGCTCCAGGTATAATTTGCTCCTCTAATTTTTACATCCATCAACATGTTGGAGTTCACAAAGTCATTGAACTCAACCATGTTCTTGATAGGTGGTCAATTTCCACCTATTTTGTCTGAATGGTAAAGAGGAGTGTTAAAATCCCTAGCCATAATCCAAGGGACATTATGGAATATTTCACTCAGATTGCCTAATTACTCCCACAGTAGAGCTCTCCCTTTAATTGAATTTGGGGCATACATATTTGAAAGGATCGACGACCTGTTGCTATTTATTTCCTTAAATAAAACACTAATAACCCTATCATATTTTTGAATAATGGTGCCTTCTACTATCCAAGGATCTCACAAAGTCATAAGGCCTCTAGAAGCTCCTCTGGCTGATTTTCAAACCATCTCCCCTTGATTCCAATTTTTTTTTCTACTTTTTTTGACTGAATCTCATCAGTTTTTGTTTCTTGCAACATGATAATAGTTGGATTCACTTGATTTCTTATTGCACTGACTTCCCTGTGTTTGGACAGGCCATTTAGGCCTCTCACGTTCCATGAGAGGAACTTCATTTAGATTTTTTAAGATTTATTCCTCTCCCCCTCACTTGAGGGAGTTTTCCTAATTTGTTGTCTTCAGAACCCAAAATAACCTGTTGAAACAATGTTGTATGTTTTCTATTAGCAATGTCATTATTAGTTTTAATTTTTTGATGCTTAGCATTTGCTATTCTCCCTCTTCTTTTTCACTGCCAAAATCTATAGGAGACTTCACAGTGCTTTGGGTTTGTTTAGGAATAAATTGGGTGGTGGCAATTTGTTGCAGAATCAGACTGTCAATATCTCCACCCCTACATACAAATCTTCTCTTTTTTTCCTGTATTACCCTGGTCTACGGGATGGCCCCTTAGTAGGATTCACCTGGCTCCTAGTGATGATGTTAGGGAGATGATATTTTTTATTTTCCAATGCCTCAACTTTCTTCCTAAGTTCTTCAGAATTAGGGTTTGGCTTTGGGATTCCCACTGGGCTTGAAGTATTTTTAGCATTGGGGTTTAAGGATCCTGACTTGTATGGGGATTCTAGAGATTGGGTATTAGGGTTTGGATTTATGATGCCCACAGGGCTTACAGTAATTTCAGCATTAGGGTTTGAGAATCCTTACTTGGATAAGGATTCTAGAGAGTCAGAAAGGTTAGCCTGAAGGTTATGGGCTTCCATGTCTTTCGATAATCCTCCTACTTCCATATTGGATAGAATTGAAAAATTATTTGAAACTAGAGGATTGGAACTTACCTGAGTATTTTGGTTGCAAACAACCTGTTATTTTCCTTTGTCTTGTTGGGACCCTACACCCTCTCTTTTATTTTTTTGGTAGATATAGTTTTCCTGATTGAAATCATCTCTGCTAGGGAAACTCCTAAAATTTCCTTTGTCTAGCATTCTCTGCTTCTGCTTTTCTCTATTCATTGTCAGGTTAGGGCATTGATTGCATAGATGTCCTTTATTTTTGCAGTTTTCATAGGATGTCGATATGTTCTCATATTATATTGGCTATTTTTGATATTATTATCCATACTCTAGCTCCACAAACCTTTGTAATTCATTATCCAAATTAGCATTTATGCAGATTCGTGCATGAGTCATCCTTATCCTGGCCAAGGTCGCATGGTCAATGGAGATCAGGTCCCCTATAGTTATGGCTATGCCCTACAACCAATATTCATTGAAGAACTGGGCAGGTAGACTCAGGAGACAAACCCAAATAGGGGAAATGTTAATATTTTGCTTTTCAGGGTCAAAATCTTCACCCCATCGTTTGAGAAAAAGGCTCCTTTTACCCAGAAACCAAGGACCTCCTGTTAAAATGCGGTTAGCATCCTCCATATTGTTAAAATAGACAATGAAAAACCCTTGAGTTAGAGCTACCAACTCCAAGCTACATACTGGTCCCCATTTATCCATCGCCCAAGCCCTAATAGTCTCCATATCCGACCTACCTCCAAAAAACTTGCCTACCAGGGATAATTCTTCCATTGAAAGAAAATGGCTCATGGAACTTTTCGGGGCTGAAATTTTATTATTAACTGGAACTAGGGGTGGAAGAGAGAGAACCTCCTTTATTTTTCCTCTAAGATTCTAAGAAAAAGATAGCTACTTCTTGGGCCTCGCATTGTCCTTTGTATCTTTTTTGTCAAGGTCTTTTTGAGGAGGGTCAGACCCCCGCGTGATGCCCGCCTCAAAATCTGTCGTAGCCTGACCGCATTCCTCTGGATCCTCACTTGATCCATGCTCGAGGTTCCCACCCACCCCTTCCATACCTGCTCTACCTTTGCCACCTTTTGCTGAGATTACTGCCTAGAAAATTCAAACCCTCACTCCTGTTGCACCTGCTAAACCTCAACTCACTCATTCCTCTTGTGCTATATTCTATTTTTGATCTTGTAGGGGATTATGAGAAGTGACATGTAGTAAATTGGGATGCTTTGTAATGTTGCCTTTAGAAGCTATAATTTTCCAACTTGAGATAGCATATTACCCTTCCACCCCACCAACTTTCTTTGAATCTGGTCCATGACTAAAGCTCACATTTCTTCTTTCAATTTGCCTATGAAAAGAGGTAATCCAAGATAGATAGCTAGAAATTCTACTATGTTGGATCCCAAAATCCTAGATATTCTCTTATATTATTATTTTTACCTTTAATATTATGGCTATTTTATATTTGGACTTGATATTTTGTGGTAGTAAGGCTTAAAAAGCCAACAATAATTATAAGATTTCATACAAGTACTAATTATTAATGTGTATTATGGCTTGTCATATTGAAACATGTTTTTATGTATCATATTAATATGATTTGGTGTTGGCTTTCTAAGTATTACTACCACAAAGTATCACAGGTCGAAATATAAAATAGCCAAAATATTAAAGGTTAAAATAATAATATAAGTGTAGAAATATATGAGAAAATTAATATGTATATCAAGGCTTATAATAATACTAAATAAACATTCACTTAAATCAAATATTAATGTAAAAATATATGAGAAAATTAATAGTTGGTTTGTTAGGCCATTGTGAAATTATCATCAATGTGAGTTATCTTTTTGAATGGGAAATATGTATGGGATCTATTTTGTAGATGGATTTGATAGTATTGTTTTCATTATGTTGATTAGTTGGTTTGTTAGACCATTGTGAAATTTTTTCAATGTGAGTTATATTTTTTAATGGGAAATATGTATGGGATATATTTTATGGATGGATTTGATAGTATTGTTGTCATTATGTTGATTAGTTGGTTCGTTAGACCATTGTGAAATGATCATCAATGTGAGTTATCTTTTTAAATTGATGGTTACTTCACCAGTGTTGAAAAGGAAATTATTATTTGTATGCCATCAATAAAGACTATTGTCCTTGTGAGGACTTGTTTGGTTATTATTTGTATACTCCCAATAGATGATATTTTCCTTGTGAGGACTTGTTTGGTTGATATAGAGTTTTGATGTTGGCAGTCCTTATTAAGATATTGGTATTGTTATCATAGACTTATGATCATCATGTACATTTGATTTATTAGTTCAATGTGATAAGTATGGATGTTGTGTTATTTATTCTTGTATGAAGTGATCATTTGGTTATTTGTAGAATGAAAGAAATATAAAACCATAACTTCTCTATGATGGTCATTCCTATGGGAAAGTATTGGTAGTTATGATTTCATTCATGTGTTTGAGATTAATTTCATACTTGCATCCTTGGTGCCTATTGTAGTACAATCATGACATGTTAAAATCTCATAGAGTTGCATTGATTAAAAAGTACTTATCATGTAGAAATCATGTATTTGAATTATTATGTTGAGACTATCCTAATCAAAAATGATTCCCTCAACCTGGAGTTTGCAAGATTGATTTTTCTCTTGGATGTTGTGGCCTTTTGGATATTTAAGATGAAACCTTCATATGCTCACTTGGTCTTGAATCAAAAGAGAAAAATATTCAGTTATGCTCATTAATATAGATTTTTTATCTTAAAGAAAATATGAGTCCCTATTGTTGTGGAGTGAATTGTACTATTAATTTGACACAACTATCTTGATTATCTTATGTGAGTTTTGAAAAGGATACCAATTACATTACTTGATGAAAATGATGAATTATGTTTGCATAGGTAGCTCTATTCTTGTGTTGAGAATAAGGAGGAATGTGAAATCCATATATGGATTAATATGGCTCTATGATTTTGTAATTATATGATTGACAGGTTGCATTTACTAGTGAGTCAATATTGTAAGTTGATTTGGAAAGTTGTATAACTATCAAAGTTGTCAATTCAAGATGTTGTAAAAGTAAGCTCTTCAAATGTTGTAAAAGTTGTTACTTTTGAATATTCATTATCTCCTTTGAATTTGTAACATATATGTATCACTACCTATTAGCAATCTTATTAAAAATGATATCAATAGTTGTAACATTGCAAGAAATTGAGTATTCTTAATTATTGAATGTTGTGTTTTGTGGAACTTAAGATGCTTAGAGTAAGATTGACATTTTGGAATGATAATTGCCAATGGATTTGGTTTTTTTTTAAACAACATTCATAATGTTTTAATGTTCAATATTGTACTATAATTTTGATTTTAAAATGTTTTAAGAACAATGTTGTTAGAACAATGTTTGTCAAACTAGTTGTTAGAACGATGTTTTCCTTAGCACAATATTTTAAGAAAATATAGTTGTTAGAACAATGTTTGTCAAACTAAGATAGCTAGATTGGAATCTATTATTGGTTCTTTTGGAAATATAGTTGTTAGAACAATGTTTGTCAAACTAAGATAGCTAATATTGGAATCTGTTGTAGGTTCCAATCCCCATCATGAAAATTTGATATTTAAATCATAAATGTAAATTTAGGAAATCACAATTGCAGGGCAATCTAAAATCATTTCTCTTAGAGTAGGCTAAGTAAAAATAAATAAATTAGGGATGATAATTTAGATTTATGAATAGGGATGACAAACAATATTAAGATAATATCAAAAGGATTTGGTAAGCATATAGGTATGAAAATAACCTATGAAATTACCTAGGACTCCTAAGGTAATTATGGAATAAGACAATAATTGATAATAGGAGAATTATACCTATGTTGGTTGACTGGTCATATGAAGGACAAGGTATATTACATGAGATCAAGGTAATCTATGCAAATACTGTAAGGAAATCCAAAGATCTAACCATGTGTAGGTTGGGATGATGAAGGTGAGTCAAGTGAGTAATGCTTAAAACTCTTTGAGATATCTCACCAGGAAGAGATAATACAATGAATTTAAAAAATGATTTATAATTCCTTAAATAAAATATTTGAATTCTCTTTGACAAGCCTTATATGGAGAATATGTATGAGTTTATGTATATGGTACTTTGAGTAATAGAGTCTAAGCCTATATTTGTTGACTACAGAAACTGGGTTATAAACCTGAATAAGGTTATTGGGCATGCCATATCAAAGTGTTTCACAATGTGTTTATAAAAAATAAAATAAAAAATTAATTATCAAGAAGAGGGCATTAGAGGAGGGTAGTTAAAGAGAGATAATCCAAAAAGCACTTCTACTCTTCAAACATTCATATAAATATATACAATGGGCTATACTTATAGATATATAATATAATTACTCTTTGTTGTATCATAGAATAATTCATGCTTTAAATTTTCTCCAATTTTGGATGAGATTTGTTTTTGTAATTGTTAGTTATATGTTTCAATTATTTATTTATTATTTTGATTTTTTATATTCAATATCACAACCTCAAATTTATCCTACTTATCTTAGCATTTTGATTAAGGAGGTTTAATTTTTCCTTCTAGCGATTTGATTGTTTACGTTCCTTTATTTTTTGATCAATTTATACTTTTCTTGTTCTTGATGTTTCTTTTATTTATAAGTTATAATCTTTTGGGACTCCTATAGTTGAGGTTGACATATTTCCATATGGGATAAATTTACCCTTCCTTGAAGGAACCATACAACGAGAATATTATCAATATTCACTCACATTACTTACTATAGCAAGGAGGATGCTGCCAAAAATCCCACCACCTATAGTTAGGCTAAGGTGTATCCTAATTTGGAGAAATGAATGTGACTATATGTAACAATTCGATGAATATTCAAATTTAGAAATTTCTTTTCTTATCATAAGACATAATATTACTGGTTTTAAATGGTTGCACAAGATCAAATTATGTATTAATAGTCAAATCGATAAGTACAATGACTACTTTATTGCTAAAGGATTTTTTATAGAACTAGTGAGTTGATTTCATGGACATTTTTACCTTTTCTTAACTTGGAGTCCATTCACATAATTATTTCCAATGTCACTTTATCAAATTAGGAAGTTTATCAAATGGAATAATAGAATGCATTTCTTCATTAAATTATCTATATGTAGCATTCAAATATATTTATACACAATAAGCCCACACCATTGGTTTAAAGGATCAATAATTCCTTGTATGGGATTAAGGATAAACCTTATGGATGGTCTAAGAAGATTATATACATTCTTTTTAAGTTATAGTTTCTATAAGTGTAAATATGCATATAATATTTACTTTAAGCATCACAAGAAATTAATTATTATCATTGTGTTCTACTATGATGGTTTCATCACAAATAGGACCTCATATTCTTTTATTTAGGAGGTAAATCTAAGTATTTAGTATTCTTTTGAAATAATGGACTTGTATCTACTTCCTTACCTATTAGGAATATAGATAGTCTACACATATTTATAAATGTCTCTCTTTTATCCTTAGTATGCTTTGGATATATTGTGATAATTTTAAATGGAAGATTATAACTTAGATAAAATTACATTATCTTCCAAGATTACATTTCAAGATAGTTAATGTTATTATCTATTGTAATTTGGTATGGAGTATTTTTAACTCACTCACAAACCACTATAAATTATGTTTACTTTATATTGTGTTCTTGATACATATAGGAACCTCATGATAGTTATTAGAATTATATCAATGGATTTCATAGGAGATGAAAGAAATTGTTCATATGGTTATTTATTATACCACCATAAATTCTATTGTTTATAGGATTATTCATAAATTGACATGATGATAGTGTTGAATGAAAGTCTACTTTGGGATATATCCCTCTCAATTTTATACCTAATTGGTAGGTTTTTTAGGAAATAATACACTATGATTCTATATCTTAAATGAAGGTATAATATTTTAGTGTCATCCTTGTTATTAAGCATCCTACATGGATGTATATTATTCTTCAATAGTTGGATACTCACAAAAAATCCTATAATATTTTATTTTATGATAGTTATCATATTATATAGTTTGTTGTTACATATATAGCATCAGTAGGCCAAGCATATTAAAATATAAAGGTGCTTTACTCATCAAATTTATTATTAAAATAAAATTGCATTGTCATATATATCATTTATAGATTAACTTGTAGATATTACAACTAAAACAATGCCAAAGATCACCTTGGTTAAATACTAATGGGGGATATTTCATAATATCATCTATTTATGACCCTTTTTCAAATTTAGGTGATATGGTCAAATGCACAAGTATTCATGATGAACACAACCAATATTGTACTTGTGATGAAAGACTAGGGTTGAATTAAGCCATATAATTTATAGATAGTGAAGACTAGGGTTTCTACAAGGTTTCACACTGAAAAACATTTATGGGTTGAATATTAAGGTTTCTTTAGTGAAAAATATTTATGGGTTGAAGACTAGGGTTTCCACAAGGTTTTATAGTGAACAACAAGGGGAAGTTGCAAGAAGTGATTAGTGGTTGAATGGAGAGCACGCAAGTTATAGGGTGAATATCAGATAAAGTTGCAAGAAGTGATCAACAAGTTGAAAGGAGAGTGTGAAAGTTGTAGGAAGCCATATAATTTATGGGTTGAAAAATAGGGTTGAATACTAAGCCATATAATTTATGGATTGAAGACTAGGGTTTTTGTAGGGTTTCATAGTGAACAATAGGGGGATGTTGCAAGAAGCGATTAGTAGGCTGAATGGAGAGTGTAGAAGTTTTAGGAAGTGATCAACAGGGAGTTGTAACAAGAAGGGTTATGTGGGGTTTCATGGTAAACAATAAGGAGAAGGTTCCAAGTAGTAAAAAATATCTTTTATATTACCATTGATGATGACATAGTCGATAAATAATTGAAAGCTATCACAAGAGCTTGGCTAGGTATTTCAAGGCTCAAATCATGGGCAACTTCGAGATAGAAACCTAAATATGGAGTTAAATTCTCCATGCTTTCAAAATTATTCTTTGTGGAATTATTTACCAATGAAGAGAACATTATCCATGTGTTCTAAAAAGTCCCCTAGTTTATGGGTAACTCAAGTATTTATATCAAGCAGTGGCACCCTATATTTAACCCGTAGAAGGAGTTCATGACCAAATTCCTTGTGTGGGTGAGGCTTTATGGCCTCCCACTAGAGTTGTGGAACCTCAAAATAGCAAAGTGCATAAGCAATGTTCTTGGAGATTTTGTGAGGGTGGATAACAATTTTATCAGCAAGGAAAATGCCATGATGACAAGAATATGTGTCAATATAAATATTCAAGACCCTCTTATGAAAGAGATCAGGCTCTTGACAAAGCTAGGCTCTCTTAGGTAGCCTTTGGACTATGAGAGACTTCCATTTAGGTGTCATTGGTTCCACAAGATTGGACATTTGGGTACCCAATGCCCACATAACCAATCAACTCAACCTCTTCAAGAGCTCTCCCAAGAGAAAGGAAGAAACTCATAGATCTAGAACAACACCACAAAGAGTCAAGGCTCTAGATCCCCCATGTGGAATAAGAAATTAAATAATTTGATGGAATATGTTTTCTCTTCGACCAAGGGGAACAAGAAAAAGGAGATAGCCCAATCCCAAGTTGAGTTGGAGGAGTCATCCCCTCAACTGATTTTAGGGGAAATAAAATATAGAAATAAGTAGTTGTAGATCATCCAAAACCTAAATAGAAGGAACCGAGTTCATATGAGGATATTTCCATTCTTGAATTAGTAACCACAACTTATGAGAAGAAGGAATAATTAAAATAAGAACTGACACACAAGGTTGCAAAGGCAAAAAAAGGAACCTAGATACAACATCAACCCCCAAACCCATAGAGAGACCATCAGTGGATGAAACCAAGAAGAGATAAACGAAGAAGGAAATAGCTTATGGAAGGCAGTCCACCCTAGACAAAAGCTCTATAGGGAGGAACTGAAGGTAATATCATGAAATGTGAGAGGACTAAATACCTCTAATAAAATAATACTATCACAACCCAACCATAGGGACTTCATAGAAGATATTAATTGATCCAAAGGATCAATTAATACTTGAATTCTAACATTAACCAAACCTTACTAATACTACCAATCATTAATAAAAGGATCTAATTGATAAAATCTAAGGGATGGTAAACCCTAATTATTCTATAAAATCCTTAATTAAAAATAATTACACTCTACCAAGTTAATCGGAATGGTTTTGAATACAATTGGGATTTTGTAAGGTTTTGGAGAAATTAAAATAAGACTTTTGTGAAAGACTAATTTGGGAAATTATCTTTTACAAAAATATGACTTGGTAGAATAAACCTAATTTATTTTTATTTTTTTTGGTGGTGGCCACAAGGGGTAAACAGACTGTGACCACGAGGGAACCATTACATAACATATCCGCAACATGTGAGGTGAGAGATTTGAACCTGGGCCTCTCAGCAACTAGAGAGGTTTAACTACCCACTTGCTCTCCAACTCCTCTACATGGGTGGATGAATAAACCTAATTTATTACAATAAGGTGTCCACCAAAATTTATCCAATTTTTAAAAGGACCCAAAAAGAGCAAGGTCATGATTTAATAATAAAAATATACATATTTGACTAGTGGATGAACTATTCTTCATTCCACATGACTCCTTCCCAATAGTAATAGTACAGACCTTGCAATTGCACTACGAAAAAAGGAAAACCCAAAATGAGCAAGGTACTCCCACCTTATCTCCTCTTGTCCCTTCCTCTAATTTTTAAATAATAAAAAGGAATCTCACTATTTGGGTTAACTCCAAAAAGATTCATTTTAATATTTTAATAATAAATCACCTTCTTGCTCATGAAGGAAGAGGAGCTGGAAAAAATTATAAAAGGGGAGACAAGCAATGGAATGGAGGAGGAAATCTTGGGCTTAGAGAGTATGCTCTCTACCTTGGTAGATCAGAAACCAAAAACCCTTGGAAAAAGTACTAAGCTTTAATCAAGGGCATTTGGCCAATATGAATGATTTTAGAAGACTCTTGATCAAAATAAATGATTGGATTGAGGATTAGGAAGAATCTTGGAGGAGATGATCAGAGAGGTAGAGAAATCCTACCTTGCTGGATATTAAGGTTGGATCTATCCTTTAAATAATTTAAGGTTTTCATTTTTAAATATTGTTTGATTGAGTAATTTATGTATTCTGGTCTACCAAAGAAATTACTTTTAAGAGACATTACTATCAACTAATTTGTGGTAATATTAATTACTTTGTGGTAAAGAAAAGTTCCCTATGGTTAAGTCTAATAAATTGAATTTAAGGGACATTATTATTTACCTTGGGGTTAAGAAAGGGACCTCATGGATAAGTCTAATACCCCACACTTGGGTCAGCTTGAGTAAGCCTAATAAGGGCATAGAATTCCACACCATCGATATCACCACCACGAAGAAGCCACCGTGCCCACCATGGGTACTTTTTAATACCATTGCGTGTAGGTGCTTATATCTCATATTACACCCACAACACCTTGAATATGGGATAATATCCCTATAGGCAGTTTTAAATCCCTTATGGTCCTATGTTGTATTGTAGCAAAGGAGTACCATTCCATGTGTTAGCATAAAACCCCTTTGACCAACTGTACCTGGTGATCCTATGGTGTGATTTGGACTTCGAAGAAAAATCTAAAGGAGGTTTACATATGTATTTAGATTTCCCTCAGGCCTAAATTGAACTACATGGTTTGTTATTGGTTAAACCCCCTCGTAGGGTAAACTTAAAAACTCTATTTGAGATTGCATGTACCCTTTAGGTGGTGAGAGTGTTAAAGGGGATGTATTGCATCTGTATTGAGGAATAAATAAATCCTGTGTAGTTCGATCAAAATTTTGATAAATAAAAATCACTGCAACTTTGTAAATAACTAATTAACTATGATTTTATTGATGAATCACCTCCCTTTGCAACAATTGAATGACCCCTCTATAACTGGTTCATTTTGTGATGAAATCCAGTAAAAATCCTTAACTTGTAATCTTCTCGTATTTATGGTCGCTTCATAACCTATAACTATGGCAAAAATAAATCATCTATTTTAATATCTCTTTTATATCCTTACTTGGTTTATGTGACCATTTTGCATACCTTATAGCCATGGTAGAGAGGACAAGACTCATGTTACTCTCGTGATATCATTCTATGGATTTTGAAGGTCATGGTTTTAGTTATTCTAATATTTCAGCATCGATGGTCTAGGGCCTTATGTAATTATAAAATACAAGTGCATTTCTCCCTCTAGAGCGTGATGTGTAGTGCCTAGACAAGAGGACCAATCTAGCCTCTCTATTTCAAAAAAACTACCATCTATGTGGTAGATGCCTTACACCTAAAAAATAAATAAAACTCATGTCCTATTCGATCATTACTCTATGGTCATCGAATGAATCATCCCCTATGCTTGCATCATGGTAGAAATAGATGTTTGATTGACAACTTTGCTATACGTTGTAATGAGTATGTTCTTTAGATTCGAGTTTCAGAAGAAAAATTTCTTTGTTTAGGATGTTCTAGTTTGTCAAAGGGCCTATGAGAGTAGTAAAACCTAGTGTGCACAACGATCCTCAGGGAAAATCAAATTAAAACCTTAGTTTATAGGTTTTATCTTATTTGCTAAGTTTGGTCTCCATGATTTGGCGGGGGAGCTCTCAAGTAGTTGAATATGGGAATAGATATCCCACATATACTATGCTCAGGGGGTAGAATAATTTATTAATCACCGAGTAGTAAGAAAGGAATATCCAAGAACTGAGCGCTTGGCTTGGCTTACACTCTATCGACCGCTCCTAACCTTAGACTTAGAGCATGGCGATATTTTGAGTCACTTGCCTCATAGTCGCAATTGGTGATTGTAAACTCCCTTGAACCATCGATTAAAATACATTATAGATTTGAAAGTCTATGGAATATCACCAGGAATTAGTTTGATCGGTTGCACCTACGATTTAGAAAAAATAATTAATCCCACCTTTTATAATCAATGAAATTGGTTTAGCAAAAATAATTAATCCCACCTTTTATAATCAATGAACTTGGAAGATGACCAACGACGAGATGATCATTTGGGTTTAAAATGAAAATGGAAACTATGAACATTGTTGGAATATCTGAGATGAGCATTTGGATTTAAAATGCTAATGGAGAATTTGAACGATGTTTAAAAATCAGATATGACCATTGGTCAAAATATAAAAGCTAGGATGGTAAGTAAATGTATCACATAAGATTTTCTTAAGAAGAATAATTTAAGGTCATATCGCTACCCTGCTTTTAAAAGGAGGGATTAAACTAATCTTTTATACCAAGTCAAAGATCAAAATTTAAGTGGATAAAATTGATCTATACCTATATATATGGAAATATGAGGATCAAGCTACTAAGGTAAACCTGATAGCTATTAGATACAATTATTAATCAAAATGACAATGTGTAACTTTAGATCGAATTTTGGAAAAGAAATTTTATGGAAAAATAAACTGATAAATTGGTAAATGAAAGGATATAACCTAAGATCCATTTTTGGGAAAATTTGGTCATTTGATGGATAAATACTAAGGGTGTTGATTGTGTAATATTGTTTGATGGATTACAAGACAATTTGGATAATATGGATACTATAGTCAGAGAAAAACTGTGGCCAAATTTCAAAGAGATCTTGTGTGATAGATTATGAGATACATTTGTGATAAAATTTATGAAAACTATAGTATAATCCTGCTTGATAAATTACTTGGGGCCAAGTTTTGTAAATACTATAGTTTAATCTTGTTGTAATGTTGTGGTGCAAATTGAGGTGAAAATTTATAGAGAATATAGAATAATCTTATGTATAGATCATGAAATAAATTTGTTATCAAACTATTGAGGGATTTTGATAACTATAGTTTGGTTTTTATCAAACAATAATGCGATAGGAAATATCTAAATTTTGAAAACATGGGTGAATGTGAGGAGATTAGATAGGGAGTCTAATCTTGGAGAGAGTATGGGATCCCTCCATATCTTATAAAACCTTAGATAATTACTATATCACATTGATTTAAATAAAATAATGGCATCTAGGTTGGAGAATGAACGTGGGATTCATTCTCGAGGGAATTATGGGGTTCCCTCTTGATAATTGATGAAATTTCTCCTTAATATGAAACTGATGATCATTCATAAACATGTAGATATAATAATTTGTGAGATTATTATGTATTGTATTGATGGATTAGAGAAAGGAAATGTGGCATTTCCTTATTTGCATCATGATTTGAACAAGGAACAAATTGGTCCCTTTAATTGCATATTTTATTTAGAAAAGGATCCGTGGGATGCCTTTCTATACTTGTATTTATGACAATTTAAGTTTATGAAATGAGAGGAGAAACATATTTTGGAGGCTAGGTTTATTCCTCGTGAGGGTTCCCAGGGCATATACTATGTAACTTTATTCTGTGGTTTGAATATGTTGTTATGCATGGATGTTATATTTGCTCTCTATTATGATGATAATTAGTTAGATTGTGGATATTGAATAAGATGGAAATTAAATTTTATTTTCTTTCCAATGGGATGATGCATTTACATTCTTATAATATGATCACTAGAATGTTATATGATGCATGATTTTGTTAACAAGCAATGTTCCATGGGTGAGAATGGATTATGATTGAACTTGAGATTATAATAATTGATGCCTTTGTATCTTCTAATGAGTGGATATTTTGATATGATGTAATGGCTTATACTTTGAATCAAGTGAAAGTCTGATGAAAGCAAAGTAATATTTATGCATTATTTAAATACTACATGCATGGTATTCCACTGCAAATAATAGACTTAGTAAGTATTAATAAAACTACATCCAATTGGTTAAGAAATTAAATTACTAATGAATTTAGAGATATAAACAATTAAACAAAGGAGATAATACATATCATGATGGTATGTAAGGTTGGATAGGAGTTGGTCACTCCTATCATGAGATTTGACACTGACCATGTCATAATCCTCTCGACTACTTACTATCCTGCTTGATGTTGATACTAATATACTTGGTTGTAAACTAACATGTTAGATATATACAAAAAAAATCTATCTCAGGTTTGGTTGGTAATTTGGGGTTGTTATAGTTGGTATCAGAGCCTAGGCTAGCTAATGGACTCTAATGCTTGGTCTAGGCTAGCAAAGATATGGGCTTTGTTTGTAAACCTATAACTATTCTTGATGAACTCTAAATTAATAAATGCATAGTAACGAAATAATAAGTGCTTAGAAGCTACTAATTTGAATTTTTTTCCTCCCATACCTATATTCACTAGAGAATCAAAATGGAAGAGTGATGAAACCTTCCACAACTTGTGGAGTACCCAAGAGATCATTGAGAAAAGATACTTGACATTTATGGTATGGAACTAAGTCTCCTCCTTAATAAATTTTAGTGTGGATAACATATTCAAGAATGATCAGTGGAGAAAAAGCTTAGATTTTATCTCATATTGTGGAGATTAAAATTTGAATAGAACAAGTAAGGTAAAATGATAGACATTGAGTGTCTATGAGGGTTTGTGTGATAACCCCCTTAACTCCCATTGTGTGATATGGGAAGAAAGTTAAGCATTGCAAATGATTGATGTTCTATATTTATGATAGGATGTTTAGTATTCAAGGCATACACCTAATGTACAAGTTGAAAGAGACCTAACATGAGTCTAGCTTAAGCTAGAAAGGGAAATGGATTTTCCTATTGAAATAGAAAGGTGAATTACCAAGAGAACGATATGTTTGATTACCCACTGGTCTTAATAGGAAGATTGGCCACTCCTATCCATAGGATAGACATTGACCATGTTGATTTTTATGAAGTGTAGCCTTGGACTTACTTGAGTATTCATCTTTAAGAGAACCACATGGAGATTTTCTAAAGTAACCCCATGATCATAAAATTAGTTATGTTAGCTATAAAAGTTTTCTAAGAATGTTAGGAATAGGAAGTTATCTATGGAGAAACAATCCATAGGGTAACGAGAAGGTAATATCCCATTCAAATTTTGCAAAAGGTAAAGGCAAGAGTTTGGGTAAGATCATGGGATCAAAAAAAGAATATTTTCTTTATTTACATTTTTGATCAATGTTACAATACACTCATGGTTTTCAACCAGAGGCTATGGTGTAGGAAATGGCAAAACCATTATTGAACATGGAAACCATCCAAATATCACTAGAACCATATTTTGGCATGAAACCCCGATATGGCGAAGGAGAGAAAATATGGTGAAACTTCATATTTAAGCATGGAAATCACCCAAATCTCGACAGAGATATTTTCTAACATGAAATTTTGGTGTAAATTGTATCAAGACTCCACCAAACACCTCTAATACCTCAATTGTCACCACCACATGAGACTTTGCCAACCTCTCCAAGTATCCCGACTCCACAAAAAAGTATGCCACCCGACCACCTAGGTGGTGGTCAGGTTTAATAAAGTGCACTACCTTATTTAAACATAGGACTACCCTCTACATCATGCATGTGGTATTAATATCCACATAGGTAAATTTTTGCGTAAACCTTCAACATTTGCTTGAAGCATAGAGAACCCTCTATTGTATATAAAAGAAAACAAATTTCTAATTTTTAAAGGATTTGAAGTAGCAATAGGATTGGGAATGATGATAGGTGTGTCAAACCCGATCAAGAAAGTTTATAGATCCATTAGAAGAGTAGTTTTTAGAAACTATGTGATCACAAGAAGACTTCTTGGAAGATAGGAGTTACCTTAGAATTCAAGTAACTCATAGAACCTCTTGCATAAGGCAAGCATGCATCTCGTTTAAGTAAATGATCCAGTAAATATACGTACCTAGAAATAGTTTCTTGCATAACGTAGGAAGGACTATAAACTATGTCAAGTGATGAGATGAGTTGATGACTAAACTCAACTTAACATAAATTTGAATTATTATCAAATAAATAACCATGATTGAGGTTTTGCAATAGTACCCTATGTATGTATAAACACAACCTTGAAAATTAGAAATAATATGATAATGGATGCAACTTCTAAAATAAATATTCATGGGTAAATTTACACTCATCCAATGGATCCTCTAAAAGGGAAATGATAAGATATCTTGAGACCGCATTAATGGGACACCCGTAAAGATGTGATACAACCACAAGTGTTTCGGTAAGGAAAATGATTACCTTGGGAACTTGGGAAGAAGAACTAGGATGGGATTGGCAATATAGTACATACGCATCGATCGAGACATGATCGATAGTGGGTGTTGAATAGAATTTGAATAATCAAGGTACTTTCGATCATATTTCTTATCAAAATCCATGTACCATAAACTAACAACTAGCTGAACATCTAGGAGAACTGAAGGTGCATTATTCCGTAAGCATTCAAAAAGCAAGAGTTCTACCCATGGGATGCAATATGATAGCATTTATGTTGGGTTTGGCATTGCTATTTATGGGCACAATAGGAGAAATCCCCATAGTAATAATTATAATCATACTCCTAGTGTTTTTCGATCTCTTGGTACACACTCTTTGAAGGAAGGAAATGGATTTTGGTGGTGCCAAAAAGAGCCAAGGAAATAATACAGTTGTAGGAAAATATGTGGTTATACAAGAGGCTGGTAGAACAGCTAAAGGAACAACCAAAACTATTGTTAAAGTAGAGATTCCTGCACAACCAAAACAGAGTGCAGACTCAAGAAGAATTATGGGCCCAATAATAGATAAGGCTAGTGGCTAAGAGAGATGTAATCATAGCAGAGCGAGATAGCATCAAGTTAATGGAATCACAAATAAACAACTAGAGGGCTACAACAATGGTAGCTTTATACACAAAAACTTAGTTATAAAATTCATCAAATTTTCTATATGAAATTCAAAAATCGTCGAATTAAAAACCTTGTTGAATTTATTTGCCGAACACACCTTAAATTTTGCAAAAAAAAAATTGGATGAAAAACAAGCATTAAAAACCCTAAAATTAAATTTTAGCTATTGAAAAATACTGAGGAAGCGATCAAAAACTCTAAAATCAAATTTTAGCTATTGAAAAAATATAGAAAAAGTGCTATAAACACAACAGCTGTGAACAAACCCTCCTGCAATCTCCCTCTTGCAACATGCAATTTAAAAAATCTAGAATTTTTTTGCAAGCAACCATTTTCAATCTATCTCAACCTCATGGGGATGTTGTTTTATTTATTTCTTTATCATCATTTGAGAAAATGGATAACTCTAAAAGTTGCAATTGACAAACAAATATCCCATTTGGAGGCTTCATGTCTCAAAATAATCTCGGAGTTCTTCAAAATAAAATAAAAAATAAAAAACATTGCTCTTTAACCCTAAAATAAAAGTAAAAAAACATTGCTATTTAACCCTAATATAAAATAATAAAGCATTGCTCTTTAACCCTAAATTCTAAGGAAACCTAAAATTAAACTTTTCTAATTTTTAAACTTGAATAATATAAAATATTTTAAGTGTTTTCTATGATAACAATTTTTTATTATAATTGGTAGAAAACTTATAATTTATATTTCAAAAAAATTATTGATTTAACCTTTAAGAATCTTCTCATGTGTTAAAAAATTACTATATTTACATAAAGTTATAAAAATGTTTATATTTTAAAAAATATTTTAATATATTTTAAAGTATATATTTTAAAAAATGATTAAAAATATTATTAAAAACAAATATTATAATTTTATATATTTGATTTTTAAATTTTATATATAAAAAAAATTATATGAAAATATATATACATTTATTATATATATATATATATATATATCGAATTTTAAATCAAAATTTATTACAAATTTTTAAACATGTCGAATTTCTTTTGAACTTTAAAAGTATCGAACTCGAATACGAACTCAAACTTGATAACTAAGCACAAAAAATGTGCAAATTCATCAAGCAAGGAATGAATATAGTGTTGCATTCCTAACTGCCTATTTTGATGCACTGGTAAGCCATGGATTGATTGTTCTATCTTCACCAATAGCTAGAGCACAACGTGGGCAAGGGAGAACCACATGAGCAACTCAAAAAATGACTCGAGATAGAGGTTGAGCAACCTTTGGAACAATTGCCCCACCACCTTCTCTAGTTGAAGGCTTAGGTCCAACACAAAATAGTGATAGGACCAAAAGGTAGTAGCCTTGAGGGCTATAGAAATGGTTGAAAGCCACCCATTATATATTATAAGGATGATAATTGTAACCCAAGAGGGTTTTTGTTTGGTTTATATATATATATATATATATATATATATATATATATATATATATATATATATATATATATATATATATATATATATATATATATATATATATATTATCTTTGAAATGTTTAGAACATGGGAATTTATCCTGATTAGCTTTCATTAAGAGTTGGATAGGATGATCCCAACACTTGAAATCCTCTTGTTTTGAGTAGTGACTCAGAGGGTTCCAAATAACAGGTAGCTTTTGGAAGGTCCTAAGTAGGAAAGCTTGGACTAAATACCCTATCCGACATGTTGGTCACTTGAATATCATCTACAACGATTAGATATCAAGTGAGGAATGTCTTGGAGGGTAAGAAGAGGTATTTTGGGATGCATCTATGTGTGAGTCCAACAAACTTAATGAAAGAAAATATTATTCTAGTTAATATTTAAAACTAACTTAAATGAGCAAGGTTAGACATGAAAAATTTAGTTAATATTGGAACACTCTTAGGAGGTATAGATAGGGAATCTATCCTAAAAGAAGAGCCCCTCTTAAAAATATATATATATATATCTTCTAATGATTGGTATGAGACCTTACATGGAGTAAGTGTGGTCATAGGTACTATTGATGAATGATAGTATGATTGGTATGACACCTTACATGGAGTAAGTGTGGTCATAGGTACTATCAGTGAATGATAGTATGATTGGTATGATACCTTACATGGAGTAAGTGTGGTCATAGGTACTATTGATGAGTGATAGTATGTTTGGTATGACACCTTACATAGGGTAAGTGTGGTCATAGGTACTATTGGTGAATTATAGTATGATTGGTATGATACCTTACATGGATTAAGTGTGGTCATAGGTACTATCGATGAGTGATAGTATGATTGGTATGATATCTTACATGGAGTAAGTGTGGTCATAGGTACTATCAATGAGTGATAGTATGTCTGGTATGACACCTTACATAGGGTAAGTGTGGTCATAGGTACTATCGATGAATGATAGTATGACTGGTTTGACACCTTACATGGAGTAAGGGTGGTCAATGGATGATCGTATGATGTGGAAAATAATATGTATATCTAGGCATCTTATAGGAGGTAAGTGTGACCATAAATATTAGTATGACATTATAAGCATGGTAAATATGATCATTACTATTGGATTTCATTACTTAGATACTACATGTGTTCAGGTTCTTCTCATCCCACTATTGAGCCATTGGTGAATCAAAGTGGAAGAGCTAAGCAAACCCTCCACATTTTATGGGTCTTAAGTGGTGTACCTTAGGATTTTTTGAGGATTGCACTTGACATTTGTGTCTCTTGAGATATGAATCTTGCAATAGGCTGATTAAATATGTTTACCAAGGGACATCAAGGATGATGCACTGGTGGTGGCAAAGGAGTTTGCCAAGATGATTCCAAGATATATGGGTATCTTGAAGTGAGATTTGTGAAATTATGTCTTTGTCTTTGATGACACCTATATCAGGTTAACTCATAAAAAGGAGCTATCAATGCATAGTATGATACTCCTCTATGAGAGTATACATCTAATAATACATATTGTGTCTAACTTATTATGGAAACATAATTTCATATCATCTATGTGAAAATATTCTATTATGTGGTACTCTATTATCATTTACTATGGAATGGTAGATGCTTTGATGCTTTCCTTTCATGATGTAAATTATGTATTGATGATGCTTTCAATACTTATTAATTATGCAATATGGATGTTTTATTGCTTTAAGAATATTGTACTTCTGATAGTTTGCACTTTTATGGGTCTAAGTAATCTTGTGGATGGAAGATGTTTCTTACCACCAAGATCGAGACATTGGAAATAAGGAAAAGGATGATGATTCTATTACAATTGTAAATAACTAATGCTGATTTTGTTGATTTTTTACATTAACTAAGCTAGGAACTAATGAGAAATATATATTATTGTGTTTAATACAAGGAGGGGTATTTCATAGCCCATTCTTTGGTACTTCCTAGAAGATATTAATTGATCCAAAGGATCAATTAATACTTGAATTCTAACATTAACCAAACCTTACTAATATTGCAAAGCATAAAAATAATCTAATTGATAAAATATAAGGGATGGTAAACCCTAATTATTCTATAAAATACCTAATTAAAACTAATTACACTCTACCAAGTTAATTGGAAGAGTTTTGAATACAATTGGGATTTTGTAAGGTTTTGGAGAAATTAAAATAAGGCTTTTGTGAAAGATTAATTTGGGAAATTATATTTTACAAAAAAATGACTTAGTAGAATAAACCTAATTTATTACAATTAGGTGTCCACCAAAATTTATCCAATTTTAAAAGGACCCAAAAAGAGCAAGGTCATGATTTAATAATAAAAATATACATATTTGACTAGTGGATGAACTATTCTCCATTCCACATGACTCCTTAACAATAGTAATAGTATAGACCTTGCAGTTGCACTAGGAAAAAGGGAAGGCCCAAAATGAGCAACGTACTCCCACCTTATCTCCTCTTGTCCCTTCCTCTAATTTTTAAATAATAAAAAGGAATATCACTATTTGCGTTGACTGGAAAAAAAACTCCTTTTAATATTTTAATAATAAATCACCTTCTTGCTCATGAAGGAAGAGGAGCTGGAAAAAATTTATAAAATGAGAGATAAGCAATGGAATGTAGGAGGAAAATATTGGGCTTAAGGAGTAAGCTCTCTACCATGGTAGATCAGAAACCAAAAAGCCTTGGGAAAAGTATTAAGCTTTAATCAAGGGCATTTGGAAAATATGAATGATTTTAGAAGACTCTTGATCAAAATGAATGATTGGATTGAGGATTAGGAAGAAGCCTGGAGGAGATGATCAAAGAGACAAAGAAATCCTACCTTGCTAGAGATTAAGGTTGGATCTATCCTTTAAATAATTTAAGGTTTTCCTTATAAATATTGTTTGATTGAGTAATTTATGTATTCTGGTTTACCGAAGAAATTACTTTTAAAGGACATTACTATCAACTACTTTGTGGTAATATTAATTACTTTTTGGTAAAGAAAATATCCTTATGGTTAAGTATAATAAATTGGCTTTAAGGGACATTATTATTTACCTTGGAGCTAAGAAAGGAATCTCATGGATAAGTCTAATACCCCACACTTGGTTCGGCTTGAGTAAGCCTAGTAAGGGCATAGAATGTCACTCCATTGATATCACCACCACAATGAATCCATCATGCCCACCATGGGTAGTTGTTAATACCATTGTGTGTGGGTTCTTATACCTTGTATTATGCCCACAATGCCTTGAATATGGGATAATATCCCTATAAGTAGTTTTAAACCCCGTATGGCCCTATGTTGTATTGTAACGAAGGAGTACCATTATATGCGTCGGATTAAAACCCCTTTGACCAACTACACCCAGTGATCCTATGTTGTGATTTGGACTTCGATGAAAAGTCTGAAGGTGGTCTACATCTGTATTTGGATTCCCCTTAGGCATGAATTGAACTACGTGGTTTGTTATTGGCTAAAACCCCTTGTAGGATAATATTCGAAACCCTTTTTGAGATTGCATGTACACTTCAGGTAGTGAGAGGGTTAAAGGGGACGTATTGTAGATGTATTGAGGATTAAATAAATCTTGTGCAATTTGGTTAAAATTTTGATAGATCAAAATCACTGCAACTTTATAAACAACTAATTCACTATGATTTTGTCAATGAATCATCTCCCCTAGCGTGCAACGATTGAATGGCATCTTTGTAACTGGCTTCATTCTATGATGGAAGCTAGTAAAAATCCCTAGCTTGTAATATTCTTGTGTTTATGGTCAATTCATAACCTATGAGTTTGTCTCTAGCTATGGAAAAAATCAATCATCTGTTTTAGTATCTTTTTTATCTCCTTACTCGACTGATGTGACCATTTTGCATACCTTATAGCCATGGTAGAAAGGACAAGACTCATGTTACTCTGGTGATATCATTCTATATATTCTGTGATCATGGTTTTAGTTGTTCTGATATTTTAGCATCGATGGTCTAGGGCCTTACATAATTGTAAAATACAAGTGCCCTACTCCCTCTAGAGCACGTTGTGTAGTGCCCAGACAAGAAGACCAATATATCCTCTCTATTTCAAAATATCTACCATCGATGTGGTAGATACCTTGCACCTTAAAACTAAATAACCCTCATGTCATATTCAATTATTGCTTGATTATCATCGAATGAATCATCCCCTATGCATGTGTTTGGGTAGAAAAATATGTTTGATTGATAGCTCTGTTGTATGTTGCCATGAGTATATTTCCTAGAGTTGAGTTTTAGAAGAAAAATTGCTTTGTTTAGGATGTTTTGGTTCATCAAAGGGCCTATGAGAGCAGTAACACCCAATGCACACAACTATCCCTAGGAAAAATCAAATTAAAACTTTAGTTTATAGGTTTTCTCTTATTCTTCAAGTTTGGTCTCCATGATTCAGTGGGGGAGCTCTCGGGTACTTGAATATGGGAATAGATATCCCAAATCTACTATGCTCAGGGGTATAATACTTTATTAATCACCGAGCACTAATAAAGTTATAGCCAAGCACTGAGCGCTTGGCTTGGCTTACACTCTATTGACCGCTCCTAACCTTAGACTTAGAGCATGGTGATATTTTGAGTCACTTTCCTCATAGTCACAATTGGCAACTATTGACTCCCTTGAACTATCAATTAAAATACGTTATAGATTTGCAAGCCTCTAGAATGTCACAAGGTATCAATTCAATTAGTTGCGCCTATGGTATGGTGAAAATAATTAATCCTACCTTTTATAATCAATGGACTTGGAAGATGACCAACGACAAGATGATCATTTGGGTTTAAAATGCAAATAGAAACTATGAACATTGTTGGAATATCCGAGATGACCATTTGGATTTAAAATACCAATGGAGAATTTGAACGATGTTTGAAAATCAGATATGACCATTGGTCAAAATAGAAAATCTGGGATGGTAAGTAAATGTACCACAAAAGCTTTTCTTAAGAAGAATAATTGAAGGTCATATCGCTACCCCACTTTTAAAATGATGGATTAAACTAATATTTTATACCAAGTCAAAGATCAAAATTTAAGTGGATAAAATTGATCTATACCTATATATATGGAAATATGGGGATCAAGCTACTAGGGTAAACCTGATAGCTATTATATAGTTCTTAATAAAATTGAAAATGTATAACTTTAGATCGAATTTAAAAAAATAAATTCGATGGAAGAAGAAACTAATAAATACTTGGTAAATGAAAGGATGTAACCCAAGATCCAATTTTTAGAAAATTTGGTCATTTGATGGATAAATACTAAGGATTTTGATTGTGTAATATTGTTTGATGCATTACAAGACAATTTGGATAATATGGATACTATAGTAAGAGACAAATTGTGGCCAAATTTGAAATAGACTATAGTGTGATATTGTGTGATAGATTATGAGACATATTTGTGATAAAATTTGTGAAAACTATAGTATAATCCTGCATGATAAATTACTTGGGGCCAAGTTTTGTAAATACTATAGTGTAATCCAGTTGTAAGGTTGTGGTGCAATTTGAGGTAAAAATTTGTCGAGACTCTAGAATAATATTATGAATAGATCATGAAACAAATTGTGATTAAAATATTAAGGGATTTTGAGAACTATAGTTTGGTTTTGATCGAATAATAATGTGATGGGAATTTTATAAATTGTGAAAACATGGATGAATGTGGGGATATTAGATAGGGAGTCTAATCTTGGAGAGAGTATGGGATCTCTCCATATGTTATGAAACCTTAGATAATTACTATATCACATTGATTTAAATGGAATAATGGCATCTAGGTTGGAGAATGAATGTGGGATTCATTCTCGAGGGAATTATGGGGTTCCCTCTCGATAATTGATGAAATTTCTCCTTAATATGAAATCGATGATCATTCATAAACATGTAGATATAAGAATTTGTGATATTCTTATGTATTGTATTGATGGCTTAGAGAAAGGAAATGTGGTATTTCCTTATTTGCATCATGATTTGAACAAGGAACAAATTGGTCCCTTTAATTGCATATTTGATTTAGAAAATGATCCATGGGATGCCTTTCTATACTTGTATTTATGATAATTTAAGTTTATGAAATGAGAGGAGAAACATATTTTGGAGGGTGGGTTTATTCCCCATGAGGGTTCCCAAGGTATATATTGTGTCACTCTATTATGTGGTTTGCATATGTTGTTATGCATGGATGTTATATTTGTTCTCTATTATGATGATAATTAGTTAGATTGTGGATATTGAATAAATATGGAAATTAAATGTTATTTGCTTTCCAATGGGATGATGCATTTACAAATTATAATATGATCACTATAATTTTATATGATGCATGGTTTTTTTAACAAGCAATGTTCCATGGGTGAGAATGGATTATGGTTGAACTTGAAATTATAATAATTTATGCCTTTGTATCTTCCAATGAGTGGATACTTTGATACGATGTAATGGCTTATACTTTTAATCAACTAAAAGTTTGATGAAAGCAAAGCAATATTTATGAATTATTTAAATACTACATGCATGGTATTTTGATACAAATAATAGAATTAGGAAGTAAAAATGAAACTACATTCAATTGGTTAAAAAACAAAACTTACTAATGAATTTAGAGATAGAAATAGTTAGACCAAGAAGATCATACATATCATGATGGGATGTAATGTTGGATAGGATTTGTTCACTCCTATCATGAGAGTTGACACTGACCATGTCGTAATCCTCTCAATTACTTACTATCCTACTTGATTTTGATACTAATATACTTGGTTGTAAACATGTTAGATATGTACACAAAAAAAAATCTATCACAGTTTTGGTTGGTAATTTGGGGTTTTTATAAAGAATTTTAAGTCTTTCATTCAAAAGCATAGACTAGATATTATCCTATTGCAGGAAACCAAGCTCAATGATGTGAAAATCTTAGACTTCATTGAATCTATATGGGGGAAAGGATATGGTATAGTAGTGGAGGCCCAAGGAGATTTTGGTGGCTTAATTACTGCATGGCGAAAGGAATCAAAGGAACCTTAGTCTACAAATCCAATAACCAGGTAACTATCAATTTCACTTCTAAAAAATATAATTTTTCATTACCAACATCTATGCTCCCAACCACCCAGGATGGAGGAAACATCTATGGAATAGCCTGGTGGAGATCAACTCTACCCTAGGAAGGAATAGGTGGTTTTTAGCCAATGACTTTAACACTCCATTAACCACAATAGAGAAGAAAGGAGGAAGGATGGACTTTAGTGATAGTATGTTGGACTTAAAAGTATTTATGACTAAATGTAACCTAGTAGATATCAACCTAGAAGGAGCCACCTTCACATGGTCAAATAGAAGAATAGGAGATCAATCTATCCAAAGTAGGTTAGATAGAATATTGATGAACTAGGATTGGTATAGCAGCAATGAAGAGATAAACCTTAAACCTCTCCTAAGAATTGGGTCTGACCACAACCCTATTATCCTGACCATAGAAGGAGGAGCAAGACCAGAAAAATATCTTTTAAATTTGAACTAATGTGCCCTTAGAACAATAACTTTCAAAACAAGATGGAGTGGTGGAGTACCTTGGTAAGAGGGACAAATATTTTATGCCTAAATACCAAGATTAGGAAACTAAAAGAGAATTATTTCATTCTACCTTAATCAAACACAAGAGGGCATCTCAAATTAAGGAAATATCCAATGGGTAAAATGGTAGAGTCATAGATGAGAAAAATGTTGAGAAAGAAATAGTAGACTTCTTAAAGCATAGATTCAATGATAGGAGGAAGAAAATGAAAAGTATGTGGAAAATATCCTTACCAACATCCTAAAACTAGTCACAATTTCAATGAACATGTTCCTTAATAAGAAGCTTTTTGAAGAAGAAATAAAAAATGTCCTCTTCACTGTGAAGAAATATGAAGCTTCTAGACCAGATGGTTTTCTGATGGACTTATTCAAAATTTGTTGGGATATAGTTAAAGAATATGTAGTAGGACCAATCCAAGAGGCTCAAAAGAAAGGTAGGATAGAAAATAGAATGAACAATACCTTCATAGCTTTGATAAAGAAGAAAATAGGAGCCACTCAACTTGATGATTTTAGACCAATAAGCCTATGTAATGTGTCATACAAAATCTTAACTAAGGCTCTAGCAATGAGATTAAGCAATATTTTGCCTTTCATTATCTCAAAACATCAACAGGTCTTCATCAAAGGAAGATAAATCCTAGATGGTATAGGGATTGTACATGAAACCATCCACTCCCTTAAAAAGAACAAACAAGTAGGCATGCTAATCAAACTAGACATTAGTAAAGCCTATGATAGGGTGTCCTAGAGGTTTTTGGATAGAGTCATGGAGAAATTTAGCTTTTCTTATTGGTGGAGAAAATTAATCAATAATTGTATCTCTAGTGCTACCTTCTCCATCTTAGTCAATGGATCCCCTACTGGCTATTTCAATAGCTCAAGAGGGCTCAGACAAGGGGACCCTATCTCCCCAACTCTATTCATTATTATGGTAGAAGCCTTAGGCAAATATATAAAAAATCTCAAGAATAGGATCTAATCAGTGGACTGCAAGTAACCAACAAAACCCCAATATAACCCATAGCCAATTAGTTGATGACACTTTTATCACTAAAAAATCCTTTATAAAAGAATCCAAAATTTTCAAGATCATTCTCAACTATGTCAATTTTGATAAAAGCAAAATATATTTCCTCAATACCCCCATCCCTAGAAAAAAAAATCAAAGCAATCATGAAATGTGAAATTGAGAAACTACCTTCCTCCTATCTAGGCATGCCCCTTTTTGTTGACCAAATAAAATATTCTCATTGGAACACAATCATTGATAGGATCAATAAAAATATTTCTATATGGAAAGGAAACCTCCTTAGCCAAGATAGAAATATCTAGTTGATCAAATCTAGCCTCCAAAGCCTACCAATCTACATGCTGTCAATGTTTAAAATGCTAGTAAAAACTATAGAAGCGGATGAAGCTATCAATAGAAATTTTTTATGGAAATACATAGAAGAAAGAAATAAATATGATCTAGAAGGTATGCCTCCCAAAAGCCTATGTAGGATTGGGTCTGAGAAACATGAAAATCCTTAATAGAGCATTAGCAATAAAACTAGTGTGGAGACTGATAAAAGAAGATAATAGCCTGTGGATCAACATAATGAGGATCAAATATATCCAAGGTAATGAGCCAAAAATAATACTCATAAGCAACTAGATAATGGGAGGTTTAGCCATATATAACCATATTTATGAAGGAATAAGCATCATAGACAAAGGGTCTCGATGGAGATTTTTTTTGGGGGGGAATTTTTTTATTCAGAATCTAAAAAAATACATTCCACAAGGATTTCCAAGTGATCCAATCCAACACATCATACAAAATACAATAAATCCACCAAGGAAATCCATGGATAATTTTGACAACAACTTCGATAGGACACAACAACCCATGACAATTGGGTTCCTCCACCTTGAAATTATATTTCCTGGTCCTCATGAATTAAATGATTAAGGAGTCTAGATTTCTCTTGATCAAGATCATTCTAGCTATCAGATTTCCAGTAAGGAAATCATTCAGAAGACAACTTCACCAAAAAATCAGCCACTCTATTCCATTCTCTTGAGATATGAACAAAATAAATTTCAACAAAATTCCTAGCCAAGCTCAAAATATGTTTAACTATTCTATCCATAAACCAAGAATCATCCTAAAAATTCTTGTTGTTCAGAAGAGACACCACTATCATGGAATCATATTCACAAATAACCCTTCTCCATCCCAAATAAAAAGTTATTTCCAATGCATGGAGAATTTCCAATGCTTCCATATGTTTATTCGAATGAATTCCCTTGTACACAGAGAAAAAGAGGTGGGCCACACCCTCACTATCATGGCCAATTCCTCCTATACCAGAATTACTTGGGTTACCCTTGGAAGAACCATCCGTGTTTATTTTGATAACACCCCTAGGGGGGACTCCACTTCCCAGATCTATTGACCTTCAACAAACCAATCCCCCTAACAGGACATCTGTTTGCAGCTGGTGATGATAAAGAAATCTCTAATCTATTAATAATCTGCAAATCAAAAGAAGTAAGAGGAGAAATAAAAACACACTTGGCCTCAATAGTCTCCTTAACCATCCTTTTGACTTTGGACCATACCTGTAAGGCTCCAATTTGACATCCCTAAAATATTCTTCGATTGTGTTCCAACCAAATATACCAAAATATGAAGGAAGTACCAATATCCCAGGCAGTTTGAAGACATGAAGCAGAGGTAGGGGGTCTACCCAAGCTTTCCCAAAACTCAAAAATAGAAGTAGCATGGATGATGGGCCTTTTCCAGATCTGCCACCACAAATTCTAGACCTCCAAGGAATATGAGCATTGGAAGAAAATATGGGGAATGGTTTCCTCATTATTTCCACAAAGAAAACATAGTAAAGGACCCGAAAAACCTCTTTTATGAATATTATCCCAAGTTGAAAATTTCTTCTGACACATTTCCAAAGAAAAAAATTACATTTGGGCCAACCAAACTTATTCCAAATGTTCTTCCACTAGGGGACACAATATTCTCTCTTCTCTACATAATAAGAGTTTGATAGCCTAGATCAACAATGTATTTCCATTTCAAATTATGGCCCCAAGCAAGAATATTAGAGTCTTCAATAGAACAACACAATATCTCAGCCAAAATAGAAGCCAGAGTGTCATGATCCTCAGGACAACCACCCTCTGGTCAGCCCTGTGAATCCCACCAACAGTGAGTAAAATAACTACCAAGAGGACTTTGTTGCTTGAAGTCAACCACCTTATACCATCCCACATTAGAAAAAATATCCCAAAGAATATGAAGGTGGGGAAAGAAGAAAGGATAGGAGGATGATTGTCCCAAGGATATTCCCAAAATAAGGTATTGTTTTCCTTATTAACAATCTGAAAGAGACCCTGCTTAATAAGCATGAAACATTTTTTGAGAGTGTCCCAAATAATGGAACCTTTCCCCCTCAACTCCAATCTCGGAATCTCATCAGTTGGAGCACCACCAAAATATTTGAGGCTAAGAATTTTAGCCCAAATATGATCAAGATTATTTCACCACCTCCAATAAAGTTTAGTAGCCAAAGTAAGACTATTCAAATCAGATTACCTCAAACCAAGACCCCCCATATCTTTAGGGAAACACACAGTATCCCAACTGACCAGGCTCCATTTATTACATTATGGTTTCCTACCCATAAAAATATTCTAGAAAGAGAATAAAATTATTTGTGAAAGCACTTAGGAGTAGCCAAGATAGAAAACTTGTAAATAGGCAAAGCATGAAGGACAGACTTCAAAAGCGTTAATCTACTAGCAAAGGATAGCCATCGAAAAGTCCAATGATTAACCCTTGATCAAAATCTATCCAAAATACTTTTCTAGTAAGCCCTTCCAATATTTTGATAAGAAATAGGAATCCCCAGATACTCCACTGGTAAATAGCCCACCTGAAAACATATAATATTAGCAATCCCAAGTTGAATCTGACCATCCGTATTTAAGAAGAAGATCTTTGATTTCTCTTCATTAATCATTTGACAATAGGTAGATAATTAAATATCTAAAGCCTTCCTAAAATTCACTACTTCCTCAATTTTTTCCCTCCCCATCAGAGCAGTATCATCAACAAACTGAAGATGAGATTGGGATAAATAATTCTTCACCCAAGACCATCCCTGAATAGCACCATGATTCTAAAAACTCTTGAGAAGTCTGCCCAAACCTTCAGCCATAAGGATGAAAATATAGGGGGACAAGGGATCTCCTTGATGAATCCCCCTAGAGGCCAAGAAGAAAGCGGACAGTAAACCATTGATTAAAACTGCAAAGGAGGCCAAAGTCACACAAGTCATGACCCATTCAATCCAATAATCGAGAACCCAAAAGCTTGAAGGATGTTCTGCAAAAAAGGCCAGCTAACCTTTTCATAAGACTTGGACATATCAATCTTAATGAACATAGCCTTTTCCTTAGAGATATCCATAGAGTGAATAGCTTCAGTAGCAACCACCACACCATATAAAATCTGATGACCCTTAACAAATAAACCTTGCTCAGGAGAAATAATAATACCAAGAAATTTCTTCAGCCGATCCGCAATAATATTGGTAATAATTATGTAAGTAAAATTGCATAGAGAAATAGGATGAAAATACCTCAATGAGATAGCATTTTCAGATTTGGGAACAAGATCAACGAAGTTTGAATTAATAGCTTTAAGCATTTTCTTATTAACTTGGGATTCTTGAACAACTTTTAGTAGATTAAAAGATAAATTCTATAGGGAAACCATCAGGTCTAGGTGTTTTATATTTTTTCATTTTAAAAACCACCGCTTTAAGTACCTCCATCGAGATGGGGTCCATTAAAATCTTATTCATATCATTAGAGACAAGCCTAGGAATAAAATCCAAAATAAACCTCATATTAATAACATCATGAGGACCCTGCTCAGAGAAAAGAGAGGAGAAGAACCTAACTGCTTCATTAAAGATATCCTCAAAGGATGAGAGATTTTCCCCTTGATCAGAAGTAAGTGATACTATAGAATTACCATTATTGCGGTCTTTAACCGAATTGTGAAAAAAATATGTGTTTCCATTCCATTTCAACAACCAGTCAATCTGAGATTTTTTATTCCAAAAAATCTCCTCATGAAACTCTCATTCAACAAGTTGACTAGAAAGGGAAGCTTCCATTTCCAACAGATCCTTTTTCAATCCTTCATATTTAATTTCAAAAGTGATCTCCTCCAGGCTATCCTGTAGTTGCTTTTTCTTTTGAAAATATTTCCAAAAGAAAATCAGTTCCATTGCCTGAGTTTGAATTTGACAAACTATAGGCTTTTGAAAAAATTAAACATAGCAATACCAAATTTGGGTTTCCCTTAAACCCACCACCTCTCCACACATTCATACAAATCCTTATCCCTGAGCTACATAAGTTAAAATTTGAAAGGTGTATTTCTTGGCAATGAGAATCTCGAGGACTGAAATAGAATGGGCTAGTGATGAGAGCCCCTTTAGCCTAGAATCTCTGAGAACAAAGTCCATATACCATTAAACCAACTATCTGAATTAAAGAACCAATCCAATATTTCAAAGATAAAATCCATTCCACATATTCTATTAGTCCAAGTAAATATCCCATTTCGAGGCTTCACATCAACAAGATTAAGAAAAGAAATATTGTCCCACATCAAAGTAGAAGAAGGACCCAAACACTCCACACCACCATTCTTCTCCTCCAGGGACATGATAGAATTAAAATCCCTAGCCAAAATCCAAGGATACTTGGGAGCAAGGGTTCAAATGAATCTAATATGATTCCATAAGAGAATTTTACCTGATAAATCACTAGGGGTATATACATTTGATAGAAGAATAGAAGATCCATACAAAAAGTAGGTAGCAACCACAGAGATATAGTTCATGCTACCCACCCACCAAGAGGGAGTTAATATTAGTGGATCCCACAAAAATGCAACAACACCCACCAAACCTCGGGCTCCAATAGCAAGATAGTGACCACCTTTCCATATATTAGAAGCAATTCTAACCATATCTTCACAAGATTATTTTATTTCTTGGATGAAAATAATATTAGGTCTATGATATCTGATCAAATTCTAAGTAGCTTTTTGTCTAGGGCTGCTACCCAAACCCCTAACATTCCAAGATATCACTTTCATTTTGGGGGAATAGAGAAACGAGAATCTAATGTCTTAACAACACTAGAATCAACTAATGATTCCCTATCAATTTTACTTTTTCTTGATCCTTCTTTCTTCCTGCTTTTACCACATTCTCCACCCCACATTTTTGATAATTTTTGGGTTAATACCTAACATAGAAGACACTTTATTTTTCCCTTCCTCTCTGAAAATCCTATCCTGGGAGGGTTCAAACCTAGTCTCATCCTCATTTCCATCAATCAAGTTTTCAGCCAAAGGGGAATGATCAAGAACTTTATCAAGACGATCTATTTGGACTTATCTTCATTTCCTACAAGAGGGTTATTAGGCATCACCCCTTCTTTATCAGAAGTTTGCATTTCAAAAGAATGATTTAGGAAAGAACAAGTACCTGGCTCTTGAATACAAGTATCCATATCACCTCATTTCTAGACTTTCTCCTCAACATGCGGCTCATAAAAAGTCTCAAGCACATTAAATATGTTACCAGAACCTCCCTTCCCAACACCTTTATTCTGATGAACAAAAGACCTATATCTTGAATAAAACTTAACAGTTATAAATCCATCAAAACTAGTCATCTCATTAACCATAGAAGCTTTTAATTTTTCCTTTGTAGATGCATCTTGAAAGTTAGAAGAAGAGGATGAAGGCTGAGAATTCACTTTCTTATAGTTTCTCTGAAGATGCCCACATTCATGGCATATGTGGCATCAAAATGGGAGAGCTTCATAATCTAACTGTTGGACCCAAGACATATTGGGTCTCGACGGAGAATTGGTAAAGGAATAAATGGATTTTTGGAAAGATAAGTGGTGAGACTAAGGACCTTTAGACCAAGATTCAAATCTTTCAAAGTTAAAAAAGACCCTCAAATAGGAATGGGACACCTAATTTAGATCTTACATAGTTAGTTAGGAAGATGGCACAAACACTTGGAGAACAGACATAGGGAACAAGGTTTTAAGGTAATATCTGGAGGCCCTCCATGTAGCACTAGGAGACTATCTTAATCCAAACTCATAGGAGCATGGAAAATTAGAGTGGATCATAAAACCAACAAGAAACTATATAGTTAAAGGTGGATGCAAGGAAATTCTAGATCTACCTCAAAAAAAAGCACCTTGGAGGAACTTATGGGGAAACAAATGTATTCCAAAGGTGAAATTCTTTACATGGTTGGTTCTCCAAAATAAAATCCTATCTTGTATGACCTGATCAAAAGAGGATTTCTAGGCCCTAGTAGATGCCACTTTTGCAAAATAAATTAAGAGACAACAAATCACTTGTTCATGAAATGTAGATGCCACATTTGAAAAAAAAATGGAGACAACAAATCACTTGTTCATGAAATGTTTATTTTCTCAAGCTATGTGGAACCAATGTATGAAGATTACAGAGGTATCCTGGGTCATGCCCAAGGAAATTCTTGATTTGCGGTGTCAATGGATCCCTCCCTGTAAGGAGAAGAAATTGATATGGATCCTAGCAATCCCACAAGAAATTGATATAGAGCCTAGCAATCCCAATATTTCTTTGATGTATCTAGAAGGAGAGAAAATATAGGATCTTCAAAGGAAAAACAAGGATCTTTAAGGTTGTTTTTAACTAGCTTCAAGTTAGTCTGTCTGAACTAATTATGTATGAACAGATTAGCATAGACCAATAGTGGAGTTCAAACAGATTAACACATACCAATAGTGGAGTTCAATTTTGAGCCAAAACTGATATTAGATTCTCTTCTTGCAGCTAGACCTCTAGTTTTGGATTTCAAAGGAACAATAGTGAATCCTAAACTTTCTAATCCTAGAACTTACAATGGATTTCAGATTAGAAGGATATTGGTAATATTTTGTTAAACTCCCTCCCACAAATGGTCTACTTGGTTGTTTATGTAAACCATCCCTAGCAAGGTGATCACCCTAGCAATAGTGTGCATATACTAGGGATACTTGTTTAGATCTCCTATATCTTCTTTGAGCTCCACTCACAATACTCAAAGCTTAAATTTTAAGTATAAATATACAGGCTTGGCACAAGCTCAATATGACTTTAGATTTCTTGACCTTTAGTAAAGGTTGTTGTTCTGATCTAATAACATGTCAGTTTAACAAACATTGGGATATATGGTATTGTTTCTTATGTAATATTTAATTCCCACTCATCCATCATTTTGTGCACCAATTTAAGCCATATTTCTTTATTTGTGAGATATGATCAATTTTTAAGGAGACCACATTATATCTTCATATTTCTATTTGCTATGCATATTATTTTTCTATCCTTCTTGCTAATCCATAGAAAACGTTGATTTCATTGTATTTAATTTCTATTATATTTATCTTCAATTATTTCAACTTCTTTTACATTAGGTAATCTTGTGAAAATATTTTAATTCAAAAAAAATTATTAGCATGACTAAAAAAACTAATGAAAATATTATAATAAAATATAATGTAATATTAAATAATATAAATAATAATTAATATCAAACTAATCATACTATGTAAACTAATTATTACATAACAATTGTAAGTAAAAATTAAAATAAGTAAATTTGTATATATGAGTATAATAAACTCTCTTTTTTTTTTTTATAGTAATATTTCTTATACGCATCCACCATGGGGATTAAGTAAAATAAACTTTGATAACCACAATTTTATTAAATAAACATAACATGAAAAATCTTTTTATGTTATAAAAGTATTTTTATTTAAATTAAATGTTACATTTATAGATAATAAAAACATTTAAAAAATATTTATCTAAAAATTATATATATAAAACATTAAAAAATATAAAATTCGTAATGAATGCTTTAAATTTGTAATGAATTTTTATATTGAACTTCATTTAAATTTTAAGTTACCATATAAGTTTGTTTTATAATGGAGATTTATGTTTCATGTTTATTTTAAGTTTTTTTATATTAAACATCATTTACAAATATCAGCGCTTGTTCGAGCAAACACAAGAGGAATCGACCTCACAACCACATGGATGATAATAACTAGGCAACTCGACATTACACTTACCATGTAATTTTATTTTATAATGGAGATTTATGTTTCATGTTTATTTTAAGTTTTGATTCTCTACCTTCATAAATAATTATGTGAATTTTTACATTTTATATGTGCACATCTCATTTGACCATTTGACTTGCATTTAGTAATTAAAAGTGATGTACTTCCAACTATTTAAAAATATATATATATATTATTTAATCTATGATATATTTATTAATTTAATTTTTTTTATTATATACAAAAATTCTGTTATATTTTTTTATGGTAAGACTTAAATTTGAAAAACTATCATTATAATCCTAATCCACTTAAAATATAATTTGGAAAGATACCACCTATCCCACTTAAATAAACTATTATTTTATTATATTGAGATATAACCTTAAAAATATATAACAAATTTTATGATATATCCACCTAATTTAAAGTACTTTAATAAACAAGAAAAATGTAAAGGTTGAAGACTTACATAGTTATAGTTTATTAGTAAAGTGGTTAATGAGAGACACAAATTTTACGATGAAAGATTTTCTATTACTCTTTAACGAATTATTTATAATTTAAAATATTAGTAAAGACGAAGTATTTATTGAAAAAGTATTTGGGGGTGCAGAGTAATGTTTAGGACAATGGCTCTTCTTCGGGAGGTCCAAGGTTCAAATCGTGGCGTGGGCAAGTGTGTTAGGGGTGGGTGTATTGATAAGTATAGCTCGTATTGATAAGTATAGCTCTCGACTTTACGAGGGGTCATAGTTGGGAGGAAACTGCTCACCCTTTGCCTCGCTTATAAAGGTTTTTCATAATAACCTCATATATATATATATATATATATATATATATATATATATATATATATATATATATATTTTTTTTTTTTTAAATATATATTATAATAAACTTGTAATAGAAATTTTTCTTATATTTTTTCAAAATAATATATTTTATGATATTATTTCTAAATTAAAATGCTAATTATTTATATGTTTAAAATATGGATGTTGTAATAAACTTGTGACAAAAATTTATCTTATATTTTTTCAAAATAATATATTTTATAATATTATTTCTAAATTAAAATGTTAATTATTTATATGTTTAAAATATGGATGTTGTAATAAACTTGTGACAAAATTTTATCTTATTATTTCTTATATTTTTTCAAAATAATATATTTTATAATATTATTTCTAAATTAAAATGTTAATTATTTATAAGTTTGAACTATTAAATGTTAGCCAAATGGTCAAATAAGGTGATGCAAATATGAAATACGTAAAGACTCAAAATTAAATATAAAGTCAAATATGAGATCATGAGGAGTTATTTATGTGCTTATAAAACACAATTAATGGTTAAAAAAAATATATCTAAGGAATGTGAATATAATAGTATGAAATATTTATAAATGTCTTATACTAATTTAAAATTTTATAAAAATTATTTAATAAAATGACACAAACAAAAATGAACTATAGAAAAAAAATTATTTGAAAATTCTTTACAATTTATTTCAAGTTTAGTATTTCATATAAATTTTCATTTTTTCATGTAAATTTTTGTCTAAAAAGTGTGAGCCAAAGTATTTCATGTAATTTTCATGTTTAAAGAGTGTGAGCCAACTTATTTCATGTAAATTTTCATGTCTAAAGAGTTGAGTAAGTGTGAGCCAAGAGTGAATAGGAAGCAAGAGTAGTGATCAAGAAGTGGGAAGTAAAGTGTGATTAAGGAGTGAGCACCACTTATTGTTTTTGGATATTAGAAGAAACTTAAAAGCTAAAGGATTCATGTCAAGAAAATTATTTTTGAATGTCCTTACTAAAAATAAGGATTCCTTAGGTATGGATGCCCTAGTTAGAAATAAGAGAAGGAGCAAATATATATCAAACCCTATCTAGGTAACAAATACTACACTAGAAGTGATTATCAAGGAGAAAATTATTGAGAAAATTCAATTAATCCAGAGGGTATTTTTGAAAGTTTATTACAATCATATGGTCAGAAATCAAAACAAAAGTGTTGATGCTTTAGCTAGTTGGGCTTTGGACAAAGGTGATCTTATTTTTTATGGCCTTCCTCTTAGATGGTGGGATTCATAAATAAGGGAAGCTCTTCTTTCTATCATTTCTTTGGATGACTCCAGTTCTGAAGGTACCTAGTTTCTTCTTGCTTTATTTTTGCTTCTCTTTGGTTCAGTCAGGGTATTCCAGTACCCTAGCTCAAACTATTCTTTATTTTGTTTCCTCTGTTGATTCTTGCCTAGAAAGTCCTTTGGTCTAGAAAGGTCATTGTTTTTTTTTTTTTTTTTGTTCTTGTGTTTTTTCTATTTGTTCTTGTTCTTGTGTTTATGTATGTTTGTGTTATTTAGTGTTTTTTGTATGTAAGTGTTTTCTATGTTGTTTGTTTTGGTCTACTGTCTATTGTTGGTTGTTTTTTAACTTTATTTATTTATTTATTTTGTAGGTTTTGTTTGTTTGTGTTTTTCATGTTTTTGTTGGTTATGTCATTTTTGTCATGTTTGTGTTTTGGAATGTTGTTCTTGTATTTTTTCTATGTGATTCGTGTTTTTTTTTATCTTATTTTCTATGTGCTTGGTTGTGCTTTATCTTTATGACACACTCAAGGATCATGTTTTTTATTTTATTTTTTATTCTTATTTTTATTTATTTATTTATTTTATATCTTATTATGTGTTTGTTAGCTCCTTGAGTATGTCAAAGGTGGTAGGCCAGGACCGTGCCCTAGGCGATTTTTGCAGAATGGATACCCCTGCCTCCTTGGGTCTTAATCGAAAGTGGCATCCCTTTTGAGATGTTTTCCACAAATTAAAAAAATGTGGCTTCTATCGGGGGCCACTCTCATCAAAATGACAAAATATTACATTTACTATTAGGTCAATTAAACCATATATAACATGTCTTTTTGTCATAAATATTTTTCATTTTTTTTTCTAAATATATTCTTCAACTTCCTTAAAGTACTATTTTTCCACAATTAGCTCCTTTACATCATTTTGATTAAGAAATAAAATCTCACTTGGCCAATTGCCTTCTAAATTTAAATTTTATTAAGATGAAGATCAATGTCATGATTGGCTAAATTATCTACTACCTAAAATTTTCTCTTTATGCTCAAGAGATTACCTCCAATAATAGATGATGAACATCAACAATAATATTATTTTTATACCAATCTCCAATCCATTTTTATTGATAAGATTAATTATAATTTGTGAATCCTCGTCAATTGAAATATTTCCATCATTTTTCTATTGTAATTTTAATCCGTGTAAGTAGTGACCTAGCCTCTACATAGTTTTTAGTTGAAGTGCTATATTATTTTGAGTAAGTGAGTAGACCTTTTCCTTAGTTATTTAAAAAAATTACCACCTCCACCAAAATTTTCCATATTTACTTTAGAAGCACCATCATTTTTTTTTATTAAACCTAGTTTTTGAACATTTCCAATTTACCCTAGATCAATGTAGATCCTTTATTTTAATGACATTATCATATATGACTCTTTCATGTATGTTCAAATTCTATAAACAAGTTGTTACCACCTCTTTTTCTACTGACACTTTTTATGATGAACATCAAATATATAAACATTAGAGAAGAGGAAATAATATGGTTCTAAACACGGGCATGATTTTAAAATTTATTTTTTTAAAATATTTTATTCCTTTCAAGCCATAAATTCCAACAAATAATTTTAGGGTCAATCCTCCATAGAATACATAATGATTTAGCTTTGAAATAATTAGTCCAAAGGGAAACCCTCTAACAAAGTGTTGAGGATCCATGAGGCAGAGTCAAAAATTGCTAATGGAATCTAATACCAATTGAATTTTGAGAAATATAAGGATAACAAAGGTAAAAAATTGAAACTTGACACATTTTGTAGCTCCCTCGGTTCTTTGAGTGGAAATAATGGCTTCTAATCTCAAATATGAAGTTGTTATCTTGGAATATCATAGGCCTGAATGGGTCCTCCAAGCAACTAATTTTGGCAACACTCAGGAAAGAGGTAAGAACTTATGTTATATTTATTCAAGAAACTAATATGGATAGTTCTAATGCAGATGCAATTAAAAAATTAGTTTGTAAGAAGGTAGTTTTTGCAGCAAATTTTACCAATGGAGCTTCTAGGGGTCTTCTTTGTCTATGGGACCCTGAGAAAAATCCATTCTATTTATTTTTGATAGAGTGATTAATATTCTATTTTGTAGTAAGGACTTTGGGTAGAGATGGATATGTCTAATATTTATGCCCCTAATACAGCCCCTAATAGAAATATTCTATGGGAGTCTCTGAGCTCTATAAGATAATTTTTCAAGGGGGAATCTTGGATTCTTGCTGGGGACTTCAATATCCCCTTATATCCTTTAGATAAAAAGGGTGGTAATGATTTTGGTTCTAAAAGTATGGAGGATTTTGCTACATTTATTAATAATCAGGAGCTAATGGATGTGTATTTGAAGGGTTCTAAATACACTTGGAGTAACAGACGTCTAGGCAATCAAAATATTCAAGTTATGTTGGATAGGGTGTTAGCCTCCAAGGAAGGTATTCCAGTGTTCAAATATGCATCCCTTTGCTCTTTCCTCAAAGTGAGGTCCGGTCATAATCCTCTGGTATTTAAAAAGTTCCAAACTCTAGTTTTTTTCCCAAACCCTTCAGGTTTGAGGAAATGTGGATGCAACATCAGGTATTAGAATCCAAAATTCTAGAATGGTGATCTCAAGGTTTTTCAGGCCCTCTTATTTCTCAAGTGGTTTCAAAGCTCAAATTTGTTAAATCTAATATTAAGGTTTGGAACAAGTACATTTTTGGGAATGTGTTCCAAAGAAAAAAAGAGTTGGCTGAACAGTTAAAGGAAGTTGAATTAAATTTGGAGTCATGAGAGGTGATTGAAAAAGAAGACATAGGGAAAGAAAACTGTTAGCAGATTTCCATAATGTGCTATTGGATGAAGAAATTTTGTGGTGTCAGAAATCAATATCCCTCTAGCTTCGTGAAGGTGATAGGAAAACAAAAATATTTCACACTTCCACCTTAAGGTATAGGAGCAATAATAGAGTTAGAGAAATTATGAAATCAGATGGTGTTATCTCGAAGGATATTATATAAATTAGGGAAGAAGTGATCGCATTTTTCAAAACCCTCCTCTTCTCTAGTGATGATAGGGATCTTCAAGTTGAAGAGAGGTTGTTGCACCACATCCCCACCCTAGTTTCAAATGATATGAATGAAGACCTTTGTGCTCCATTTCGAGATGAGGAAATTAGGGACACTATCTTCTCTATGGGTGATCTAAAAGCTCCAGCACCAGATGATTTTTCTCCTATTTTCTTTCAAATATTTTGGCACATCATAGATGGTGAAATTTGTTCAACTATGAGGGAAATTTAGGAGTCAAATTTAATTTTTGTTGATGTAAACTCAATGTTTATAGTTCTTATTTTGAATTCAGTGGGTGCTAAATATTTCTCTGATTTCAAGCCCATTAGCCTCTGTAATACACTTTTTAAAATTCTCACTAAAACTATGGCTAACAGGCTCAAAGTATACCTTTAGATAATTATTGACTATCCTCAAAGTGTATTTGTAGCAAAAAAAACAAAATCTGGATGGTGTTATTGTAGTGCATGAGTTGATTCATTTTGTAGATAAAAGTAGAAGACCAAGAACTTTCCTCAAACTTGATATGCATAAATCATATGATCGGGTCTCATAGAGCTTTCTGCTTAGATTTCTGGCAAAATTAGGTTTCAAGCCTTATTAGATTAGATTATTCAGAGCTTGTATATTATCAGCTAAATTCTCAATCTTAGTTAATGGATCACCAGTTGGTTACTTTAGTAGTTGCAGAGACATTTGTTAGGGGGATCCTATCTTTGTATCTGTTTATTTTATTGGTTGAGTCTTTGGGTAGAGCTTTGAAGGTGAATCCATAGATCTCTATGATTTATCATTGTGTTTTAAAATATGGTAAGGTCCTTCCAATATATTTCACAAGGAGTAACTATAGTTGGAGCATATACATTTATAACCCTAACTTTGGTGTTTTCTCTTTCCAGCAAAATAGTCTAGCAATGCAATTATTTTTTATTTATAACAATTGCCCATCCCATTTATCTTTGTTCCATATTGTTGCAATATCACTTGAAGCTCCTATAAAAAATAGTCAGATAATCACCCATATTCCAAATCATTTTAAGGTATCCTTACATTCATCACTACTAAATTTTATTCCCTATATTAAAATAAACTTGGGACTATAAAAACCTATTAATTTCTTGATAATTCTTTTTTTAGGGGTCTATTCATACCCCTAGCATTCCATGATATCATATTCAACATTGTCACTTTTTATTTTTATTAGTGGTATTAGCCTCACTTCTTGTTACAAGTATATATTTGTTCTAAGATAGCCTGGTATTAACAATCAAGTGGCCTTAAAAAAACAATCAAGTGGTCTATGTTAATTGAAGAATACATCATTAATATTGATGCCATTATTTGAGGTTATGTATATAACTAATATGAATATCACTTGATTTATTTTAAATTCCTAGTAGTTGATTGAGATATGTTCAATTTCCTATAGTGTGTGGGAAAAAGTATTTAAAGCACTAGAATTTTTTTATCATACTTGCTAGAACTTGGCATGATACTTTGTTGATCAAGATTTAGCTCGTATATTTTTTAATTAATATTTTTCATGTGTTTAATCTGTAAGGAACTTGAAAAGCTCAAACTTTGAAACTCTATCATGACTATAAACTCTAATGCTTTCAAGTAAGTGTAGAATATTTTCCTTTTTTAAAACTTTCTCAAGGTTAATTTCAAGCCTTCTACAAACCATTCAATTTCATGATCTTTAGTAAAATGTTCTTACAACTTCTTCTATGTACTTTTTAATATTTCATCAATTATGGATATTACTTTATCTATTTTTTTATCCACATCTTGATTTTACAAATGTTTTAAATATTAATATTAGGGAAATGAACTTTAGTGAAGCCCTTTTTTATTTAGCTCCATGTTGAAATTTATCCTCATATAAATTTGATATACCATTAGAGTGCATTATTATATAAAGTATAGGGGATGTTTTATGTCACAACATATTAATTCATTATACTTATTTTCTAAAAATTTCCTAGGATTAATATATTTTATTTTCCATCCATAATGTTGCTTCTAAATACAAGGAGAGTATTAATTTTTGCTTTGTATATTCCTCTCATTGTCACTATTATCTTTAGACGTTACTTATTTAATATCTTATTAACTAGTGCCACTCAATTTTGATGTCATCCAATTTGTTGCATATCTCTATCTATTATTCCTTTATTACTCTATAATTCTATATTAATGAACTCATCCCTAATAACATTATTCAACATTACCACTACCATTATGTTGACCCTCCCATTTTCTACCAATTATTCAATAAAAAAAAATCCTAAATACCATATAAAAATAATTTCTATGATAGGTTCTCCTTCTCAAACCCCACATAAGAGTTTTTTCTAATTTAGTTGTATTTAGCTATGGTTGACTCCTTCAAGGGGATGTTGTCTCTATTGAGTATATCCTTGTAATTTTTGATAGGGTTATGAATATTGTCTTCTTCTATACTCTTTATTTCTATTGGATTACCTATAATTTTTTGTAGTGGTTAAGAATTAGCATCAATATAATTTACTTTTATCTCATTAATGATTTATTATCTCCTAAAATTAACCACCCTACTAGTTCCAATCCTTGGGGACATCACTAACACTATTATTATCTCTTCGATATTGGTATCACTAGACTCCTCAAGAACCTCTATATGGTCCCAATGTGATTTTGTTAGCATTCTCATCCACCTTATTTTCCTTTTTCAATGAGACCTCTATATTCTTATTGGATTTGTATTCCTCCCTTATCTTATTCCATTTATTTAATATTTATATTGTTAAATATTTATTCTTGATATTTCTATTTTTATATCTAATTCAATTTTTTGTTCCTTTCCCTTATTGTTACATAGATTTACCTCATTTTAGGAACTTATCTAATTATCACTACCCCTAATTTATATGTGTGAAGGGATATCTAGAATTATAATATTTTCCAATAATAGTACCTTAATATACACTAATAAATCATGTTTCATCTATGTTAAATGAAAATACACTTATATTATCCTCTCTAGTATATACCCTCATAGTATAGTTTCTACCCATAAATTCAATGTGGTTATCTATCCTATATCATTATTTTTTAGGTTTTTTGATTTCCATGGGATCCATAAGACTTTGACTTCAATTATTTTATTTCTTTCAAAATCATATCAACTAGTCATCTAGTTTTGTAAGAGTTCCAAATATTCTACCCAAATGGCTTTATGTATATCATTATTAAATTGATTTCTTACTTATTTAAGTTTTCCTTATTATTGTCTATAGAAAGTGCTCAAAGCATGTTGATTTTTTCTAGATTAGATGGACTAAGGAGTTCTGACAGGATCTCCAAACCTTGTACAAAAGAGACTAAGACCTGCCTAGAACCATTTAGAACATAAATAAGATTTAATATTTATGTATGTGAGAGCCATATAATTTATTATTATATAATACATACTAATCAAATTACTATTGAATATTGATATTTATTTTATGCATCAATGAATCATGTTATAGGTAGAAGATTCTAAATTCATAGTTAGGGAAACCCACAAATCTAATAGATAGCCATCATATTTAATCAACAAGGTTATATCCCTTATTCCTGTATAATATGTACTAGCATGATTATGCCTCAAGATGACATAAGAAGTCATGCCATTATGAATCCTTAGGTTTATATAACAATCCATATAGTTTATATGGCACCTAGTCAATAAATGACCAAATACCAAGAATTGTTATGTTGCTTGTTGGTATACCATAATGTTAAAGTGATACTAATTTAATAAAATAATATAATATTAAAGAAGTTTAATGATAGCATAACATGGATTGTGATGTTATTGGTCTCTCATGTTGTTGTGGTAATGACATATGATGAGATATATAATAAGCAACAATATGATATAAAAATTTTGCATGCATAGTTTTAATAAATGTTATAATGTAGAACAAAGGCATTAAATTTTAAAATTTACTTAAATCTTTATTTTTATTTCTCTTAGAACATAAAAGTTAAATACCTATGTATTGTTTATTTTTTCAAAGCACTATGGAGCAAAGATAAATGCAATGTCATAAACCAACCCATGATGGTAAGGTTCATTTGTTATAATACCTTAATAATATGATTTGTTAAAATAGATGTAATATAAATAAGCCATTTAATCCCATATAATCAATAATTTTTTATTTTAGTGCATTGACTAATATTCATACTCATTAATAGGTTGGTATTATGGGAGATATAGGTAAGACATAAGGGTGAAGGTAGGGACCAAGACCAATATAAAGTGTGAGACATCAAATTTAGATAATAGATATGTGAGTACTTGATAAGAACAATATATATATATATATATATATATATATATATATATATATATATATCACATCTAAATTTTTAAAACTAAAAATATACCAAATACATAAACGATAATTAAAATTAAAAAATAATCAAAGATACAAAATACATAAAAAATTATACAATCTACATGAGTATAAAACCAACTCATAAATATAAATCTTCAATATAGATTACAAGAAAGTCATAAAAAATTCTACTAACCTTTTCATAAATAACCAAAAAGTCATTGAGAGTGAGTGTGAGCAAGAAGTGAGAATCACTTATAATGTTAGAGATTTTAGGGGAAATTCAAAAACAAAAGAATTATTGTAAATAAAATGAAGTTAGCATGATAGAAAAATTCATTCTAAAAGTAACAATACCTTAATTGGAAGTATAGATGCCCTAGTTAAAGATAAGAAGAATAGTGAATCTATGGCAAAACCTTATGTATGTAGAGAGCATCTTCTTAGAAAAGCATATATTTTTGTAATAATGTTATAAATTTGTTTAAAAGACTTGATATAATAAAACAAATAATAATAAAGGCTTGAATATTTTATATAAAAATTTGAAAATAATATTATTAACAAATATCTTATATACAAAAATTTTGTAAATTTTTAAAAATTAATTTAATTTATAATTAAAATAAATTATTCTTTTATTTATTTAATATGACATTAAAACCAAAATATTATAATTTTATTATGTAACAATCCAAAATTCAATAATCTCTAATACCATTAATAGTCTCTTAAAAAAATTCCACTTACGCTTGTTTAGGTGCTTATGCTCATTGGATGGACATGATCTCAACATCTTCTTCGATTTTCAACTTAAATTCTCCTGTCTGACAATGCAACATACGGAACTACTGAGACTAGTAAATCACTCATTTTTTTCATTTTTCCTTAAAGTTGTTTAAAGGGAAATCCAATGTAACTAATATTTTAAAATAGAAAGCATAGGCAACAAATACATCCGATTTTAGAGCACGACAGGATAAAAATAAATAAATAAACAAACAACGATATATTAGAGTATTCGAGATAATAATAAAAATTAAAAAAAAAAACGTAGAGAGCATGTCTATATATATAGACGTATTTCTTGATGTCCATTTCGAACTCGCCTCAGAAGAGCACCAAGATGAAGATGAAGGAGACGATGAAAATGTAGGGACAATCGATTAATAAATAAGAGGGCATGTATGAGCGACAATGTTGGTAATTCATTGCAAGCAGAGTGAAATAATTACGTTTGCATGCAAAACGAAGAATGGCATTGTATGTAAGAAAAAAAAGTTAAAACTTTCAGGTTCAAAGCTCTCCCCTTCACATATTGTGGATATGCTAAAATTTAGTCGATGGTTCGTTAGGCCAGCTAACGTGGATGGAGCCGGATGCAATTCCCGGGTAACTTTGACGGAAGAAAACCCCAAACACAGAATCTAATTCCCTAAATTTTCAAAAAAAAATGGCATTTTGCAGTGTGATATTTTTGGTCACTGTTTAAGGTGTGATGAGTTGGCAGATCATTGATAAGAGGTGAAATCTAAAGAGATAAAATTATATATCATATTTTAATCATTAAATAATAAATATAAAATAATATTAATTATAAAATTCGTTTTATATAATTTAACGATAAAAATTTATCTTTGTTTTTTATGGTATAGGATTCTTTTTATATATTGGTATATTGGTATTATTTTCTTTTAAAAATAAGGATTCTTGTATGTATTTGTATGTATTAATAAAAATATTATAATATTATGAATTTTATAATTTGTTTTATAAGTTTTTATTTTTAATAAGTTTAGAAGAAGGGATGTGTTTTATTTAAGATCATAGAGTGAGTGTTTTTGTACGAAGATAGAAAATTTTTAAGAGGCTTTTTATGTGGATTAGACTTTTTAACTTTCATATTAGCTTATAAATAAGGATGTCTTGAAGAATATTGGAGATATTAAGAAATTTCATTCACGAGCCACTAACTACTAAGGAGTTGAGGTATGTTGTATACAAGTGAATATATGTTGCAATGGATATTTTAATACCTTTACCATAGTTCATTCAAATTATATCAAAATCAAGAAAATAGGATCAACAAGAGGATTATGAAAATATTGCATTCCTATTCCTATGCCTCAAATTTTATGAGAGTAGAAACATGATGTGTTGCGACGATATTTCAACACCTTTACCACTTGTTGGGATGGATATTTCAACACCTTTACCACAATTCATTTAGATTATATCAAAATCAATAAAATAGGATCAACAAGAGGATTATGAAAACATTGCATTCCTATTCCTATGTCTCAAATGTTATGAGACTAGACACATGACATGAGATTACAAAGTGAAAATAATGGAGAAACAGATGGATATTTTTGGAATGGGTTAAACTTCAATGTCAAGCAAGGAGATTATATGATAGTAGAATATGGGTGAGACAAAGGATTTTTTGCTTCGAAGAAATTGACAAAGAAAGCCACTCTCCATCATCAAATGATAAATACCATTATAGTTATTTGAATCAAATTTTATTAAAAAAAAATGATACAAGGGATGAGGATGTACAATGTACAAGTTTAAACTCAAAAATTAAAAGTGTGAAGGAATATGGGGAGGCAAATTTTAAAGTAAAGGAGGTGAAATTGTAAGGTTAATCTAGGGAAATCATCTTAATTTTCCTCAAGTAGTATACAATCTTCTTCTTGCAAAAAAATACAAGTAGTACAAATTTTATCCCTTGCACTTTAGGATTTTATGAGCAACATAATAAAGAAATACATATGGAGGATATCCTTGGAAATTTAGGGTTTTTAGGATAGTATTAAAAAGAAATTACTATGGAGGATCATACTTGTACTTTATGATTCCATGGTAGCATAAAGAAGGAGGTTTTTGTGAGGTTATTCCTTGCATTTCATATTCTCTAAGGAAACATAAATCTTTAGAAGATAAATCTCATTATGAATATTATGAAAAATAGAAGAGATTGATGAATATGAAAGTGTTGGTGCAAATGAAAAATGATAGGAATGCCCTCTAAGCAAGGACAAAGAGAAAAGGAAACTCAAAGGGAATTTGATTTAGGAAACAAAAAATAGATATCATAGGTTTTAACAAGAAGTGGGGCTAATCCCATTAATAAAAATAAAAAGTGATGAGTAAAACAATATCATGAAATATTAGGGGCGTGAATAAGACCGCTAAAAAGAATTATTAAGGAATTAATATGTTAATATAGTCCTAAATTTAGTTTAATACAAGAAATAAAATTAAGTAGTGAGGAATATAAGATGCGCTAAAAATGATTTACAAATTGTAGAATTGACTAGTAGTTTCTTCTATGGGAGTTTTAGAGGTATTGTGACAATATGAGGTGAAGATAAATGGGATGGAAAATTATTAGAAGCAAAAAGTAATTGAGTGGTTGGACTATTTTATAGTAAAGAGGAAAACCTTAAAGATAGGGTTATAACTGTATATGCTCCAACTATAATTACTCCTCATGCAAGATGTTAGAAGGATCACAGCATAATTTTATCAAATGCAAAGGAGCTTCTAGAGGTATTGTGACAATATGAGATAAATATAAATGGGATGTAAAATTACTAGAAGAAAAAATTAATTGGGTGGTTGGCGTATTTTATAGTAAAGAGGAAAACCTCAAAGGTACGGTTACAAATGTATATGCTCCAACTATAATTACTCCTCATGTAATATGTTAGAAGGATCATAGCATAATTTTGTCAAATACAATAATTATTCATAGCTCCAACTATAATTACTCCTCGTGTAAGATATTAGAATGATCATAGCATAATATTCTCAAATACAATAATTATCCATAAGTGTGATCTATGGATTCGTATGAGGCAATTAAAAATAGTTCTATGTCTTCAAGAAAAGAAGGGAAACACTCGTGGATTTTTTAAATTAATGCAATATGTTACTTCATTTATCAACTTATACGACCTTTCCTATTTTATTCCCTTAATTTTTTAATATACAAGGGATAATAGATGCATTGAGAAAAATTCATATAGTAGAAATATTGGATATATTTTTTTATCTAACAAATGGTTACTAGCAGGATCTCTTCATACATTATAATTTACTCAATCATGGTTATCCAAAGCTATTTTACTCTTTGTCTCTATGGCTTCAAGACCCTAATTTCTTTCAAATGGTTATGTTACGGTGGAAGAAAAATTTAAAGTTTTAGTACATAAAGGTTTGTTCAAAAGATTAAATATCTAAAGGGACAAACAAACATCTAAAATTTCAACTATTTTAGTAATATAATTATAGAAAATTAATAAATTATATCCAAGCTCAAATTTTTATAACATATGGTAGAAATCAATATAACTTATCATAACATATATGTGCAAAAAAATAATTATTTTCTGATTATCATAATATATTGAAAAATAAAGAATCATATTGGTTCAAAAAATCTAGGGAGAGATGGCTCAAGAAAGAAGATATGAGTAGAAAATATTTTCATGCTATAACAAAAATATTTTTTTCTTTTTATTGCATGAAAAATATTTCAACTCTAGATAAAATAAATATTGAGGAAGAAGATGACATAAGGAAGGAAGGAATTAGTTATTTCAAAGATGTCATGTTGAATGTTGGGCAATACAAATGATGATGAAGATAAGATTTTACAAAACATTTCATAAATTATCACATAGGGACAAAATGAAGCTTAATGAAGAAGATATTTATGGAGGATCTACAAAGGCACTTTTCTCCTTTCATCCAAAGAAGGCATCTGGTCTTGATGTATTTTCTACATTTTTTTTTCAAATTTTTTGGAATATGTTGGTTGAAGAGTGATATGTTGAGTTTATTTGAACATGCCTAGAAAAATAAGGATACAATAAGTGAGATTAATGCCACCTTTATTACACTTATTTTCAATAAATACAACAAAATATGTTGATAAGTATGTCCAATAAGCCTTTGTAATGTGTTTTATAATATAATCTCAAAAACTATGATAAACAGGTTGCAAAGCATTATAGATTGTGCTATATAAAATGAAAAAGGTAGTAAATCAATTTTTGATGTTGTAATCATTGCACACTATGCATTATCTTCAATAAATGAAAAATCTAGGTATGCTTATGAAATTAGATATGAACAAAGCGTATGATAGAGTTCCCTAAATTTTTCTATATGATATTTGCAAAAAGTATATTTTTAACCAATATTGGTGTGAATGGATTAGCTGTTGTTATAGGAATTCAAATTATTCTATTTTGATCAATAGATCTCTTACTAGATACTTTGAGTCATCTTGTGGACTTGCTAGGGTGATTCACTATGTCTTCAGGATGATGATTCACTATCTCCTTATTTAATATTCTCGTGGATGCATTAGGGAGAGTTTTATCAAAGTAAATAATGGAAGGAAAAAATAAATTTATTCAAGTTACAACAAATAGTCTCTATCAATCTCATCTCCAATATATTGGTGATACTTTTTTTGTGTGACATCCCTCAATTAGTGAGGCCATGGAGCTTAAATCATTATTATTATACTATAATAAGGCTACTAAACAATTGATTAATACTATAAAATCTAGGAATATAAGAGGACACCCCAATGGTATGTTGTTGGCATTTCATCTTGGTGGTTTCAGTTCAAATAACAAGGAGAGAGGTCCTTTGTTGCTATGGCCCTAGGAAATGTGGCTTCCAATTTTTTCACTCATTGTACTTCACATTACTGAAGTTTTTTGAAAGCTACAAATTTATCCCATGAAATGCATCCATTAATATCAACAAAATAACTTTTATGTATTAAACTTAAATGGAACAAACAAAATATCTTAAACAATAAATTTAAGGGTTATATTTTCAAAATTTAAAATTTTATAAAACTATAAAATAAACAATGCAAAATGCAAGAAAATTTTAAGATCAAATAAATGAATTCAAATTAATTATTAAGGTTCTATTTTTAACAAAACCACTTTGTTCACCATAAAATAACATTTTTAATGGTATGATTTAATTTTAAATTTTTTAAGTATAATAAATATATTTTTATTTTCTAAGTGTTAAATAATATTACTTGTTAAAATTTATAGGAATGCATGTTTTCTTCCAATTATGTGGGAAAAAAATTATATAAGTAGTAATAGTCAATAAAAATTAAATAAAATTAAAATCCTGTTTTTTTTAATATTAATAAAAGGAAGCAAATGCACAACAAAGTTAAGTTTTTTTTTTGTGTTTATGACAAAGACTTCACATTCATAACAGAGTATATTTTTATAAAAACATATATTTTTGTAAAAATGTTATAAATTTGTTTAAAAGATTCAATATAATAAAGAAATTAATAATAAAGACTTGAGTATTTTATATAAAAAGTTAAAATTAATATTATTAAAAAATAATCTTCATATATGAATCTTTAAAAAATAATTTAATTTATAATTAAAATAAATCATTTTTTATTTAATATAACATTAAAACTAAAATATTATAAATTTTATTATATAACAATCCAAAATTCAATAATCTCTAAAATCATTTAATAGTCTCTTTAAAAAATTCCACTTACTCATTTTTAGGTGCTTATCCTCGTGGACATGATCTCAACATCTTCTTTGATTTCAACTAAAACTCTCCTGTCTGACAATGCAACATACGGAACTACTGAGACTAGTAAATCACTCAATTTTTTCCACTTTTTTAAAAAATTGTTTAAAGGGAAATCCATTGTAGCTAATATTTTAAAATAGAAAGCGTAGGCAACAAATACATGAGATTTTAGACGAGGACAGGATAAAAATAAATAAGTAAACAAACAACCATATATTAGAGTATTCGAGATAATAATACAAATTAAAAAAAAAACGTACCGAGCATCTATATATATAGACGTATTTCTTGTTGTCCATTTCGAACTCCGCCTCAGAAGAGCACCAAGATGAAGATGAAGAAGGAGACGATGAAAATGTAGAGACAATGGACTAATAAATAAGAGGGCATGTATGAGCCATAATGTTGACTGCGCTTCTGGAAGGTAATTCATTGCAAGCAGAGTGAAATAATTACGTTCGCATGCAAAACAACGAATGGCATTTTGCAGTGGGATATTTTTGGGCACTGTTTAAGGTGCGGTGAGTTGGCAGATAATTGAGGTTGTGGAATCTAACGAGGTAAAGTTGTGTATTATATTTTAATTATTGAATAAAAAATATTAAATAATATTTATTATAAAAATTGTTTATTATATTTTTTATCTTACATGATTATTTTATATTTGTATTATTTGCTTTTATAATTAATTATTATGATATGTATTGATAAAAATATTATAATATTATGAATTTCATAATTTTTTTTATAAGTTTTTTTTTCTGAGAAAGTTTAGAGGAAGAGATGTGTTGTATTTAAGATCATGGAGTGAGTGTTTTTATATGAAGATAGAAAAATTTTATGAGGCTTCCTATGTGGATTAGGTTTTTTAACTTTCATATTAGCTTATAAATAAGGATGTCTTGAAGAATATTGAAGATATTAAGGAAAGTTCATCCATGAGCCAAAAACTACTAAGGAGTCAAAGTATGTTGTATACACCTGAATATGTGTTGCCATGGATATTTCAACACCTTTACCACATGTGTTGAGATGGATATTTCAACACTTTTACCACTGTTCATTTAGATTAAATCAAAATCAAGAAAATAGGATCAACAAGAGGATTATGAAAACATTGCATTCCTATTCCTATGCCTCAAATATCATGACTAGACACATGACAAGAGATTAGAAATTAGAAAGTGAAAATAATGGAAAAACGAATGGATATTTTTGGAATAGATTAAACTTCAATGTCAAGCAAGGAGATTATATCATGGTAGAATATGGGTGAGACAAAGGATTTTTTGAATCCAAGAAAGTGACAAAGAAAACCACTGCATCATCAAATGACAAATACCATTATAGTTATTTGAATCAAGGTTTATAAAAAAATTGATACAAGCGATGAAGATGTACAATGCACAAGTTCAAACTCAAAAATTAAAAGTGTGAAGGAATATGGGGAGGCAAATTTTAAAGTAAAGGAGGTGACACTACCAAGGTTAATCTAGGGAAATCATCTTCATTTTCCTCAAGTAGTATACAATCTTCTCCTTGCAATAAAAATACAAGTAGTACAAATTGTATTCCTTAGGTTTTGAGAGCAACATAATAAAGAAATATATATGGAGGATATCCTTGGAAATTTAGGTTTTTGAGGGTAGTATTAAAAATAAATTACTATGGAGGATCATCCTTTAGGGATTCCATGGTAGCATAAAGAAGAAAGTGTTTGTGAGGTTATTCCTTGCATTTCATATTCTCTAAGGCAATACAAAAAGCTAAGTCTCATTATCAATATTATGAAAAAATAGAAGAGATTGATGAATATGAAAGTGTTTGTGGGAATGAAAAAAGTATAGGAAGACCCTCTAAGCAAGGACAAAGAGAAAAGGAAACTCAAAGGGATATGGATTTAGAAAATAAAAAATATATATAATAGGTGTTAATAAGAAGTGGGGCTAATCCCACTAATAAAAATAAAAAGTGATGAGTATTTAATATTTGCCCATTCACGAAGGAAGTTTTTGACTCCTTTTTTGGTCTTCTAGGAGTCTCTTGGGTCCTTCCCCTTTCCCTTCCCGATATTCTAGCCCAGTGGTCATCCCCTTTCTCCTCCAAGCACCTTCAAATGTTCTGGTCTTTTAGTTTGGCCCATCTTCTATGGGGAGTTTGGAAGGAGCGTAACGAGTGAGCCTTTAACAACACCTCTAATTCGGTTGGCTTTATCTTTTCTAGGTGTTTGGTGGCTATTGTGGAGAATGTATCCTCATGTTGTGTAGAAGATAAACCCAAGGAGTCTGAGCAAATATTGGAGAATCTGCTGGGTTTTAAACCAGCTAGGGATCCAACTTTACCTGTTGCAACTAATCAAATATTATCCACTATTTGGATTCCCCCACCTTCTGATTGGTTCAAATTAAATTTTGATGGTGCTTCAAAAGGTAACCCGGGAAGAGCAGGTGTTGAGGGAATTATTAGAGATCATAGGGGTGATATTCTATTAGCCTATGTTGAAGGGCTTGGAGTAAACTCCAATCAGTTCATGGAAGTCAGGGCCCTTTACCAAGGCATCCAGGTGGCCAACTCGTTGGGACTCCATAAAATTGTCATAGAAGGGGACTCCCTTACTACCATCAATTACATGAAAGGATGACCCCCAAGAAATCTGTCAACTAAAAATATGATTCTTGAAGATAAAAGAGTTACCTTGATTTTTGAGGATGTCACATTTCAGCATACTTTTTGAGAAGGTAATAAGTCCGCAGACTTGATGGCAAACCTAGGTGTGGACCACCCAGGACTCTGTATTTTTGCGGGAGGACTTCCTTGAGGGTTTGTGCTCTTTGGATACAACAAATTTCCTTGGTAGATAATTGGATAATGGTTAATTGTTATTTTTGTTTACTGCTCAGTAGTCCTACTTCCCTACGTGGAAGTCCTTTTCAATTTTATTTAATTTGATTTTGTCATTTCTCTTTATTCTTCATTGGTGGTTGTGGAGCTAGGGCTTGGAAGCTTTGTTGGTTTCTTGTTTGTGTGCTGCTAGTTTGGTTGTGTTGGATTTTTGACCCTCGGCCAATCTCTTTTTGGCCTTGGCTTGTCTTGTAAAAGGTTCAAGGATCCTTTCAAAACCCCTTCTACCTTTTATCAAAAAAATATCATGATATATTAGGGGCATGAATAAGACCCCTAAAAAAAAATTATTAAGGAATTAATATGTTAATATAGTTCTAAATTTGTCCAAGGTCTCTCCTTAGCCGCTAGGAGACAATTTTGTAATCTTATCAATGAAGGGGATTTGTTGAACACCATCAAATTTGCCAAGGGTTCCTCTCCTCCTGCTTGGTCTGTTTCTGATGCTATTTCAGATTCAAAAAGGATTATCAATCACCTTGACCATTATTTAGTTCAACATGTCTATAGAGAAGGCAACAAGCGATTGATATCATGGAAAACATAGGCATGCACCAGACATACCTTCCAGTTTGGGATAGAGATTTCCCTAGTGAAATCATTGATTTTTTGTCTTCATCATGATGTTCCAATCTAGTGATTTGTTCCTAAAAGGAAGCCATAGAAACCTGCATTCCACCTTCCAAGGGCACTAATACTGGTAATAATATTGTTCATGAGGTCAATATTTGATTTTGTTGACCTTCATTTTTGGTAGGATTTTCTTATTTCTGGCAGGGTTTTTCTGTCTTTATGTCTCGGCTTGTTGTCTAGGACTGTAGTTTCAGTCTCTAATTTTTTTTTCTTCTATCCTTTAGTCTCTCTATGGGATCCCATCTTGGGTTTCCCCTTTTTGTAATGTCTATGTAAAAGGTTTCAAGGACCTTTCAAAACCTCCTTTATATCAGTAAAAAAAAAATAGTCCTAAATTTCTTTTAATACAAGAAATAAAATTAAGTAGTGAGGAATATAAGATGCATTAAAAATTATTTACAAATTGTAGACTTGTCTAGCAATTTATTCTATGGGAGCTTCTAGAGGTATTGTGACAATATGAGATGAAGATAAATGGGATGGAAAATTACTAGAAGAAAAAAGTAATTGAGTGATTGGATTATTTTATAGTAAAGAGGAAAACCTTAAAGAGGTTTATATGTGTATGTGCTCCAACTATAATTACTCTTCATGCAAGATGTTAGAAGGATCATAGCATAATTTTATCAAATGCAAAGGAGCTTCTAGAGGTATTGTGACAATATGAGATAAAAATAAATGGGATGAAACTAGATGCAAAAATTAATTGGGTGATTGGCCTATTTTATAGTAAAGAGGAAAACCTCAAAGATAGGGTTACAAATGTATATGCTCCAACTATAATTACATCTCATGTAAGATGTGTTGAGCAAGGTGCAGCAAAAGTATTGTCATTATTGTCAACGCAGACAGAAATTGATGCAGTTGAAGCAATGGACAAGAATTCAGAGGTCAGTTAGATCAAGTACAGTGAAATTCCAAGAAAACAGAAGTGACCCAGATTCAAAAATTTGCAGAAAAAGACAAGAAAACTGTCGCGATATCGCGGCATGTTTTCTATCACGATTTCGTGACGTGTTCCATTTTCACGGTGCAAGTGAAGGAGAGTGCAGGAAAGCGAAAAGTGTCACGATTTCGTGACATGTCCCGTTTTCACGGGCAAGAGGAAAAAAATAGCGAGAGGCTGCGAATGTGTCACGATTTCTCGACATGTCTCGTTTTCGCGGATAGGAAACAAAAAAGAGCTGGAGGCAGCAAATGCATCGCAATTTCGTGACATGTCCTGTTTTCGCAGGCAAGAAGCAAAAAATAGCGAGAGGCTGCGAATGTGTCGCGATTTCGTGACATGTCTTATTTTCGCGGGTAGGAGACAGAAAAGATCTGGAGGCAGCAAATGCGTCGCGATTTCGTGACATGTTCTATTTTTGCGGGTGTATGCCATGATAAGGTTGAGGAGGATGAAAACGTCGTGATATCACGACAGGTCAGGTTTTCGCGGTCAACAGTCCAAAAAAAGTCAAATGGGCAAAAATGTCGCGATATCGCGACAGGTAACAGTTTGGCGGGTAAAAGTCGAAGGAGCATGCACAGTGAAAGGTGTCAAAAAAGTGCAAAGGAAAATCATGCAGCCAGTTACGTAAGAGTTAACTAGAGTCAGATCTACAGTTACACAGTGACAGGTGTTGAAAAAGCATTTGAACAGCCGTATTTGTAGAATTTGAATAGCTGCATATGGAGAATCGAAAGAGCATTCGAAAAACCGTATATGGAGAATCATAAAAGCATTCGAACAGCCGCATATGGAGAATCAAAAATGCATTCGAACAATCGTATATGCAGAATCGTAAAAGCATTCGAATAGCCGTATTTGCAAAATTCAAACAGTCACTTATGAAAAGAGAAAATCATTTGAACAGATAGAGTATGTCATTCGACTACATGAAAAATTATAAAATTCATAGAAGACGAGGAGTCTCGATGAAGAAAAGGGGTTATAAAAGTATAGTAGTGCAGAGATTCAGGTTGCTGTTGTTAGAGTGAAATTACTGTGAAAAGAGGGTTAGAAGAGGGCCAAGAGAGAAATAAGTAGAGCTGTGAGTGTGTGCAGAGTTTGTTTAATTACAGACCAATCAGGGTCATGTAAAAAGTGAAGACATTTTTATGTCATTTTAATTGCTCAAAATTGCAGTCTAAGTTGGTGCTTGGTACTAGGGGTTGGTGCTCCTATCTGTTGCAGCAAAAAATTAAGGGGTTGGTGCTCCTTCCAGTAGATGCTGGTAAAGTGTTTGTAAAATTGGTATTTTGCAAAGACTAGATTTGGATTGGAGTCCAAGCAGTAATTTTTGAAGAGTAGCCAAATTGGTGAACCTTGGTATATTGTGTGTTGTGGTGTGCTCTCTTGTTCAATTTGCTTTTTTGGTTTTCAAGTTCTCTTTGCTTCATTTTTAAATTCTATACATTTGAATTTTAATAGATACACTGATTCACCCCCCCCTCTCAGTGTCATTGTGTGAATATCAATTGGTATCAGAGCCAAGTTTCTTGAACAAGCTTAATCAGCTAAGGTGATCTTGGAAGAAACACAATGGCAGGTGGTGAAGGATTCTCATCCAACAAAGCTCCCTTGTTCGATGGAACTAATTACACTTTCTGGAAACTCGGGATGCAGACATATCTAAGTGCATTGGGATACGACATTTGGGATTCTGTAGATAGTGGATACACAACACCCACTACTCCTCCAAAAGATACTGCTGAGAAGAAAAAATTTGAGAACAACTCCAAAGCAAAGAATGCCATAATGTGTGGGCTTGTAGACAGTGAACTGATAAGAGTCATGAGCTGCAAATCGGCAAAAGACATGTGGGATAAACTGAAGAGCATCCATGAAGGAGACAACAATATCAAGGAAGCCAAGCTGCAAACTCATCGAGCTCAGTTCAAAGCATTACAAATGAATGAAGATGAGAACATAGAGGCTTATATGCTAAGATTCAATGGAATCATTAATGCAATCAGAGGACTCGGTGAAGAAATTGATGATGCAGTTGTCATGAAAAAGGTTCTCAGAACTCTTCACAAATGATTTAACTCCAAAGTTTCTGCAATAGAAGAGGCAAAAGATCTAAACAATTTTAGCATGGATGAGCTGCATGGTTCCTTGACTGCATACGAAATGAGAATAGGACAAACTAAGCCTATAGACAGAGAAGCTGCTTTTAAAGCACACAAGAATATAAAATTTGAACATGAATTTGAGGATGAAGAGACACTGGATGAAACGGAAGCTAATTTTGTTCGAAAACTCACAAAGAGAAAAGAAAAATATAGAGGAAATCTACCATTTAAGTGATTCAATTGTGGAGGAGTCGGCCATTTTGTAGCCAAATGTCCAATGCATGAGAAAACCAAAAATGGTGAAGGGTCACACCAAGAAAAATGTGACTGGAAGAAGAAACAAAATTTTAGAAAGAACAACTTCAAGAAGAAAAGCTTCATATCCAAGAATGTCAGCTCTTCTGAAGAAAGCTTAGGTGAGGATTCTGAAGAAGAAACAAGTGAAGCTCTGTTCATGGCACTTGAAGAAGAAAGAACAAAATAAAATCAAGAAGTTGATGAAAACTTTAAGGATGAGGCTAAAGTATATCTGGAAGGAGAATTGGTTGTTGCACTTGAAGAGTTGAGTGTAGAAAGGAAAAAGAATAAAAAGTTTTCAAAAAAACTAGAGGATGCCACTGACATAATAAACAGTTTGAAAATACAGACAGAGGAATTCAAGAAAAATTTTGAAGTTCTTGATGAACAATTAACTGTAAATACAGTTGAATGCAACAATCTAGAAGAAGACATTATTAAGTTAAGGATATAGCTAGAGGAGATGAATAGAAAATTGAGTTGTTTTCATAAGTTTGAAGAAAGTACTGTAAAGCTGGATAAAATGTTAAATAACCAAAGGCCTTCCGGCATCAAATTTGGTTTAGGCTTCGATGAAGGAGAATCATCAAAGGGTTCAAAGGCCTTAAATGTAGAACCTATAAAGAAAGAAGAAAAGATCAGGGTTGATCAAGAAAAAACAAATCATGCCAAAGAAAGCAATAATGACAAGACTCAAGAAGAGTACTGACAACAATGGATTCACCAAAGTCACATATCAAAGAAGAAGAAGATTCATGGCTCCTACTTCAAGCTGGCAAAGACCTGCACCCAGGTTTAATCATTCTTTTTCTGGTTATTTTTTTAAATGCAATGCTTATGGCCATAAGATTTCATATTGCAGTCATAATGTATCTCAAAGGAATTTCATCAGTAGAAATGTTTTTTCTTCTTTAATGAATTATGCAGTTGAATGTTATAATTGTCATAATTTTGGACATATTGTAAGAAACTGTAGAAGCACTTTTGCATCAAATATTTATCAAGGTAGAAAATCTCAACCAAATGGGTTGAAACAAAACAAGAAATTTCCTAAAAAATAGGCACATGCTAATGAAAGGGCAAAGGCAAAACAAGTAGCCAAATCTATCATCAAACCAGAATGGAAAGAAAAGGAATCTTTGATTGTTCAGAATGCTTTTAAAGCACAGAACAAATCTGCACCATGGATACTTGACAGTGGATGCTCCAGTCACATGACAGGTGACAAGCAAAAATTTGAAAAGTTATAGAATTATGAAGGTGGTTCTGTGAAATTTAGAAATAATTATGGAGCAAAGATAGTTGGAAAAGGATCAGTCAAGATCAGTGATGGAAAGATAAAATCAAAAGAAGTCTTGTTTGTGATTGGTCTGAAGCATAACTTGCTGAGTGTAAGTCAAATTTGTGACCGAGGTCATGAAGTCATTTTTAAGAAGGAGGGCTGTGAAGTGAGAAAAGCACACAGTGGGAAACTGATAGCTATTGGATCAAGGACTTCTGGTAATCTATATACTCTCTCAAAAATTGCAGAAGGAACATGCTTGATTGGATAGGAAGATGAAAATTGGCTATGGCACAAGAGGCTCGGTCATATTAGTTTTGACAATATGGAAAAAATAATTTCAAAAAGAGCAGTAAGAGATATACCAACCATTGGCAAACCAGTAAATAGCATTTGTGCTTCATGTCAAAAAGGAAAGAAAACCAGATCCACATTTAAATCAAAGGAATACTTCACCAGCAAACCATTGGAGATAATTCATACTGATTTGTGTGGACCCATGAGAACTCAAAGCATAAATGGTGACAAATACTTTATGTTGTTCATAGATGACTACTCCAGGATGACATGGGTATTATTTTTAAAGCTTAAATCAGATGCCTTTGATATGTTTAAGATTTTTAAAAAATAGGTTGAAAATCAAACTGGAAAGAGGATTAAATTCCTAAGATCAGACAAAGGAGGAGAGTTTATTTCAGAAGAATTTGCATAATACTATCAAAAATATGGGATAAGAAGACAGTTTTCAGCAGCAAGGACACCTCAGCAGAATGGTGTTGTAGAAAGGAAGAACAGGACAGTGCAGGAAATGGCACGGACAATGCTGGCTGAGAACAAAATAACTAACTGATTTTGGAAAGAGGCAATCCATACTGCAGTTTACATTCAAAATAGGTGCATGCTAAGACCGCATGAAAGCAAAACACCTTATGAGCTGTGGTTCGGCAGAAAGGCAATAGCAAGATATTTCAAAGTATTTGGTAGCAAGTGCTACATCAAACGGACTGAAGATAATCTCGGTAAATTTGAAGATAGATCTGATGAAGGTATTTTTCTTGGTTACTCAACAAAAAGCAAAGCCTACACATGTTACAACAAGAGGCTAAAGAAAATTGTTGAGAGTGCTGATGTTAAAGTTGATGAAGGTAGAGACCAAGAAATTTCTTATCAAGAAAACTACCCTATTTATGAAGAAGTCATTGAAGGAGATGATGAAAAGGAAATAGAAGAGAATCATAAAATTGATCCAGATGTTTTAAAAACTGACTCAAAGGAAGAAGAAAACAAGAAATTTAAAACAGTGAAATGTGCAGAAAAATCATCCCAGTGAACAGATTATTGGGGACCCCACTGATGGTATTCAGACAAGAAGAGCAGTAGTGCAGAACTATTCTCTGTTATCTAGCATTGAACCTAAAAATGTTTTCGAAGCAAGCACATATGAAAGTTGGATGAAGGCAATTAATGAATAACTAGATCAGATTGAGAAAAAAAAAACCTGGGAATTAGTACCACGGCCAACAAATAAAAACATAATTGGCACTAAATGGATTTTTCGAAATAAATTAAATGAAGATGGACAAGGTTGTCGGAAATAAGGCAAGATTGGTCCGTAAAGGCTATGCTCAGGTTGAAGGCATTGATTTTGAGGAAACCTTTGCACCGATAGCCAGACTAGAGGCAATCAGAATGTTTCTAGCTTTAGCAGTCCATAAAAATTTCAAAGTATATCAAATGGATGTAAAATCAGCATTTCTGAATGGAAAACTAGAAGAAGAGGTTTACATTGAATAGCCAGATGGCTTCCAACTTGGTGACAATCCAGATTTTGTTTGTAGGTTAAAGAAAACATTATATGGTTTGAAACAGGCACCCAGAGCATGGTATGCAAGGCTGGATAACTATCTAATTAAACAAGGGTTCAAGAAAGGTTTGGTGGACAACAATTTATATGTCAAAACAGAGAAGGGCCATCTTATTGTTCTTGTTGTTTATGTAGATGATATAATATTTGGCAAGCGAGATGGATGAATATTGCAAAGACATATCAACTAAAATGAAGAAAGAATTTGAGATGTCTATGATTGGTGAACTTTCTTATTTTCTAGGACTACAGGTCAATCAAAATGAAAAGGGAATTTTTATTTCTCAAGTTAAATATGTAAAAGAAATGCTGAAAAAGTTCACAATGGAAGATAGTAAACCAGTTAGCACTCCCATGACAACAGTGCCAAGTTGAGCAAGGATGACAAATCTCCGGATGTAGATCAAACAATGTACAGGTCTATGATTGGAAGCCTGTTGTATTTAATAGCCACTAGACCAGATATATTACAGGCGGTATGCATGGTTGCAAGATTTCAGGCTAGTCCCAAAGAAACTCATGTGACAGCTGTAAAGAGGATCTTCAGGTACCTCAAGGGTACTATGGATTATGGGTTGTGGTACCCAAAATGTAAATACTTCACGTTGATTGCATATTCTGATGCAGATTGGGCAGGATGTATTGATGACAGAAAGAGTACCAGTGGAGGAGCATTTTATCTTGGAGACAGGCTGGTAGCATGGCACAGCAAGAAACAAGAATCAGTCTCTCTATCCACAGCAGAGGCAAAATACATTGCAGCAACATCCTGTACATAGATATTATGGATGAGACAAACGTTGAAAGATCTTGGTATTCACTTCAAAGAACCAATATCAATAAAATGTGATAACACTAGTGCTATCAACATATCCAAGAATCCGGTTATGCATTCTAGAACCAAACATATTGCGATCCGGTATCATTTCTTGAAGGATAAAGTTGTTGAAGGAGAGGTCAAATTGGATTTTGTTCCAACTACAGAGCAGGTAGCTGATATATTCACAAAACCATTGCCCAAGGAAGTTTTTGAGTACCTTCGAAATAAGTTGGGAGTGGTCACAATTCCCAAGAACTGACTATCATTTGGGATCACATTCTTAGGGGGTGCATTTATGCCTATACTTATAGTTTTGCTTATATTTATGATTTTTGCTAACTATAACAACATTTTTCTGAGAGTGGTGTGCATAGACTCAGGGGGAGTCTGCAGAAGCCCTTTGGTATTATTGTCAAAGGGGGAGAAGAATTACAGGAGAGTGCATAAGTGTTGCCAAAAATTCCAAAGGGGGAGATTGTTGAGCAAGGTGCAGCAAAAGTATTGTCATTTTTGTCAACACAGACAGAAATTGATGCAGTTGAAGCAATGGACAAGAATTCAAAGGTCAGTCAGATCAAGTACAGTGAAATTTCAAGAAAACAGAAGTGACCCAGATTCAAAAATTTGTAGAAAAAGACAAGTAAGAAAACTGTCACGATATCGCGACATGTTTTCTGTCGCGATTTCGTGACATGTTCCATTTTCACGGGTGCAAGTGAAGGAGAGTGCAGGAAAGCGAAAAGTGTCACGATTTTGTGACATGTCTCGTTTTCACGGGCAAGAGGCAGAAAAGAGTGAGAGGCTGCGAATGTGTCACGATTTCGTGACATGTCTCGTTTTCGCAGGTAGGAGACAAAAAAGAGCTGGAGGCAGCAAATGCGTCGCGATTTCGTGACATGTCCCATTTTTGTGGGCAAGAGGCAAAAAAGAGTGAGAGGCTGTGAATGTGTCGCGATTTTGCGACATGTCTCGTTTTTGTGGGTAGGAGACAGAAAAGAGCTGGAGGCAGCAAATGCGTCGTGATTTCGTGACATGTTCTATTTTCGTGGGTGTATGCCATGATAAGGTTGAGGAGGATGAAAACATCATGATATCACGACAGGTCAGGTTTTCGTGGTCAACAGTCCAGAAAAAGTCAAATGGGCAAAAATGTCGCGATATCGCGACAGGTAACAGTTTGGCGGGTAAAAGCCGAAGGAGCATGCACAGTGACAGGTGTCAAAAAATTGCAAAGGAAAATCATGCAGCCAGTTACGTAAGAGTTAACTGGAGTCAGATCTGTAGTTACATAGTGACAGGTGTTGAAAAAGCATTCGAACAGCCGTATTTGCAGAATTCGAATAGCCGCATATGGAGAATCGAAAAAGCATTCGAAAAGCCGTATATGTAGAATCGTAAAAGCATTCGAACAGTCGTATTTGTAGAATTCGAACAACCGCATATGAAGAATCGAAAATGCATTCGAACAGCCGTATATGCAGAATCATAAAAGCATTCGAACAGTCGTATTTGTAGAATTTGAACAATCGCTTATGAAAAGAGAAAATAATTTGAACAGTTAGAGTATGTCATTCGACTGCATGCAGAATTAGAAAAGTCATAGAAGACGAGGAGTCTCGATGAGGAAAAGGGGTTATAAAAGTATAGTCATGCAGAGATTCAGGTTGCTGCTGTTAGAGTGAAATTACTGTGAAAAGAGGGTTAGAAGAGGGCCAAGAGAGAAATAAGCAGAGTCGTGAGTGTGTGCAGAGTTTGTTTAATTGCAGACCAGTCAGGGTCGTGTAAAAAGTGAAGACATTTTTATGTCATTTTAATTGCTCAGAATTGCAGTCCAAGTTGGTGCTTGGTACTAGGGGTTGGTGCTCCTATCTCATTGCAGCAAAAAATTAAGGGGTTGGTGCTCCTTCTAGTAGATGCTGGTAAAGTGTTTGTAAAATTGGTATTTTGCAAATACTGGATTTGGATTGGAGTCCAAGCAGTCATTTTTGAGGAGTAGCCAAATTGGTGAACCTTGGTATATTGTGTGTTGTGGTGTGCTCTCTTGTTCAATTTGCTTTTATGGTTTTCAAGTTCTCTTTGCTTCAGTTTTAAATGCTGTAGATTTGAATTTTAATAGCTACACTGATTCACCCCCCCTCTCTCAGTGTCATTATGTGAATATCAAGATGTTAGAAGGATCATAGCATAATTTTATCAATTCAATAATTATTCAAAGCTCCAATTTTCCAACTATAATTACTCCTCATGTAAAATTTTGGAATGATCGTAGAATAATTTTTTCAAATACAATAATTATTCATAACTATGATCTATGAATTCTTATGAGGGAATTAAAAATATTTTGTCTTCAAGAAAAGAAGGGAAACACTCATGGAGTTTTTAAATTAAATCAATATTTTACTTCATTTATCAACTTCAATGACCTTTCCTATTTTATTCCTTTAATTTTTTAATACACATGGGATAATAGATGCATTGGGCAAAATTCATATAATAGAAAGATTGGATATATTTTTTTATGAAACAAATGGTTATAAATAGTGTATGCAATCTCTTCATACATTTTATTAGGAGCATGATCATGATCAAAGTGTAAACCCTCTCTCTTGAATTATAATTTACTCAATAATGGTTATCCAAAGTTATTTTACTTTCTGTCTCTATGGCTTCAAGACCCTAATTTCTTCCAAATGGTTATGGTCCGGTGGTATGAAGCAAAAATTGAATTTTTATGTATATATAGGTTTTTTCAAAATATTAAATATCTAAATGGAAAAACAAACATCTAAATTTCAACTATTTTAGTAATATAATTATAGAAAAGTAATAAACTATATATCAGCTAAAAAAATTACAACATATGGTAGAAATCAATATAACAAATCATAACTTTTATGTGGAAAAAAATAATTAATTTCCGATTATCATAATATATTGAAAACTAAGGAATCATATCGGTTCCAAAAATCTAGGGAAAGATGACTCAAGAAAGAAGATAGGGGTAGCAAATATTTTCATGCTATAACAAAAACATTTTTTTCTTTTTAATGCATAAAAAATATTTCAACTCTAGATAGAAGAGTTATTGAGGAAGAAGATGACATAAGGAAGGAAGCAATTAATAATTTCAAAGATGTCATGTTTAATGTTGGGCAATACAAGGATGGTGAAGATAAGCTTTTACAAAATATTTCATCAATTATCACTTAGGGACAAAACAAATGCTTAATGAAGAAGATATTTATGGAGGATCTACATAAGGCACATTTCTCCTTTCATCCAAAGAAGGCATATGGTCTTGATGTATTTCTTACAATTTTCTTTCATTTTTTTTGGAACATGTTGATTGAAGGGTGATATGTTAAATTTAGTTGAAGATGCATAGAAAAATAAGGATACAATAAGTGAGATTAATTCCACTTTTATTATATTGGTTTCCAATAAAGACAATAAAATATGTTGATAAGTTTATCCAATAAGCCTTTGTAATGTGTTCTATAAGATAATTTCAAAAATTATAATAAACACCTTGCAAAGCATTATAGATTGTGCTATATAAAAGGAACAAGGTAATAAATCAATTTTTGATGGTGTAATCATTGCACAAGACACTATGCATTCTCTTCATTCCATATAAAAGTTAGGTATGCTTATGAAATTAGATATGAACAAAGCATATGATAGAGTTCGCTAAAGTTTTTTATATGATATTTACAAAAAAAAAAAATTAACCAATACTGGTTTGGATGGATTAGATGTTGTTATAGGAATTCAAATTATTCTATTTTGATCAATAGATCTTTTACTAGATACTTTGAGTCATCTTGTGGACTTGCTAGGGTGATTCACTATCTCCTCAGGATGATGATTCATGATCTTCTTATTTAATATTCGTGTGGGTGCATTAGGGAGAGTTTTCTCAAAGTAAAAACTATAAGGAAAGGCTACTAGATAGTTGATTAATACTATAAAATCTAGGAAGAGTATGAGGATACCCCAATAGTGTGTTGTTGTCATTTCATCTTGGTGGTTTCATTTCAAATCACGAGGTGGGAGACCCCTTCTTGCTATAACCCTAGGAAGTGTGGTCCCCAATTGTGTCACTCATTGTACTTCACATTACTAAAAAAAAAAAAATCTAAGATTTTTTTGGAAGCTACAAATTTATTCCATGAAATGCATCCATTAATACCAAAAAAATAACTTTTATGTATAATGGAACAAACAAAATTGTCTTAGGCAATGAATTTAAGGATTATATTTTCAAAATTTAAAATTTTATAAAACCATAAAATGAAATTCAAATTAATTATAAAGCTTTTATTTTTAACAAAAAACCACTTTGTTCACCATAAAATAGTATTTTTTATGGTATTATTTAATTTTAATTTTTTAAAGTATATTGAATATAACTTTATTTTTTTTAATATTAAATAATATTACTTATTAAAATTTATAAAAATGTTGTAGGGAAGAAATTATATAAGTAATAATAATGAATAAAAATTAAATAATTTTTTTTTTTTTTTTATAAATATTAATGAAAGGAAGCAAAGGTAACAAATGCATAAAAGGATCAAGTTTTTTTTGTTTATGACCAAGACTTCACATTCATATCATACGTATGTAGAGGATATTTTTAGAAAAACATATAGTTTTGTAAGAATATTATGAATTTGTTTAAAATACTTAATTTTATAAGAAAATTAATTATAAAGGCTTGGATATTTTTTATAAAAAATTGAAAATATTATTGTTAAAAATAGTCTCTTAAAAAATATTTCACTTAGGTTTTTAGGTGCTTATCCTCATGGACATGATGTCAACATCTTCTTCGATTTCAACTTAAACTCTCCTGTCTGACAATGCAACATACGGAACTACTGAGACTAGTAAATCACTCTTTTTTTTTCCACTTTTTCTTAAAAATTGTTTAAAGGGCAATCCAATGTAGCTGATATTTTAAAATAGAAAGCATAGGCAGATTTTAGACGACCGGATAAAAATAAATAAATTAAAAAAAACCATATATTAGAGTATTCTAGATAATAATAAAAATTAAAAAAGAACGTAAAGAGCATGTCATATATAGACATATTTCTTATTGTCCATTTCGAACTCCGATGAAAATGTAGGGACTATCGATTAATAAATAAGAGAGCATGTATGAGATAATTCATACATAATTCATTGCAAGCAGAGTGAAATAATTACGTTTGCATGCAAAACAACGAATGGCATTTTGCAGTGGAATATTTTTGTCACTATTTAAGGTGCGGTTAGTTGGTAGATCGTTGACAAGTGGTTGTGGAATTTAACGAGCTAATGTTGTATATTATATTTTAATTATTAAATAAAAATATTAAATAATATTTATTATAAAATTTATTTTAGGGGAATTGACAACTGCCTTTTTCTTTTTTAACAACTGGTCACATGATCAAATCGCATTGCCTCCTATCGTAGCCTTAAATCATGGAAATACCACTATAACCCCTACCTAGCCTAATCATGGAAATACCACTATAACCCCTACCTCGCCTTGGTAAACACGCCGGAGTGAGGGAGACCCCAATGGCTCAGGGTTGGTACCGTTGTCATCAAAGCTTGCACACACTCAGGCTTGCACACACTCAAGATTCTAATCAGACTACTACCTTTGCCCTAAAGTGGTACATGAATTTTATATATTTTAAGGATAAAAATTTGTCTTTATTTTTATGGTACATGATTTTTTTTTTTATATTGGTATTATTTGCTTTTATAATTGATTTTTCTTGATTCTCCTATCTATTAATAAAATATTATAATATTATAAATTTCATAACTTTTCTCATATGTTTTTTTTTTTCAATAAGTTTAGAGATTGAGATGTGTTGTATTTAAGATCATTGAGTGAACGTTTTTGTATGAAGATAGAAATTTTTTAAGAAGCTTCCTATGTGGATTAGGCTTTTTAACTTCCATATTAGCTTATAAATAAGGATGTCTTGAAGAATATTGGAGATATTAAGGAAAGTTCATTCATAAGCCACTAACTACTAAGGAGTCAAGGTATGTTGCATACACCTCAATATGTGTTGAGATGGATATATCAACACCTTTACCACGTGTTGTGATGGATATTTCAATACCACATTTAATTCATATTATATCAAAATGAAGAAAATAGGATCAAGAAAAGGATTATGAAAACATTGCATTCATATTCTTATGCCTCAAATGTTATGAGATTAGACACATGACAAGAGATTACAAAGTGAAAATAATGGAGAAATGGATGGATATTTTTGAATGGGTTAAAATTCAATGTCAAGCAAGGAGATTATATCATAGTATAAGATGGGTGATAAAAAGGATATTTTGCTTTCAAGAAAGTGATAAAGAAAGCCACTATGAATCATCAAATTAAAAATACCATTATAGTTATTTGAATCAACGTTTATAAAAACAAAATGATACAAGATATGAGGATGTACAATGTACAAGTTTAAACTCAAAAGTTAAAATTATGAAGGAATATGGGGAGGCAAATTTTAAAGTAAAGGAGGTGAAACTATCAAGGTTAATCTAGGGAAATCATCTTCATTTTTCTCAAGTAGTATACAATCTTCTCCTTGCAATAAAAATACAAGTAGTACAAATTGTATCCTTTTTTTTTGTAAATAAAAGTCTTCATTAATTACCGGGTTTTGCAGGTTAACCCAAAACCTATTACAATATCCAGCCTTCTGCTGAGATTGTAGATCCTAGTCATCCTTGAAACTTTCTTACTAGAAATTGTGTTGAATCCCCTACAACACCTTACTAACAAAGCACACCCATACCTAAACATAACTGTAAACATTACTTACATTGACAGGAATTGAAGTTTGGAACTTTGCACTTATGAAACCTGTTTTTTGCCCATTTCCTATTCTCTGTCGAAATCTTCCAAGGCTTACACCCGGTTACCTTCATTTCCAATTTGGTATGATTTAGAGGGAAACCCCATATTATTACTAGCTCCATGGGAAAAGAACACCCATTCATCTTTCTCCTTAACGGGTAGGTTTATTTTCATGACTAATAATGTTTTCCACTTCACGTGGCACACCTTGTGTCCATGTCACCAAACTACCAACATCAACACCTATGTTGGCTAATTTTTCAGCTGACCTATTGGCCTCATGGTACACGTGATGAGCCCTCCTATTCTGTCTTGCCGCAAAAAGGATCCTCACTTCATGGATGACTCCCTCGATTCTCCATGGAGGTTTTTTTCCATTGGTTAACAAGTTGATGATGTTCATAGAATCACCTTCAATCATCAAGTTACCTTGAGTTGCTTGGGCTACTTGCAACCCTCTCCAAAGGGCTCTAGCTTCTGCTTCGTTATTAGTTATGATTCCCAATGGTTCAGTGAAGGCCTTAACCAGATTTCCTTGATGATCCTTGATTATTCCTCTAGCTCCAGCTCTTCCCGAGTTCTCCTTGGTTGCACCATAAAAATTTAGTTTAAACTAACCCTGGGGGGTGGCTTCCAAGAAATCCCATTTCTAGAATTGAGCAAAGGAATGGAAGGTTTTTCCTCAATACCTAAGGCCCGAGATAATTGTTTTTCTTGGGAAATAATTGAGTGGTTCTCATCCACTAAGGTGCTAAGGTTTTCTTTCACAAAGACAATAATCTTGTTGAGGATGGTTTTTGGGTTGTGAATGGTATCCTTAAAAGCTCTATGGTTCCTTTCTAGCCAAATCTGCCAGAGAAATTCACTTTAGGTTTTAAGAACAATATAATAAAGAAATACATATGGAGGATATCCTTGGAAATTTAGGGTTTTAAGGGTAGTATTAAAAAGAAATTACTATGGAGGATCATCCTTGTACTTTAGGGATTCCATGGTAGCATAAAAAAGAAAGTGTTTGTGAGGTTATTCTTTTCATTTCATATTCTCTAAGGCAACATAAATCTTCAAAAGATAAGTCTCATTATGAATATTTTTAGAAAATAGAAGAGATTGATGAATATGAAAGTGTTGGTGGGAATGAAAAAAGGATAGGAATGACCTCTAAGCAAGGACAAACAGAAAGGGAAACTCAAAGGTATATTCATTTAGGAAACCAAAAATAGATATGATAAAAATAAAAAGTGATGAGTAAAACAATATCATGAAATATTAGGGGCATGAATAAGACCCCTAAAAATAATTATTAAGGAATTAATATGTCAATTTAGTCCTAAATTTATTTTAATACAATAAATATTGCAATAATGAACATACATTGAACAAGAGTCTTACATAATTAAATTTGAATGAAACCTACTAGACCAGCCATCCATTAAAGCAATACTTAGCTCATTAAGTGCAAATTATATATTCTAATAATTCCAAACACTATATGAAAATTATGTGAAAGGTGAGCACTTTGATAAAACAGTAAATTTGCATTAACAATAAACATAAGGTTACAAAGTTTAAATAAACGTTAAAATAACCATTTGAGAGAAAAGGGGGGAAAGGAGAAATTAGGGGAGAAGAAAATAAACTCAAATTCTCTTGCCACCCAAAATGCTACCGTCCAACTACCGTCCAGGTAAGGTAAAAGGTAAGTTATCTTTACCCAAGGTAAAATACTTTTTTTAACCTTTTACTAATGGTAATTTTCCAACATTCTCCCCCTTAAAGTTGAGAGGACTAACTATATAGTCTCTCAGCTTTATAAATAGAGCTTTAGCCATGCCTTTGGTGAAGATGTCTGCTAGATTATCCAAAGTGCTATAGTATTGAAGCTCAACTGTCTGTTGTTCCACCATATCTCTTATGAAGTGATACTTCATATCAAAATGTTTTGACCTTTTGTGGTGGATTGGATTATATGCCAACTGTATGGCACTGATATTATCACAATTCAGTTTGGTTGGACCAATTTGTTTTTCGCCAATCTCTTCAAGGATTTTCCTCAACCAGAGGATTTGAGTACTAGCATGAGTAATGGCTATATACTCAGCTTCTGTAGATGATAATGCTACAACAGATTACTTCTTGGAACTCCAATTTATTAATCCTGAACCTAGACTAAAATAGTTCCCTGATGTAGATTTTCTGTCATCTATATTACTGCCCCAATCGCTGTCACTATAACCAATTAACTTCACAGAGTTAGACTTTTGGTAATGGATTCCAAAATCGAATGTACCTTTTACATATCGTAAAATTCATTTGGTTGCTTGAAGATGTAGCTCGGATGGGCATGCCATAAACCGTGATACTAGAGAAACAACATACTGTATATCTGGCCTAGTGTTGGTGAGAAACATTAAACTCCCAACCATGCTTCTGAAATTGGTCAAGTCAACTTTTGGTGCTCCATCTTCTTTGCTTAGTCGGATTCCATGTTCGATTGGTGTTGCAGCTGATTTGCACTGCTGCATAGCAAATTTCTTGATCATGTCATGAGCATATTTTTGTTGACATATGAAGATCCCATTCTTTGATTGATGTACTTCCATTCCTAGGAAGTATCTCATTAATCCGAGATCCTTCATCTCAAATCGATTCATCATGGAGTTTTTGAACTCCATATTCATTTTATTATTACTACCCATAAATATTAGATCATCCACATATAAACAAACTATGAGGATATCTACTCCATTCTTCAAGTAGTATAGATTTGGTTCACTCTTGCTTTTTGTGAAACCATATTTGCTAAAATAGCAATCAATTCATGAGTACCACGCTCGTGGTGCTTGCTTGAGGCCATAAAGTGCTTTTTTCAATTTATAAACAAGGTTCTCTTTTCCTGGTTCTTGGAAACCTTGAGGTTGTTGAACATACACCTCTTCTGTCAGGTATCCATTTAAAAATGCACTTTTCACATCCATGTGTTAAATGTTCCATCCTTTATGGGCTGCCAAGGAAAGAACAGCTTCGATTGTTTCTTGTCGAGCAATCGGAGAAAAGGTTTCCTCATAATCTATTCCATATTTCCGAGTAAAACCCTTAGCTACTAATCTTGCCTTGTGCCTTTCAATGCTTCCATCAGCATTGAATTTGGTCTTATAGACCCATTTACATCCAACACATTTTTTTCCCTTGGGAAGCTTCACAAGCTCCCAAGTATCATTCTTTTTAATTGAGGATATTTCCTCTTCCATGGCATCTTGCCATATACTTTCAGTACATGCTTTTTCATAGCTAGATGGTTCTAGTTGTGCAGACAGCCCAACAAAGCATAATTGACTACATCACCCCTTGGTTCATGAGACTCATCATCTCCCGACATTTGAAGATTTTCAAGTCTTGACAAAATGTCGTCCATATCACTAGCTTGACTCCTAGTGTATCTTTGTTGGAAATTCCTATCCAACATTTGAGAAGATGGATGACTCTGTAGTATGCGCTTTCCTTTATTTGTCTCTTTCCTTTGAGAAACTGGATCTATATCCATCATACTTGGAGCGCTTACAGATCTATGAAATCATTTTGTAGAATTTGGGGGTGCCAACAAAGAAGTACCTCTTGGAATTGGTGTACCACTTAATGTACTTGATGAAGATTCCTGATGTGGAATTTGTGGAGGAGAACTTTTTCCACTGCTTTTCTTGGGTTGTACAAATGTGGGAGGTACTAATGTGGAACTGTTCGAATTAGAGTCAAAATCAACAAATTTTTTATGACCCCATTCTCCCCCTTCATCAAAAATTACATCCTTGGAGATAATGATTTTATGTGTCTTGGGATTGTACAATCTATACCCTTTGGTTGATTCACAATACCCTACAAAAACACATGCTTGACTCTTTGGATCAAGCTTCTTTCTCTTCTCCTCAGGAATGTGTGCATAAGCTAAAGAACCAAATACTCAAAAAATTTGACATTTGGTTTCTTACCATACCATCCTTCATAAGGAGTGATACCATCTAAACTAGAAGTCGGACTTCTATTTAGAATATATGCACTAGTTCTCACTGCATCCGCCCAATAGCTGTATGTGAGATGCTTTGTCTGAAGCATTGTTTGTGCCATTTCAACAAGGGTGTGGTTCTTTCTCTCGGCCACACCATTCTGCTGTGGGGTATAGGCAGTGGTGAACTGCATTTTTATCCCATTTTGCTTACAATAATGTAAAAATTCATTTGAGGAGTACTCTCCTCCTCTATCAGTGCAAAGACATTTGAAAAAGTAGTCACTTTGCTTTTCTACATTATTTTTGAAGTCTATGAAGCAATCAAATGCTTCATATTTGTGTTTCAAAAAATAGATCCAACACATTCTAGAATAATCATCTATGAATGTTAGAAAATAAGAATTGGTTCCAAGGATTTTTGTTTGCATTGGACCACAGATGTCCGAATTTACTAGCTGAAGAGGATAGCTTGCTCTCCACGCTCAGCGTCTTCGAAACTTCGTTCTGGATTGCTTTCCCAAAGCACATGCTTCGCATACCTTCTTATGTTCTGGAATTTTTGGTAGTCCTATCACCATAGCTTGTGATGTTAACATTTTCAAGCTAGCGGAATTGAGGTGACCATATCTCAAGTGCCACAATTCACTTGGATTTGTAATAGCAATGTTTGCAAGTTGAGCTCCCCCTGGCTCACAAAATTTTAGAGGGAATAACCTATTCTTTTTCATAGGTACTTCTGTGATGACACAGTTACAATTGTTTTTATCAAAGATTGTACATTTTATTTCATCAAAAAATAATTTGTAATGCTTCTCCATCATTTGGCCAACACTTAACAAATTGTGTTGTAGTTGTGGAGTATAGTATATGTCATTCACATTTTTAAGGCCTTATTTTGTTGGAACTTCCATAGCTCCAATGCCTTCAACTTGCAAAGATTTATTATCCCCTAACTTAACATGGGATTTGTAATTTGAATCTAATGTAGCAAAGATATTTTCTTTGCCACTCATGTGGTTGGAGCAACCAGTATCTAAAATCCATGTATCTTTAAGATTTTGATCTGGCTGTCCATAAGAGAGAAAAAGATTTGATGGACCTTCTTCTTCTCCATAGAATGAGCCATATTGACTGCTTTGATCTTTTTAAGTCTTTGACCAGCAGTCATGAGCGAAGTGTCCTTATTTCCTATAATTGAAACAAGTTGTTTTAGTCTTGTTACTTCCTCGTCCTTGATTTCCACGGCCTGCATTATCATTTTGGTTCTGATTGGCTCCTCTGTTTTGATTTCCACATTTGTTTTGATTTCCTCCTCTATTTTGATTTCCTCCTCTGTAGGATTTGCTTTGGCCTTTGCCTCTTTGTTGTTGTCCTCTGCCTCGGCCTCTTCCTTATCCTCATATTGCAGTTTCATTCGAAGTGAAGGCTTTGTCATCACCTCCATAGCTTGTTGAAGGTTCTCCTTGAAGTCTCTCTTCATGTGATGTTAATGATCCAATCAAACTATCAAATGTAAGAGTAGAAAGGTCTTTGGATTCTTCAATTATGATGGCAATGTGATTCCACTTAGGAATAAGTGTTCTCAACACTTTCTTCACAATTGTTTCAATTTTTGTGTCATCACCTAAAGTTTGCATCATATCAACTACTCGCTTTGACTCGTACATACGTAGTCACCGACTCTTTCATTTTCCTTCATTCCGAGATTTTCAAAATCTCTTTTTAAGGTCCTGAAGCCTGACTTGCTTCACTTTATCACTTCCTTGGAATCCTTCTTTCAAGGCATTCCATGCATCTGTAGCAGTTAAGTAAGATGTAATTCTAGGAAAGATACTTGGATCTAATGCCGATTGAAGATGGTATAAGGCAAAAGAATTATTTTTCTATGCATCTTTGAAGATCTTCTTGTCATTTGCACTTAAAGTAGTCCAATCTGTTGGAGCAGTGTAATCGTCCTCAATAATATCCCATAGTCCTTTTCTGATGAGTAATGTCCTCATTTTGATGGACCAGTACTCATAATTATCCCCACTGAATTTGGGAATTGGTAGATTATTATGTGATCCCATTATTATCTACTAAAACAAGAAACCTCTCTTATATAGTCTTATTTCAAAAATGCTTTACAAACTATCAAGCCTTGCTTGATTTACAATCATAAACAATTCACTCTTGTTGTTCAGCAATTACAAAATTGTCAGCGACTTGTTCATCGTCGTCTCTGATCAATATTATTTCAGGAGAAGGAGTTTGTAGGATTTCAACTGAATTACTATAATGAGTATATTCAGATCCTTGTGAAGCAATTACCACTTTGTCAGATTGTTCAAATCTGTTGCCAAAGGAGTTATCTTCTGAATCTGCTTCGTATCCTAGATCAAGATTTCTCTATTGTGCAATAACCGTGTTTTGCAACTGTGAAAAAACTATATTTATTCCTAGTGTTCTCACGTGCTCATCAAAGATTTCAACGTTTGTTCTCAGTAACAAACTGCAAAGGGCTTGGTAACATCCTTCCGATATTATCATTTAAGAAAATATCCCATAAATTTTCTTTTACAAAGATTTCCTCTTAGGAATTTTTTTTTTATTTTTTTTTTAAACTTTCAAAGTTTTAAAAAAAAACTTTACAACTATTTCCTCTTAGGAAATGTCTATTATCAACTTTAAATGATAAATAAAACTTTGCAAAAAAAAAATTAAAATTTTACAGTTATTTCCTCTCAGGAAATTACAAAAAATAAAAAAAATATATTTTAAAAAAATTTAAAATTTCCTTATAGTTTTTTCTGAAATTTTTTTTTTTAAACTATTGACCCTGTAGAGGATCGATCGTGCGACCTCGCGGGCATCAATACAAAGGGTAGCCACTGTGCTACCGGGCAGATCCAGGAGCTAAAGCGAGCTCCTTGCCCTTGTTGCTATCGCTAGATCGCGTGAAGCAAAAAAAATGACCCCGTCGAGGTTTGATTGTTCGACCTCACGGGAGTCAAGGCAAAGGGCAAAGGGTAGCCACTGTGCTACCAGGCAGATACGAGAGCTAAAGCGGACTCCCTAGCCTTATTATTGTCGTGTCAAACATGAAGCTATTATTGGCTTCGCGCTTCGGTGCGAAGCAAGTTTTTTTTCTAGGACTTTAGTCCCACATCACCTCTGTGGCGATGTTTCAGCTCTTTAAAAAGAGCAAAGCACACTAAGTGCTTTGATTGCCTGTAGGTAGTCTCTGACAGTGTAGAACACCTTTTGCCTCGGGCCATGCGTAGGTCACCACATCAATGAGCCTCGGGTCATGCGTAGGTCACCACACCACGTCAATGAGCCTCAGGCTGCATGCAGGTCGCCATGCCACGCCATGTCAATGAACCTCGGGCTACGTGTAGGTCACCATGCCACATCACCATGCCACGTCAATGAGCCTCGAGCTGCATGCAGGTCGCCATGCCATGTCTACAGGTCACCACGCCACGTCACCATGCCACGTCAATGAGCCTCTCCAGTGCCTCGAGAATCACATCGATCTGCTCCTACGGGTCGCCTCGTCCAGCTCCACCAGCACCTCAAGAATCACGCTGATCTACTCCTATAGGCTGCCTCGAGATTCGTGTCACCTTGGCTCTTGCGGGCTGCCTCAAGATCCGTGCCATTGCCTCGAACTACGGGCCCCACCGCCTCGGGATTCAGGCCGATCTCGGCTCTCAGCTCTGATACCAAATGTGAAAGGTGAGCACTTTGATAAAACAATAAATTTGCATTAACAATAAACATAAGGTTACAAATTTTAAATAAACGTTAAAATAAACATTTGAGAAAAGGGGGGAAAGGAGAAATTAGGGGAGAAGAAAATAAACTCAAATTCTCTTGTCGCCCAAAATGCTGCCGTCCAACTGCCATCCAGGTAAGGTAAAAGGTAAGTTATCTTTACCCAAGGTAAAATACTTTTTTTAACCTTTTACTAATGGTAATTTTCCAACAAATTAATCCAAGTAGCAATTCAATTTAGTAGTATTCACTATAGCAAAATTAACTAGTCATAGAGTGCAATAGAAATGCATTAAAACATAAATTTCATTCATAAAAACCTAATAATGCAACCACAATGGAGGACAAATAGCTTCACTTTTCATTAATTGGTAGTAGTCATCATACAACATATATTCAAGTGAATGCTATAGAGTTAACTCTCATTATGAGGTGTATTGAGTTATTTATAAATTGCTATGCAAATATTGTAGCTCAAATTTTTTAAAAGTTTGTTATAGGTTTATTAGAAATAGCATGGCAATAAATGCTCATGTGAGCAAAGGTTATTTTCATGCCCTACACTATCATGTTTATGCGGTAGGTCCAAGTTTCTTTATCTAACTTTAGCTTCGATGTGCCTTCAATAGATATTTTGGTATTCAACTATCATCTTCTACAATTTTCTTGGCCACTAAAATGGTCTATCAAACTTGTTGCTTCCAAGCCCTAAACTACCTTGGTTTTGAGGAGCTTTTAGTGGTTACAAATTTTGAAAATATCAAGTTGAGAAAAGGGATATTCCCAGGTGATTTGAGTTGATGGTAGGGCATGTAGCAATGTCAGGCCCTTTTGATTGCTTTGGAGGTCTTTTGAGACAAATTCAAACTTATAGAAGGGTTTGTCTAACCCCGTATCTCAAAATGTCTGGATTTTTTCCTTTTTGAGCAATGCTTTGACCTTTTTATTTTATGCAATTCCATATCTTAGTAGCACTCTTGTTGATGTAGTCACTTTTGGAGGTTTGATTTTGCTATATTTTGGAATTTTGGTGCAATTTTAGACTTCCATGATGCTTATGATGATGTAAGCATTTTCAAATTCTAGCTTTAGTTCATTTTGGCCTTCTAGTTTCTAGAATTTCGAAGTACCTTTTGATGAGAACTAGAAAGGCCTATCTTTGTTCCATTTTGATCTAGAATGATGTCAAAATTGCATCGTTCTAGTTTACTTGTTTCTAGACTTTGTTAGCACTTTGGTTGGCATCATCTCTATGGATTTTTGGTACTGATTAATCTTGGATCTGCATATTGCTAAAACATTTTGAGACAGTCAAATTTTCTTATACAAAAGGAATTATGTTTATAACTATGGATCTATTGGAATGTACTTTGACCACCCAAAAATTTATCTCTATATCAATGCATTGAAGTCCTTACCAACTTGTTTCTAATGCTATGATGCTTTGACTAGCTTTTGAATCATTTTCCTTGGAAAATTTGAAGTAAAATTTTAGCAAAACAACAATTTGACTTGATTTTTAAGGGCTTGTAGTTGTGGTCATCATTATGGCCTACACCAAAAAAAATACCAAATGGATAAAAGTCCTAAATATATAGAAGTGCCAAACAAATATAAGCATTATATAGACAAAAGTGGCAAATAGATAGAAGCTTCTAATAAAGCAAAAAAATAATTTAATAAGCTAGTAGCACTACTAGTATGTACTTACAATCATAGAATCTATAAAACCTAAATAGACTAAAATAATAGATAGCACAAATGGACTTGTCTAGGGATCTACTAAAAAATTATTGTTCTCAATAGAGGGATCAAGCCCTTTTTACTTTCATGATGATTTGATAAAAATAACAAATGATAATCTAAATAAATAATATCATACAAAATATTGGAACATGCTAAAAAATATAAAGTATACAAAAATTAAAGAAAAAATGTAAATCCCTGCTTAGAACCATAGTTCTACCCTAATGTGTCATGGATTTATGATGGGTTAAGGTTGTTTGATATTCTTTTGAGATGTCTCTTCTTGATTATAGATTTTTCATATCTTCAATGTGTCTTCAATGCTCAAGCCAATCTAGAAGCATGTACCCATGGATTAATAGTATCTCAACTATACACGAAGTTAAGCTTCATAAATGTAGTAACATGTAAGTCCCAAAAAATCCAATCTCAATAGTGTGTACCTACCAAGATATGAAAATTAATATGCTAATAAAAAATTTGACGATCAAAGACAAATTGAAGATCCAATATTAATTCATGAATCAAGATTGAAGATCTAGATTTATTAAATGCTTTATGCCTCCTCCAAGGGTAGTTTTATAGAACACCAAACTCCTTGAAATGTATATTATGAGATTTTACATAAAAGATAATATATCTAGTTATGTAGGTGAGGTATCTAGTTCTACAATTGATATGTATAGTTCTAGAAGTGACCTATCTAGTTCGATAGGGAGATACAATGTGTTTCCAATAGTAGGAGGTGAATTATCAATCATAGGTAGGTACATGGAGTTAAATGGCTTAACTGCCAATTGCATACTCTAATTGGTGTAGTTAACTATATTTGTTGGTATTTAAACAAGCCAATCATGTGCTAGATGGTACAAAAGGTGAGATCCATGAGGAATGGGTGATGACACATAGTTAGACCGCCAAATATTGAGTTTTCATGGTGGATATATAGAAGCAATAAATAGGAAAAAACACTAAAATGAAAGAACTAAATTTGATAAAAGCCCCATATAGACCATATGATGCTATTGTTATTATAGAAGCATCATATAATCTATATGATGTTATCATATAGGCTTGGCATACAGTGCTATTATTTCTAGGGTTTTTAGGTGTCTGGGATTAGACAAACATGAGTAGTTTATACTCATTGGAAATATAATTTTGATATATTTCCAATGGTACTACTTTTATAAAAAACTTAAATCTTTACAATTTTTTATAATCATTAAAGGTGATGTTTCCTTTGACCTTGAATTTTGTATAGAAGGGATCAATTTTCTTAGTTCATGAAAATGGTTTTTCAATGATGCAATTGGTGTCTAGGAAGCATGAAAAATTACCTGTCTATATTATCCTTTTTGATGCATTTATTATATAAAATGAATAAAAAATCATCATAGATATCCCAACCTATGGCATAAAATGGGGTATTTATTTTGTTGGGGTTAGGTCTATGGGTGATGCAATTTGATGCCCTAGCATAACCCATTAAGATTTAGATAGGAGATAAAATTGAGGAAACTCAAAAGTGCATGAAATAAGGAGGATTTCGTTTAATGATGCTTAAATTATATTGCAATCAAACCTTAGGTCATAAAGATCTAGTTAGATTTATTAGAGTTGGAGGGAAATGGTTTGAAATTTAGTAAGGGTAGAAAACAAATTTGGAGGGAAGTGAGAGGGGGGAGGGATAAATGCATGGGTGAAATAAAAAGTGAGTTAATTTTTCTATTCAAAGGAGAATGATATAGAGACAATATATTGAGTTGTGAAGATGGCTAAGAAGAGGTAATTGAGACAATAAGGAGAGGTTGTGTGAGTCGTAGAGCAAGGAGAAGTTGTTCTAGTAGAGGTAAGGAGTGATAACATTTGCTTTTATTCATTTTTATTTTATTTATTTAACATTATATAATTTTTTTTAGGGGGGTGTGTCATTGTTTTGCATACCTTAGGTAAAATTTTGAGCCCAAAATCCATTCTTATGCTAGATTTTTCATCTATGTGGAAATTTTGTTGTTGTGCAATGATATTGTAGCTATTTGGTATTTTTTTTTGTGCAATGATATTGTAGCTATTTGGTATTTTTTATTGTGCAATTCTTCTATGTCTATAATGCACTTTTGTTGTATAGCACTTCCATGCTTATATGACAGTTATGTTATCATATAACTCTTGTATCATCAAACAACACTTTTATGTAATTATAACATATGGAAAGCATGTATGTTAGTCTATATGGCACTATCATAGATGAAAAAGTGTTGTACGAACTATAGAATGCTATCATCAACTTTTTATGCTTTTGTTTGTAGCTATTTTGGGAAGTCACTTTTTAAAATTTACTTCCAAGATCTTTCAAATGGTACCACTTTTGTTCAAGTTTTTTAATAAGTAGATATAGTTTTGTAATCCTCAAAGGTTAGAGTGTTTTCTGCCCTCAATGGTACCATTTTTTAGTATTATCATGTCTTTATGTTTTATGGAATCAATTTAGTGGTAATCATAGGCTTGTTTATATCTGTGAGAAATATCTTTCCAAGACCATTTTAGTGGTATGGATTTATAATATTTTTGAATGTTCTGAGGTAGTTTTGTAAGCCTTGAATAGTAGTTCCTTTTTTTAGGTTATCACATCTATGTTGAGATATTTTTTGTTCTTTTTATGTATGTAGGACTATCCATCTATCCTAGAGTACCATTAGACGAGGCCTTATACATTATGGATTATCCTAGGTTTACTAGGCAAAGTATATTATGCAATGGTAGTAGTTATGGGCTTGCATTATCTTATTTTAATAACAAAATTTAGATCTGATTAGGAATTAATGATATGACGAAGAACAGAATCAACAAATCACAAACAATCTTCTGAAAAATAGAGAAACTGCAATAGAAACCCTTACTTTCATCTTACTTTCATGAAAAATGGGAAAAACAGAGACTCTCTACCCCAAAGTTACAATGAAACCCTAATTCTCTGATTTTATTACAAAGAAACCATGTTTCCCATCGAAACCCCAATTCTCGCCTAGGAATTTTCATGCAAAAACTGAATTTTGGTCGCAAAGCTTCCTGGAGCCATAACTTTTGACTCGTTGACCCGATTGACTATTGTAAGATATCGTTGGAAATTTTGTGAAGAGATCTATAGTGACTTAATTGATGTACCATCCATTGAGGTCAATTTCATCCCTCAAAAATGGCCTCTAAGGTCTTCATATTTCATTTTTAAGTTGTGTTGGAAAAATATCTCAGGAAAAAAACTTTAATATCTCTCAAACCGTTCAGGGTATTGGGGTGATTCTTTCACCAAAAGTTTAATTTTTCAATTCCCCTCCTTTGGGTAAATTTTCAAATCCATATGTGTCCATTTAGGCCGATTTTCTAAAAATGGCCACTTCCCGATTTTTTGCCTTTTTTGACTTCTGGCTGACTTATACCTCTTAAGTGTCATCATGGACTATAAAAAAATTAAATAAACCTACAAATGAAAGAGAAAATGCAAATTCTTATTTTTGGTGCAGCAAAATTCCCTTACATCATTGGATGCTTCTGCATCATGATAGCACTAGTAGAGCAATGGTGCTCAAAGATGAGTTATTTTCACCTCCCCATATAGAAGATGATGGTTACACTAGAGAACATATGGCAGATCATTTAAATCTCCATTAGGGAGGCCTAAGTGGAGATGGGATAAAATTAGATGTGGTTCCTATAGTGATTGATTTGCCATGAGGATATATTGATTATGTTGTTTAAAAATTATATTAATGCCACTTTTTGGGGGTGACATTTAGATTGATAGAGTAATCTACTATCTTCATTGGTATCTGGTTTCATGGTGGGATATAATAATAGTATAATGATGCACTAGGGTTAGGGTAGTGTGGTAATAGATATGAGATATGTCTAGGTGATGTTTGCATGGGGTTTGGTAGTGTTATCACATCTATGTTAGACATTACATTGGATAGTATACAAAGGTGGATATAGCTTGGTGGGTTATACCTTGCTTTAGTTTTGGGTATGAGATCATATCTCAATCCTACAACCATTTGAGTTACCTAGAGGATTATATGACCAAGATACACCTATGTACTTTCATTGTGCATGGTTTTTTGATACTAGAGGAATAGCATCTATTGAGCAATCCTTGTTAGATGTGAGGCAAGCATTGGATGAGCTTTAGCCAAATCATGTTATATTGTGACCTTACTGACTGCATACCAAATGAGTATATGGCTCATGTATGATGCATTATATGGCTACATAGGCTAAGAGATGAGTGAGGGTTATAATATATGGATCAAGTTGTTAGATAGTTTAGTATGGTATAAGAAATTCCTAAGGAACCATTTTGGTATAGGAGAGCCCATTTAGGATTTAGGTATTTTCTTCATTTGAAGAGCTATATAGAGGAGGATGTGGATGATATTATAATTATGGATCCTAGTTAGGATTATCCTAGCATGGTTAAGCGTTATGAGATTTTGTATGAGGGATTTTGTTCTCAGTGGGTCACCATACCATGGGAGAAGGCACTTAGGTAGGATAGATGAACAAATTCATATCTATGAAGACACATTCATGAGTTATTTAGGATGCAGAGGTATAAATTTTTTCCATCTATGGTAGTTCAACCATTGCAAATATTAATTTTGTAAGGGTAAACAATAGGGGAGGCAAGGGGTAATAGATCACCACCCATTGATTTATAGGCTATGAGTAGCAAGTCACTACTTATCAGTTTTGGGTTTGAGAGTGTTAGATCACCACCTATAGGGGTTGAAAAGGATATGGATATTTTATTACAATGAATAGTCAAGGTAGAGTCAAAGAGAGATGTTATAGTAGAGAAATTGGTGAGTTAATATTATACACAATGAGTAGAGGAGGAGGATCAAAATCAAGTAATGGCTAAGATTTGAGCTAAGAAAGGTCTATTATAGATGGATATATTATCTTTGGATAGAGAGGGACAAATATGTGGCATGGATGGAAAGGTAGCTAATAGAGTAGGTGAGACAAATAGCAAATTTATGGTAGGAAAGGGATCGAATGGTATAGGATAGGACCATGATGAGTTAGAATATCGAGAGCCTAAATATTGAGAATGATAAAACTATTGCATATGCTACTATCATAGGATTATATGGAGGAGGATAAATGATATGAGTCTTATTAGATATATAGAGTAGTCATAGGATGAGATAGGTTAATCATAAGGGGATTTGAGTCACATGGAGACAGAGATGGTGTGGATGTAGGAGGAGTTGGATAGACCTTAGAGATACATAATGGCAACTCAAGAGAAGTTATATATTAGTCAGTGGGATCTATGATTGGAGATAGTGCAAGTAATACACTATAGGATATTGTACCATGCTACTATACGTGTATATCAATGGCTTCTATCATATACTAGGATATAGTCATATACATACTTGAGATTAGTGATTTGAGCTTCTTAGTGATTAGTGAATATGCCACCACCCTTAAGAAGGACACCTAATATAAAGTTTTAGTTGTAGTGATTTGTATATGTTATGCATTGATTTTGATAATGTATTTTTTGTGCTATTGTACTTAAAATTTTTATCATTAATATAATATATTGGCCATTATTTATTTGTATGATTTAATAATTATGTTTGTGAATAATTTCTTTCATAAAGTGTAATAGATTCTATTGACTTGCATGTTAAACAAGGTTCTTAACATGTTCTTTTATTTTGTATTTTTGTTGTAAATGTACTTGCTAAAATACTTTGTTGAGATCCATTGCATATGGACCTTAATGGTTTGCTTCACCCCTAAGTGAAGTCCTTTGAGCCTAATTAATGGAAAAGTACTTGGATGGATTTAAATATTTACCTATACATTCTATATTTATAGGCCTTTGATGCTTTATTTGATTTCCTAGCAATCCATGTATATAGGACATTATTTATTTTGTCTCATTGCCTAGATAGTCTATGTATGAAGAAAATTATTGCATTTTCATTGATTGCCCAGACAAACTATGTCTATAGGACATTATTAATTTTTGCTTGATTCCAAAATAGGTTATGTTTATAGGACTGTATTGCTTTTTGTTTCATTTCCCAAATAATTTTTCCTTATAAATTTGTTGATTTTTGCTTGATTTCCCAAATAGTTTATTTATAGAATTTTATTTCTTTTACTTTATTAGTTTTCTATTTAGAGTTTAATGCCCCAAAATTTAGGTGGAACTTGATTTGTAAGGTTGTTTACCCCTAGGTGTACTAAAGGAGAAAAATAAATGTAAATGGTACTATCAGCATCATATGGTAGTGATCATGTATCCCATAAGAAGAGAGATAGAATAATTAAGGATTTATGGGGTTTTACCATTAGTATTTACAAATGTGATAGGATTTATCATGTGGTATATGATGATAAGAGAGATCAAAATATAGGGTTTTATTGTTATTGTCCTATTTATAAGCCTATGAGGAAATGGGGTACATTAATCCATTACCTACTACACCTATAAATATGCCAAGGATAAAAAATTTAAGGTGATATGAAAAATATTTGGAGATTATTCCATTTGTTCCTATGACTCATGAGGCTAGACATAATTTGGAAGAAGGTTGTGGTTTAGAAAAATGGAGGATATATGATACTTATACCTACTTTGTATAAAATAGAGGAATGAAGGTGGATATTTTAGTCTTAGTTTTGTACAAAAGATATATAAGGATTGCAATTAATGACTATCAAAAAAGAATATCAAGCTAACCACATTGGAATATGCATTCATAATGAAATATAGTTGTCTTATAATTTTTCATGGTGTGTATATCAATACAATTTCATCACACTTACTATAGACAACATTACATTATCTAAAAATGCATCCTTCAAGGTGCCAATGTGATGAGACTAAAATATGATAGGAGGAAAAAGTCAATTGTAGACAGTGAACTAGGATAGTCCTATTATGTTTATCCTAGAGTAGGAAAAGTCATGATTGGGAATTTTTAAGAATGTTTATGTTGACAATATTTTTTATATATAGTAGCATTGAATTTCTTTACCCGTCACTTGGAAAATTCATATACTCATATATTTTCCATGTAGGATTTTAAGCCTTAATATCTCAAAATATAATAGGTCCCTTAATAAATAAACCACAATATTGAAGGTCAAAATATCAATAATTAAGAGTAGAATTATATATGTGAGCAATCAAATATATATCTAGGCCAATATAAAGATAAAATAACATTCACGTATAATATCAAATATGAATTTAAAATGACAAAAAATAGTTCATGTACATGCATGAAGAATACTTACAAAATGAATTTCTCAAAATCTATATACAAGCTTTATTATCAATGCTTGCTACGTGGTGATCGTTTATAGAACATTTTTCCAATATGTAGTATGGATATTTGTCTACATAATATTGACATAGAATATGAATCTTCATGTACTTGAATATTTATCCCCATATGAAAAATCCCATTACCTTTGGCTTATCATATTGCCACTTGCATTCTAGACTCTTCACTCTCTTATTACATGCATACTTGACTCTATGACACTTGCAGACTTATACATGACTCTTACTCTCCTACATGCACTCCTAATACAATACATTTGTATACATTCTCATATTACATATTTACACACATACATCACACTTATGCACATTCTCTCAATACACTCTTACTTACATTACACTTGTCCATTTCTTGCACATTGACAATTTCATACAATGGAAATATAAACCACTCATGTAAACTATAGACTCAATCCTAAGCTATTACATATTTACATTTGTACCATGAAGGTACCATGCTAGTACATTAACATGTACTAAATAATGTAATATTCTCCAACACCCCCTATATTGCATTATTTGGTTATTGAAGACTTTAGTCTTCAATATTGGTCTTCATATTTGTTCTTCATGTGACCTTGCATTGTTCATGAACCTTTGTTTGAGATTCATCTCCAGCTTTTTTTTTCAATCTACTTCCTTTATACCTTTATCTGAATCTTCAGTATGTGATCCTTCTTTAGCTTTTGATTCATGTCTTCTATTCTCATTCCTTTTGTGTTTTCCTCTATTCTTCTTATTTGCTTTTCTTTTCTTCATATTTAGTTGTGATGTACTTGATGGTATGCTTTCTAAATATTGGGTTAGTAAATCATCACAATAATACATTTTGGATTTCAATGATTCCTCATTAAATCTAACATAAGCTTCATTCAAATTATGAATCGTCATTGTCATATTTCTTCTCTTGACATTTTTCTTGAAATATGTCAAAGGTACGTAATTATAAATACATCGTTAAGATTTCTTTTGAGGAAAATATAATGGTGTTTATGGATTCCACCATTTAAAAAAAAAAATCATGAATATAACTTATAAGTGTTGTGAAATTTTCATCTTTTGCATCCTTGAGAAATAGAGAGTTTTTTCTTTTAACCCCTTTGATATTTGCTTCTTTCCATCAAAGTCATATATTAAGTTTTGAGACTAAAACTTTAAATTATTCACCATTTTTTCAATATTTTCAGTGAATGCATTTCTAATAATTTCTTCTATGATAGGCAATTTAATGAATCGATTTGAAGTTGAAATCCTTATATCTCCAAATTTGATAAATTGCAATTTCAAAGACTTATTAAAAAAAAAATTAAATAAGAAATTTGGAAATTTTAAATTTTCTTGAACCTTTGATGTAAAAATCCTTTATCTCGCTATCAAATTTACAAAATTTTAAAAAATTCTAATTTCAAATCTTCTTAAAACTTAAATAACTTTAATAAAATATTTAATAACTTCAAAAACCTTAAAAATAATCTTCTAACTTAAATTATTCAAATTTAACCAAATAACCTTAAATACCATTTGAAGTAGATAACGTCATCACTCCATGCTTTAATATTAAAACTCAAAAAAAAAATTGAAATATTAATTTCAAACCATGGTAGAAGACCTTTTATCTCCTAATAATTAAATCATAGAAAACTTATAAATCCTACTTTATAAAAATATTTATACTAATCAAATAACTTCCTTCTAATTAAATAATTACTCTAATTAGAGTACCTAAATTTAGGTCTTTAATTTTTCATTCAAGGTAATATTGCTTACCTTATTGACTTGCTTGATTAACCCTCCTTGCACACTTATTTATTCAACTTGGATGGTATGTGATAACGTCTCTAAAGTCTTCTATCTTAGTATTCTAATTAAAGCTCTAAATATCCTTAAAAAATATGCCTAGCTCAACATAAATTCCACATGTTAATCTACATGGTGGTTAGTGAATGAAATTTTATCAATGAGTATTTCAAATTTTATTACTTGTGAATGCAATGGAACTTTTAGCCTCTCAATGAAACACTGGCTACTTATCAATGAAATTTTAGCTTTGAAATATTGGATTCTCTGTGACTTTCACTTTCATGACCCTTGAGTATCTAATATTTTCTAGATACGTTTTTTCTCAAATACTTTAATCTCTTGGTATTTGGTTATATGTTCTTTATTGTGAGGCAAATGCTACTTTATTCTTCTGATATCTACTCTATGAAGCAACTAGTACATTTATATATTGCTCTTTGGCCTTATCTCTGGATGTGAATATATTATTCTCCTAGTTCTTCATATTCTATGGAATGTTTCTCTCTTGTTTTTTCCCATTGTATGGAATATTGCTCTCCCTGATCCTTCAAATTCTATGAGAATATTGTTCTCCTAGTTTTTGGATGAGCCTTTTACTACTCTTTACATTCTTTGAAGACACTCTCCTAGTTTATGGAGAAGCCTTTGACTACTCTTCATGGTCTATGAAGACACTCCTAGTTTTTGGATGAGCCTATAATTTATGTCATCATCCAAATATATTTTTATATTATGCTTAGATAACACTTGAATTATTACTTAGAGGGTGCTCTATTCCATTATTAGATAGTGTCTAGATTGCTATTTTATATGATGCTTTATTCCACTCTTGAATATCACTCAAATTACTACTTATAGGGTGCTCTATTCCATTCTAAGATAGAACTATAGATGTAACTTATATTCTATCTGCTAGTGGTGCTTTAGATGGCACTCACACCTTCCTTCTAATCATTGCTTTCTTCTACTAGTGCTTAACTTCTTACATTCTATTTATTTTCCCCCTATTGGTGCTTAGCACTTACCTTCTATCTATTATTTCTCTACTAGCACTTTTATCTTATATTACTCTACTAGCACTTAGTGTTTATCATTCTATCCATTCTTCCATAATATTCTTACTTTGTTAGAACTTAGGATAGCAATTGAATACCATTTATTCTTCTCTTGTGCCACTATGTACATCACTTGAATATCTATCCTACTTTCTCTAGTGACCTTTAGCTTTCTATAGTAACCTAAGAATAGTGCTTGAATGCTTGCCCAGTCTTTCACTGGTGGCTTTTTGAATAGTGGTATTTAGCTTCTTAGACTGATAACTTACTTGCTTATTTTAATAGCTCTTTGAATATCTTTTAACACTCCACTGAATCAAAGGAAAAGACTAAAATATATGTAGATTTCAAGCTAGCCTTATCTTTCTAGTTATCTAATTAACTAGAGCTCTTCTTTATGCCTCTATATACTTTATCTCTAGAGGCTTCTTCTCTATACTTCTCAGTACAATAATTATATATCCTTAGAATATTATACTACTCAATCTCTATGGGAAGTTTTAATGCTTCTCAAATTATTGGAATCCAACTCCAATGTTTGAAATATTTCTCTAATGTATTAGGTTGTACCTAAGAACAAAATATGATTCTCCTCTTTTCTAGAGAACCCAATATCAATATCAAGGTGACTATGAATATCCCCTCACATCCAACTATCTCTTGAGTTGGATCTCTCTCAATGTCCAACTTTCTCCTAAATTTTCCCTTAATCAATGTCAAACTTTGTCTTGAGTTGGCCATTAATAAATGCCCAAATTTCTCTTGAGTTTTACCTTAATCAATGCCCAAATTTCTACTGAGTTAGTCCTTAATCAAATTAGTTAAGTCCTAGTCTTCACTAGTTTTACTTCAACCAAGTGAAAAGACCCTAGCATCCAAATTAGGGTGATTTATCCATGTCCCTTCATTCTCTACTCAATTAAACCTTTAAATTATAGATTCCAAGTCTTCATTGCTTTCAATGTGGATAGACTTTAATATAATTCTATCAAGAATGGACAAAGTTAAATGATGGTGACTATGGCTAATAAAATAACTCTATCAAAAATGGATAGAGTTAAGTAGTATATTTGATACCACTATTGTCTTTTAAGCCTTAATATATCAAAATATAATAGATTCTTTAATAAATAATACATAATATTAAAGGTCAAAATATCAATAATGTGAACTAAGAGCAAGAGACCATCCACTCTTGGATGGTCCCATTCCATTTTATTGCTCCCCTTGACCTAACTTGGAAGGGTTCCTGATTCTTGGTGCATGTTAAGGACCATTCCTATGGGTTGAGGCTAATGTATTAGGTGACCTCTAGGTGGTAGGTCCTCAAACCAATTATATCTTTTCTTTTATATACCTATTTTATGGGTTTTAGATCAGTATTGTGGCTTGGTGCTCTTATAGGACCTTCCCTTGTTATGCTCTAGATTCTTGGCACATCATGGGACCTTCTCTTTGTAGGTTGGATGATGGATCAGATGACCTACCACTTGGTTTGGAATTCTTCAATCCATTTCTATTCTCATTTCTCTATCCAATTTGAGGTTTTCAGCTTGTGTTTGTGACCTGGTGCATCTTCGAGATCATCCCTGGATCACCCAATGATTTTTTAGGATCATCTTGTGTGGAACAGGAATGGGTGACCTCCTTTCTTGATGAGGATCCTCGATATATTTTCTTGCTCTCCCTATCCTATCTTTTGGATTCTTGGATGCTCTCAGGTCCTTCCCTAGGCCTCTTTGGTGTTTTGCTGCTTACTAATTGATTTTGATGTTTTCTTCAAATTTAGTTTAGAGTGTTGAAGTTTCTTCTAGTTGGGTGTTCATATTCAATCCTATGTTGTGCATATTAGTAGTTTTTTTCTACATCCCTTTTGGTCTTGGGGGGACCATGTGCAATTTTTCTATAGTGGAGATACTCTTTTGGATGCTCTTAATTCATTGGTGGTCTTGTTCGGTCCATTTGGCTCATGGGTGTGTCTGCTTTTTAGGTTCCTAGATTTGGGGAATTCTTGTTTGACTAATATATTTGTAGCTACTTGGGGTATTTTTTTACAAATTTTATGTTCTTGGGTGAGGATGTGCCTATTTATTGCAGCTGAGATGATCTTGTGATTGCTTTAGGTCTAGTTTTTAGAGCAATTCATGCACCTATTTGGTGACTTTTTGTTTTATTGATCTATTCATTGTTGCTTGAGGGATTTTTATTGCATATTTTATGGTCTTTGATGGATACCTATGCCTATTTCCTATATCTAATATGATCCTACGGTTTCTTCATGCCTATTTTTCTAGAATAAATTCTTCTTTCCCTAGGCATGTTTGTTGCACTTCAATTTTTGTGTGTTTTTAAGACTCTACTAGTTTCATCCGATACTCAAGTAGCACAACCAAATTTCTAGGGGGATCTTGTGGCTTGTGGGGATCTCCAAATTCTACTATACTAGTTTCTAGACTACTGGATGTTTCTTCCAAGGATCACCTTTTTGGGCCCTTCTTGGGCAGGAATCTACATTTAAATTTTAAATTTTAGAATCCCTGCTTATTTTCACTACTTGTTTATGGTTTCCCGAGCCCACATAGGTGGGATTCATTAATTTAAAAAAAAAAATTACTTTTACTTGTCTTGGGCCCCTCTTGGATGGGACTCCTCATTGTAAATATTTTTCGCTTATTTTTATCATGCAGGATGTTCAAGTATTTTAATTTTAAAGGATTCGAAGATGGTCCTCTCGGGACTATTTCTAGTGTAGATATTTTCTTTACGGAGACCATCTCCCTATGGATATTGCCTCCCTGGTTCATATTGTAACCTTTTTTTATAAAATATTTGGGGGCCCTTTCAAAACCCACTCCAATCAATCCAAAAAAATCAATAATGAAGAGTAGAATTATATATGTAAGTAATCAAATATATATCTAGGCCAAAATAAAGATAAAATAAGATTCATTTATAACATCAAATATGAATGTAAAATGACCAAAAAACATTCATGTACATTCATGAAGAATACTTGCAAAATGAATTGCTCAAAATATGTATACAAGCTTTATTATCAATGTTTGCTATGTGGTGATCGTTTATAGATTGTTTTCCCAATAGATTATATGGAACTTTGTCTCTATAATATAGACATAGAAGATAAATCTTCATGTACTTGACTTTTTCTCTCCATATGACAACTCCCATGACCTTTTGCTTATCATCTTACCACTTGCATACTAGACTCTTCGCTCTCTTCTTACATGCATACTTGACTCTATGATACTTGCACACTTCTACATGACTCTTGCTCTTCTACATGCACTCCTAATACAATATACTTGTGCACATTCTCATATTATATACTTGCACACTTAAATACATGATACTTGTGCACATTCTCTTAATACACTCTTGCACTCTTACATGACACTTGTGCATTTCCTGCACATTGCACTCTTATATGACACTTGTGCATTTCTTGCACATTGACACTTACATAAAAGGGAAATATAAATCACTCATCTAAACTATAGACTCAACCATAAGATATTTTATATTTATATTTCTACCATGGGGGTACATTAGAATGTACCAAATAATGTAATATTTTCCAACATTCCAAATGTTGTATTGAAAAAACTAATCCTCTCAATGCTTCATAAGGAGATAAGAATAAATAACATTGTTTTGTGATTAAATATTTATGAATAAATAAAAGATAAATTTTTGACAAGATAAATATGGATAGAAACTACTACCTTAGACACCTAAAGAAGTATAATATAAAAATGAGCTAACTTGCTAGGATCATCATAGCATCATTGTTGTTCTCTTGACTTAGTAAGCAAGAAGAATATATGTAAATATGAACAAGCAATTATGAGACCAAGCAAGTATGCACCAAGTAAACATGCAAGAGCAAAAAATGTGAGATTATGGGAGCACCACTAGGATCATGTTACCTATGAATTTGTAATACAAATGGATATATGCCTAGCTAGGATAACTATCATGACCCTCCCTGGTGGGCTTTATGGTGTGGAAAAACAATGTATTAATTAATGATGATTTAATAATTAGTTTTATGCAATTGAATAAATATATGATGTTTAGTTTAATTTCTGGAAGAACATGGTACTACTGACAGATTGCCAATGTGCATGATCAGGTACAACTCATTGGTGGAAGAAGTAGAATTATCCACCAGAAGCGGGGGTACTTAAATTTAGGGATAATCATCAAGACCAACCACCTAGAGCCTCGTTTGATAGCCTCGTAGCTATCATAAATTCTCTAATTGATATGGGTTATTGGGTTGATAGATAGGCTCCCTCTGTGTTTGTTGCATATTATTGGTTGTCTATTACTTCATAACTTACTACATTATAGGTTTTGTGAAAGGTTGCATAGGTTGGTTACTTTTAAAACTCTGTGTGTGTTTAGAAGGATAACATGATGTTAGTGTGTGATAAAAGGATCCTATATATATAGCAAGATTATATTTGAATAATAATAAAATATTATTTAATAAAATCTTAATTTAAATGATAAAAGAGTTTCATTTAAATATAAAGTAAAATCTTAACTTAAATGATAGTGGGTTTTAATTTAATCAATAGAAACTTTATTTAGATAAATAAGGAACTTTTATTTAAATAAATACAAGACTTTGGAGAAATATTATTTACATAAATTGAAATATTTGAATTAAAACTCATGCTAGATACTTTATTTAATTAAAATATGGAACTTTTATTTAAATAGTAGTAAGGCCATATTTTAATAATAAAAGAATATTTGTTTTTTATAGAGGAAATTCTTCAATTAATAAATATTGGAAATTTCATAAAAGGTATCGATAAACCATTGACCTGAGAAAGCTTCTACTGACCTTGGTGTGGAATTCAATGGGTCAAAAAGAATTTTTTCAATCGAAGGATAATGTTCTTTATTCCTTACCACAAGATAGATGGATAAATATTTATGGTAGGCTGGTGAAGAGTTATAAGAAGGTACAAGAGATGGTAGGATAGACAATACTCAAAGAGTGTGTGTAGAAGTAAGAGAAAAGTTTGGGGGGAAGACAACAACGAGGATGGGGGAGAAAAAACTCTACGATGTTTGAGAAGGAGAAACTCTACGACATTTTATAAGGAAAAACTCTACAAATTTTGAGAAGGAGAAACTTTGATGTTGAGAAGGAAAATGCTCTTTGACATTGAGAAGGAGGAACTTTGTCACATTGGAGAAGGAATTTTTGGAAATACTGCAAAAGGAAACTACTTGCAAAAAAAAATTATGTTGGGTTATGTAGTCTTCTTAATCCTTCACTTGGTTGTATTTTTTGTTTTGTTGGTTCTTTTCGTACCATTTATAGTGGTTTTTTTTTATTTGTGTGTCATCTCCTCTAAATAAAAACAACTCTTAGCTCTCTTGTAGATCCACATCGCGAAACCTAGGGTTGGGTTTTAAGACATAATGGTTGTTTCTACCTTTTGGAGGTTCTTCAATGGTTCATACGATGTGTTGTGGTCATTGTGATCGAGCCTTTGCATTAGCCCTGTACATGGCCTAAACCATGATCCTTTTGCAAATGGCTTCTTACCTATCGGTGGGTCAACCTGTAACTTGTCTTTCAGCTGTTCTATTAGCTAGTTCACTGACTCATATCCTCCATTTGCTGATGTTGTTACCCTTTGATCAGCCTTGATTGCTAGGAGAGTCATAGGTGATTCCTAGTGATGGTTGAGTCTAGGTGAAGACTCATCAGTTGTAACCTTTGGTTCAACCTTTCCTATTAATCCATTCATAGACTATGTAGGGTTTCCAATTCCTCTACCCATGTTCGCCCTCTCAAATGGATACATCCTTTCACTTAGAATTCACTTGATGTTTTAGCTATGTTTTGGTTAATTGTTTGCTTATGGTTTTGATAATGAAGTAATCCCCCTTTTGAGTTTGAATAGCACTCATTCCCATTGCAAGTTAAGCTAGGAATGAACTTGGGAAATTCCTTTGGTTTGAAATCTTTTATTAATTAAAGATGGGAAAAATTTAATTATATAAAATGAGATTTATTGGATTAATTGAATAAAGTATTATTTAATTATATTAAATATTGGAAACCTTAATTTATTCACATAGTTAAGGGTATGGGACTTTGACTATGTGGAATAATAAAGGGATGATTTATTTTAGTTAATTGAATAAGATGTATTTGATTAATGAAGAATAAATAAAAATTAGTTTATTTGTATAGTTAAGGGTATAGGACATTGACTATGTGTTATAATAAAGGGATGATTTATTTTAGTTAATTGAATACGATGTATTTTTTAATGAAGAATAAATGGAAATAAGTTTATTTGCATAGTTAAGGTTATGGGATTTTGACTATGTGGAATAATAAAGGGATTATTTATTTTAGTTAATTGAATAATATGTATTTGATTAATTAATAATAAATGAAAATTATTTTATTTGCATAGTTAAGGGTATGGGACTTTGACTATGTGGAATAATAAATGGATGATTAATTTTAGATAATTAAATAATATGTTATTTGATTAATGGATAATAGATGAATGTTAGTTTATTTTTATAGTTAAGGTATGATACATTGACTATGACAATTAAAGGCTTAAAATGAATTGATTAAAGTAACCTATGATCTATTTGTATTGGTTAAAAGACTCTCTAGGGACAATGAGAGGTGAAAATAAAATAGTGATTTTTATGAAATCAACTATGGAGTAGATGGTTAGATACCTGATTTAATTTATATAGTTGCAATCTAGAAAAGAAAATAGTAAATGCATTTAGAAGCATGTCTATCATGGAACCATGAGTGCCTTGATCCCCTACTATCCTCAAATGATCAATGGAAATAGAAGGAATACCAAAGAGGTAGATGGAACCAATAGATCGATTTGACTTACTTTTGCAATAATTTACTTATGCTCAAATAGACTAGAATTATGGGGAGATATCCCGGATGAAAATGATGTAGAATGTTATTCTTTTAAAGTATGGAGGATTTACCATACTTGCTTATATATAATAACTCATTGAATGATTGGAAAATGTATCTTTAATTTATGTTTATGAACTACCTATGCTTTATTATTTAGTTTTATATTACATTTAATGCTTACTTTTACTTAAATGTATTTCCTTTCTAAAGTACCCTTGTATGCTTTATATATGCTCTTTGATTAGATAGAGTGAATTATTCTTGTTTTCTTTGCTAAACATAAAAGTGACCTAAGAAATTGAGATCTTAGGGTGAACCTAGAGAGTGACCTAAGGGATTGAGACCCCTTAGGGTGAATGTAGGAAGACCTAAGGGATTAAGACCCCTTAGGGATAATAATAACTAAGTAAACTAAAATATTACATCTGAGTTAAGATAGCTCATCATGGAGATGATATGGATAGCTTAACTTGTAATACACATAGTATACCTACACAAATGGAATTGTGTTTGGTATGGTGATGGGTGTATACCTTCGATTGACTAAAGGAGATAAGTTCAACTCATCAAGAGTGATGAGATAGATAATATTATTTGTGGTAACACATAATACACCTTCATAAATGTGCTTGTGGGAGGGTATTTTGTGAGATGTAACTCTTTGAGAAACTTGAGAAACTTAGTGGTCTTAAAAAATATATTAACCAAATATCGGCTAGGGGTTTATGAATCCCTCTCCATAGTTAAAAAAAAATATATTTTTTTGTGTATTTTTTTGTAGATATATTTTTGGTCATTACATTTGATATTAGAGCTCTAGGTATGAGGATATAGAGCTTCTTATGTGATAAAGGAATTTGGATGTCTTTTAGTGAAGACTTGCCTAAGTTTTAAGCTAAAATCCAGGAAGAACTAGAATCTCATGCTTACTAGAATCTAATGGGAATTAATCCTGAGGATGAATGAAATTTTATGATACCTTACTGATGATAATTACGGGCTTTGGTATTGAAGTTACATCATAACCTTGCAATACCATCCAAATTAGATTATTAATGCTTTTAGCAAGAGAAATTTGTATTGTGGTTTGAATTCGTGGTGTAGTTCAGAGTGAAGCTATAACCTAATCTTTTCCTTGGTTGTAACCAAGTAAAAATGCCATCTAAGGCCAGAAAAGAGAGATCTACACCTTCAACTAGATGAACTAAATAAAATAATATCGAAGAAGATATCATAGAAGAGGATCCAAGAAATTCTAATAGAGAGGTAGAATACCTCACTACTACAGTTTATGCCATGCAAGATCAGATGAGATAAATATTGGAAACAATTATGAATCAGAACTCGTAAGCTACATGCTTAGAGGTTACCCAAGACAATGGACTAACTATGGAATAGTTGCAAGCTAGATCCCTTATAAAAAATGAAATGGCTAGGAATCTAAAAAATGTTTGTATCTCCAAGTTTGGTGGAGAAGGGGAAGGGGATGTAGTTGAATCCTGGCTGAGAGAATTAAAAGTTTATTTTATAGTAAAAGGCTATTCCCCATGAACCTGAACAGTTTAGACCAGTATTTACTTAGAGGAGGCTGCTCTAGATTGGTGGGAAACCCACTATGAGTATAATCTAATTGAATCTATTGATATTCCATGGAAATAATTCATACCTATATTAAAAAAAATATTCCTTACAGAGCATTTCTATGCGTTGAAATTTGAAGAGTTTGTCAGCCTATGACAAGGGACCAAAATGATGGAGATATACTATAAGAAGTTGGTTCTTCATAATTTTTTTCATCGTTTAGAATCTAGAGTGAAGCATGATGTAAACATGCATGAGCCTATATTTCTATAAAATACATATGACTTGGAAAATAAAGTAGAATCCCACCTGCAATTTAACTATGTTGTCCTATATGAGCAATATTGGCAAGCATTGAGGAAGAGAAATAGCTAGGGATTATTAAAATGGGAATATGAATAGGGCCAAAAGGCCAAGAATTTTCCAAAATATTAAAAAAGGAAATAATGGAAATCAGAAGAGGTTCAAGAAGAACTTCCAAGAGAAGAACAACAACAATCCCAATAATATTAAATCTCAACCATAAAAGTTGCAAACCTTAGCCCCAACAAGTAATATAGGGGAATAGAAACCAAAAAAGCAGTAAGGATCCAAGGATGGGTTTTATCATTGTAGAGGTCCACATTATACTAGTCAATATCTATATCAACTAGGTCCAAGTACATACAGTTCCAAAGGAAAGAAACCCATGCACTAGATCTATGCTACAACAAGGAATCAGAAGCTAGAGGGGTAAGTTACCCCATTACTTGTGAGTAGGGGGAATTCAAATCCTAGATGTTGTTGAAGTAGGGAAAAATGGTGCACCAAATTATGATAAAAAATATGTGTATCTATGTCCTATCGCTTAAGAGCATCAAACGGAAGCATGCAAGTAAGATGGAAAAGATAGCAAATAACAAGAAATGGAGCAAAGTAAATCAACTTATTATTAATTAGGCAGATAAAATCCAGGTTATAAAATTTCCCCTTTGAGGGCTCAAATTATTGATACAACTATTTACAAATCGGGTTCCCAAGGATCAAAATCCTTCAAGTAACTCGAGTGCACATCCAATGTCTTTCCTCGTACCCACAATCGAAGTGGGCGGGCCAAGGTTTTGGCCACTTGTGTCTCAGATATTTGATGTCCTATGCTCCTTTCTAATGCATTGTAAAACCTACACCTACACACAAGGAAACCAAAAATGTCAAATAGCAAGTGCGTATGATGTAAAACATGCAATCCCCACAGGCATCAAAAGACTAGTAACGAGGATATGCATATATATTGTATCAAATCAACTCCAAATGGCTCAAAACTATATAGGGATGTAAAGTAAGTGGTTTTGGGAAGATATCACTAGAAATTTCATCAAAATTGCATCCGTAGGTGTGGCGTATTCACAGTGCGCTTTTCCAATTTGCAAAACCCAAAGCAAGAAATGTCCTGACCTAAACATATCCAAAACACCTAAAAATTGGAAAAAATGTATAAAATAACATTTTAAGAAAACCCATATGATCATATTTGCAAAATCAGTGACATTTTAGGTGTTTCTCCAGATGACCACCGTAGACCTACGTGAGACCCTACAAAACACTAAAATTGTGATATCTCGGCCAATATAACTTAGAATGACATGAAATTTGAACTGTAGAATAATATGAACATGTAGAAAATAACTAATTAAAAATAGTTAGAAAATTTTTGACATATTTCTATTCATCATAGGGTGGGACGAATAGGACTGTCACAAATTAGGGGGCACCCGAGGGTGGGATGCCCACCAATTCTACCTAAATTTTACCACAAATTCTACTAGGGATTGATGCAAAACACTATGGGGGGTATTTTCATAAAATTTGGTGAGGAAATTCACTCAGATGGTTTGGTTATGTGACAAATTGTGCCTACTAGTTCACTCGCAAACCTCCTTCGCTAGGTAGAGATTCCAAGGTAAAAATGGGCACAAAAGGTGAAAGGAAATCTTAGCAGCACTTCGTTTCTTTGTCCTAAAACTCCTCTCTATATTTTGTGTGGAAAATGCATCCACTTTATAGCCCAAGGAGGCTCATGGGTCAAAAGGCATGCAAGGGCATGCAGGGCAAGAGGCGCCACTTGGCCACCGGGGTGGCATGCATTGGAGGGGGAAGAGAATCTCCCAATTTGGCCTCATTCATGGAGCAAGGCATAAAGATGTTGCGTGCTCTAACTTGCATGTGAGAATAGGTAGGAATCTAACCGTTACTAGGTGCCATTTGTCCAGATTTGACTTTTTTCTGGTCAAACCTGCTATTCGTCCCACCCTGGGATGAATAGAATCTGTATTCATCCCAGGGTGGGATGAATAGAAATAGGGTGCCAAAAATGTCTCAAAAGTGGCATGAAACCTTCCAAAACCTTGCACAGAGTGGCTAGAACCACTGTATACCTCCTGAGGGCTGCCCTAGGGGCCTAGGTATGTCATTTTAGTCATTGCTTTCGGTAGCATAATCGGATTGACCAGATTTTAGTGTCTACAAATGCTCCTTTTTGGGATGCATTATGTGCAACACAACTTGAGAAAAAATAGATGACTAAAATGTTCAATGATTAGGGTTACTCAATAACCTAACCAACTTTAGATGCCCCAATCCTAGAAAGAGCATGCATTCTTGAATCCTTGCTTTCGATGAGCTAAGGAACTTGCTTTATCTTGGCTATCATTCAGTCATGATGTGGGGGTTCCCAATGTTACACATGCTTACTAGATGCCAAGCATTTTGATTTGATATTTTGTGCTTGTTTGCTACCCCAAGTAGGAGCGTGATTGTCTTTGTCAATGATTCGTTGAACAATGAAAAAAAATAAAAACGAATACAATTTGCCTGATTGAGTGTGTGCTTGTTGATTTTGAACTGAGTATGACTACCCCCTCAAGTGACGAGTCGATGAGGGAATGACTCATGAGAAAAGTGACGAGTCGCTTGACCCAAATGAATTTTTTTAAGGTTGCCTTCAGTTGTATCCATTGAAAAATGGCACAGTTTTGAAAGGATTTTGATGATGCTATGGAGGTTTCTTGGAAGCAAAGAGTTGAAAACTTCATTCCCGTGGGGCGGTCCAGCCACAATGGCCTTCTTGGGGAGTGAAGTAGTAACTTTTCCATGCATCCATGAGAAATTTGCATTCCATATTGACCCTGAATGAATTCCATCATATTTGACTTATTTTTGGTGGGTTTTTGGACCCTTTTCTTTGGTGCTTCCTTTTTAAGTTGTTTTAACCTAAAAATTTTGTATTCATCCTAGGGTGGGATGAATGCAAATTTTGTATTCATCCTAGGGTGGGATAAATGGAAAAAAGTGTGTTCATCCCACCCTAGGATGAATAGAACTACCGCAAGCCTATATAAACCTCAAATGTGAGTTTTGGGCTCATTATTGCATGTTTTCTTTGGTGATTTGAGAGGTGAGGAGGAGGAGAGTGATTTTTCCGTAGCGAAGCGTTGTCGAAATCACCCACGTGACCACCATGAGTCAGCAAGTAGAGGCATCCAATGGAGGATCCGATGCTAGGCGGGTATGTGCTGACTCAACTTCCTCATTATTTTTGCTTTTAAAATTGTAATTTTGTTTTGCTATTATTTGATTTGTTCATAATAGATAATTAACCCTAATTTAACTGGAATACATTGTACTTTTCAACTTGTTTTATTTTTGAGGCATATCACATTACCAGATAGGTAATTAAACCTAATGTAGATGTAATATACCAGACTTTTATTTTTTGTATTTTGTTTTAGGCACATCACATTACGGGATAGGTAATTAAACCTAATGTAAAGGGAATATGCCAGATTTTGAATTTTTGTATTTTGTTTATGTTTTTGTGCAATTAGATTGTTGTAATAGATTAGTTGTGCATTTATTTTTTTTTGGGCCTTTTGGAGGCCATTTTTGAAGCATGGTGAATGCCTACTTATTACTTTTCCTATATTTTTTTGTTGTTTTTACCAGGTGGTGAAGAGTCGGTACCGCACACTGAAGCTCTTCGAGACCACCCGAGATGCCTTGACTGAGGCTGATTGGGAGTGGCTTGATGCCATGGGGCTCAAGCAGGTTACCCGATTGGAGCCTATGATAGGTGACCAAGTGTATTTGACCGCTCTTATTAGCCTATGGGACTCATGCACCAACACCTTCCACCTACCCATGGGGGAGATGATGATGATGCTAGAGGATGTCTACTAGATTCTATGGATTCTGATAGAGGGGTGACCGATCCACTCGATGCACCATGACCGAAGAGGTGCAATGCTAACGAGGTACTTTGGTGAGGATGCGGATGCGACGGAGTTAGACTACCAGAATGGAGGGATACTAGTGGGGTTTTGGCATAAGGAGGGGGTATTGGGGGTGAGGCATGCACTACTGATGACCCTCATCTCCAATATGCTCCTCCCTGATTCCTTAGGATCTAGGTTCCCTTGGAACCTGTTGGAGCTGGTGTACGCCCTAGAGGGGTGCACCAAGGAGGAGCCTTTGGTGATGGCTTGGGGGTCTACCCTACTGGCACAACTCTACGATGAGCTGTATGAGATCCACTACCATTGGTGGAAGGGCTTGGGGTGTAGCTTCTTGTTGTAGTGTTGGGGATGGCAGCACATAGCTATGGGGTGACCACAAGGACTACCGTGGATGACTCAGGGGTAGTTGGTAGATAGGGAGATAGGATATGCTATCCTATGGTAGAGGGCATAGGAGAGAGGGCAGAGTCATCATCATTTAGGTGATGTGGAGCATTATGTTGATGCATTCTCATGACTGGCACCAGGGCAGGTGATATGGTGATCATACAAGGACTATCCGGATTGGGTGGATGCTGGAGAGTAGCTCTGGTGGGTGAGGTGGGGTAGATGGTTGATCATGAGGCATGGGACCGAGCAGGAGTACTTCCATTTTTCTCAAGTTATGTGATAGTTTGGGCTACGATAGGGGTTTCTCGAGGAGCCAGTAGTATATCGACACTATGGGGATGAGAGGACATTGGACTAGCCAGTAGTGGAGGATGTGGGCGAGGAGGTGGATCCCATAGTAGATGTTCCTAACATGGATGATATTGGGACTACAGAGGAGTATGACTCATGGTGGGTGATGTACCAGTGGTGAGGTGTGGGGGCCCTAGGGGGTGAGGTGGCTAGGGCAACAGATGAGGTGATGGAGGATGTCCTGGAGGATGACCAGGCAGAGGTGGGTGAGCCACATGGGCATCACCAGTAGGTAGATGAGCAGGTAGATCTCCTAGACTTGGGAGATCAGGGTGATGATGGGGAGGCTAAGGATCAAGGGGTGTAGGTGCAGTAGGGTCCATAGGGTGATTGATATCTAGAGCTATAGGTTGAGCTGAGTAGGGTCAGATAGGAGAGGGATCTCCTTCGAGCATAGGCATAGGAGGACCAGGCTGAGATATCCTCCCTGTGGGCATAGCTGAGAGCACAGGGTCCTAGGTAGGAGGGATCCAACATTGGGGAGGTAGAGAGGCTATGGGTGGAGGTGCTACGACTATAGTCAGTGGTGGAGACGTACTAGACATGGGGTCAGTGGAGACAGGCTTATGTGGATCGACTAGATATGGAGGTAGTGCACCTTAGAGGGCATCTTCCTGATGATGGGGAGACCAGTGGATCACACCGTACTCGATAGAGTGAGATAGTGCAATCTTCTTCTAGGTGGAGGACTGATAGGACTGGTGGTAGCAGGCATGGGGGATCATAGTGGACCTAGACTACAGGTGGTAGTGCGAGTCGTAGCATCGGTCCTGCGTGACCATGGTGATGGAGACTCTTGGGATTCTTTTTGGAGTTTGGCTTTTTGGTATTGGTGAGGTCTGAGGACCCACTTTATTGTAGCCCACAAGCATTTTTTGGAAACTATGATGTATATTTTTACCCCATATATATATATATATGAGATTTTGTTATGGTCATCATATGTCTCGATTATTGTTTTATGAGATGGATGCAATGTATGTATTTGATTTATGATGATATGTTAAATGCTTATGATGGATGCATAGGATGCTTTTGTGATACGATGGCATGTTGATGGATGCTTATTATGTGATTTGTTGTAGTACTATTGGATGTTGTACTATGTATGCATATGTATGCTTTTATGATGTGATGCAATTTTTATTGATGCTTACCATGTATGCATATTGATGGATGTTTATTATGGATGCATATGTTTTAATATGGTGTAATTTGATGCTATGTATATGCGTGGATGCACAATGAGATGGATGACTTGAGTGCTTTGATATGATGAACTATGACTAATGATTTGACACACTATGTTAGCACCATAGATTGTATAAAATGCATTAATTCCTTTTTGTATTGTTTTTGTGTAGTTGTTATATGGAAATGTACTATTGCAATGTGATAAAATGGAATGAATGAAATGAAATGTTATAGAATGTTGATGAGGTTTTCATGAGACTCAAACACTCTAGCTAACTGATCAAAAGTTGTATACTAACCATGCAAGACTTTTTGACAAGGTATGAATCTTCTAGGATGACCAAGATACTTCATATCCCTGTGTGTGCAAGTGAGTTCATTCATGTGAGACGCATAAAGATACCACCATTGCTAGATAGGCTATCCACCAAACCTGTAATGAGGATCACCCTATGAATGTCACGATCCTAGGTTTTGTACTTAGTAGGATTAGACCACTAGGTAGTATAGGCTACCAAAAGCTAGCTCATCCACATGCAAACATTGGTCTGTACACATGCCAAAGGCTAATGTGACAGACATATCATCATGCGTAAGGATACCACCATTGAAATATAGGCTATCCACCAAACCTATAATGAGGATCACCTTATGGTTGTCCAAATGCTGAGAATTCCAGGGATTCAAGTTCAACTCCCTTCTTTTCTTCAATTTTATTGGGATACTTGCTCATATGTAGTGATGATAATCACTGTTTATTTTGTATTTTGTTTTCTTTGAGCAAGGGATTTGGGGAGTGGTGATAACCACTATTTATTTTGCTTTTGATTTTTGCTTTTTGTGGGATTTTGCTTTTGAACTTTTGGGGTTTCTTGGGAATTGGGATTTTTGATAGTGGTGAAAACCACTATTTATTTTGAGGAATTGGGTAGGGAAGAGCTTGTCCTTTTGCCAATTCTTAGCATTCTTGAACCATTCGCATAGGGGGATGAGCAGGATAACCTTTTCTCTTAAAGCAACCTAGACCACTTCGTGGGTTTCATCTTTCCTTGTGCAAAACTTGGATTTATTAGTGTGAAAATGTGTTGGGATTTGTTGTATACAAGGTACAATCTAAGCAAGACTCTACCTCCTAAAAATCATGATAGCTTTCTACAAAATCTGAAAAGAAAACTAGCGACGGTTGAGTGACTGAAAACCCTAAGGACATTCTAGAACAAATGACTAGGTGATGGGAACAGACACTACTATGACCAGTGTGAAATGTAAGTGAACATGATAAGTGGAGAACTGAAATGATACGGATAATGATTTTGACATAATTATTTTTGGAATAATGAATAATGTACAGTCTTAGTGCTAGACACGTATGAGCAACCCTAAAATGCAAAGTGCCATAATGAGTATGCCTAATGCAGATGATTTTGATAATGCAACGAGATGCGATGTAATGAAATGCAATATGATATTTTTGTATTTTTGTTGTTTTGATGATGTTTGAAGATGCAATGTAATGCAATATTTTTGTATTTTTGATGTTTTGATGATGTTTTTGAATTTTTTATTGATATATATGTACATGTGACCAACGGGCTTATTGGGGGCCATTGGGGCATTTGGGGTGACCAAAGGGCTTATGGATGCCTTTGGGACTTTTGTGGTGACCTAGACGGTCATAGACCACCTAGGAGCATTTGGGGTTGACCAAGTGGGTTAAAGGCACCCTTGGAGCATTTTGGGGTGACCTAGATGGTCATAGACCACCTAGGAGAATTTTAGGTTGACCAAGAAGGTTATAGACACCCTTGGAGAATTTTGAGGTGACCTAGATGGTCATAGACTACCTAGGAGCATTTTAGGTTGACCAAGCAGGTTGTAGACACCCTTGGAGAATTTTAGGGTGACCTAGATGGTCATAGACTACCTAGGAGCATTTTAGTTTGACCAAGCAGGTTGTAGACACCCTTGGAGCATTTTGGGGTGACCTAGATGGTCATAGACCACCTAGGAGCATTTTAGGTTGACCAAGCGGGTTGTAGACACCCTTGGAGCATTTTGGGGTGACCTAGATGGTCATAGACCGCCTAGGAGCATTTTAGGTTGAGCCACAACACTCTAAGCATGGAAAGGCCACAAATGAAGGATGTTCAAGGGTTCAGGATCCTCGGTTCCTTCAAGGGAGGCTAGGCGGTAAGTTTTGGGTCCTATATGACTAGTAATGACAAACGGACCTAACTAGTTTACCATAAACTTATCCCTCATATGGGGCAAAAAATTAGAATTTTGTTGGTTCTCTTTTAGAACAAGGTCACCAACCTAAAAATATCTAAGATGGACTTTCATATTGTAGGCTCTCTTAAGTCACTCTTGATAGATGCGTAAGTGCTCAAGAGCATTAACGCGACATTCATCAAGCAACGTAAGCTGATCTAGGCGAGCCTACCGCATGGTGTCATCATCGATGAACTCCTGCATGGATATGCACAGTGATGGGATTTCCAGCTCTAGAGGCATGACTACCTTGGTGCCATACACTAGTGAAAATGGAGTAGCCCCAGTGGGCATTCGAATGCTAGTGCGATAGGCCCATAGAGCAAGGGGTATTTGCGTGTGCCAATCGGTGTGATTCTCTTTAACAATTTTCTTGAGAATAGCAATCAATATTTTGTTGGAAGCCTCTACTTGCCCATTTGCTTGTGGATAGTAAGGCATCAAAAAGTTATGTTGGATATTATACTTAGCTGTTAAAGCACGCACATATTTATTCTTAAATGATGTCCCATTATCCAAAATGATCTTGGATGGAATACCAAAATGACAAATGATATTGTGCAATATGAACTCCGCGATGCGGGGTCCGATCGTAGTGGTAAGGGGGATTGCTTCCACCCACTTTGTAAAATACTCGGTAGCCATAATGATAAATGTGTGATGGCCCAAGGATGCGGGGGAGATTTTCTCGATTAAATCCAACCCCCATTGCAAAAATGGCCAAGCCGATTGGATCGGTTGTAAGGCCTGAGAAGGTACGTGTGTCAAGTTAGCATGGTGCTGACACTTTACGCACTTCTTCACATATGCACAACAATATCGCTCTAAAGTTGGCCAATAATAGCCCATGCGAAGAATGCGCTTTGTGATGGCCATGCCGCTGAAATGGCCACCGCATGTACCATCGTGTGCTTGGGCAATTGCCCAAGCCGACTCTTGATGCTCTAAGCAATGAAGGAGGATTCCTTCATAGCTCCGATGATACATAATGTCTCCTAGCAAGACATATTTTGTCACCTTCCATTTGAATGTTCTTTTAGTGGCATGCGACAATCCAGGAGGGAGATTACCCAGCTTTAGATACTCCCTAACTTGTGTGGACCAGTCCTATTGTGAGGAAGCCTCGAGCGCATGAACTGCCTATCCCTCTTGAAATTCATCCCGAGAAAATGTTGAGTGGGAAAGAACTTGTAAAAATAGCATCGTACTGCTATCAAAAGGGGCTTGAGGGAACAGAGTCCCCCAATCGGCATGGTTCAAGCGCTCATGAATGTGCAAGAATCTCTCTTGATGAGGTTCAATTTGAATCAAGTGGACTTCCAGTGTGGCTTGAGTGTTCTCACGCTCAACCGTAGACTGCGAGAGCATTTTGACCTGAATGGTTGTCATCTCATCAGTAGGGTTCTACGGGATCAAGGACCCTAGGGAGGCCATTGTATCCACAAAATGATTAGATGATCGAGGGAGTGCCTCGATGTCGTACCATTCAAACTTTTCCAAGAATTTATCCACAAGGGCTTTGTAGGCTTGTAGAACTGGGCACTTGCATTGGTATATCCCTTTGACCTAGTTAACAATGAGCAAGGAATCATCAAAAATGTTAAGCTTGGTGATTTTCATGGTGATAGCCATTTGAAGACCTATGAGCAAGGCTTCGTACTCGGAATTGTTGTTGGTGCATGGGAAATCGAGTTTAAATGATAGGGGTATGGGAGCCCCATATGGTGTGAAAAACATGATCCCTGTGCCACCCCCTTGCTCACATTTGGAGCCATCAAAAAATAGAGTCATATCTACCTGTGGCTCAGGCTCATCAGAATCAGGCGATTCTGATATTTGGAAGACTCCATCATCGGGAAGCTCCATGCTAAGAGGTTGATCATCCTAGAGAGGAGCCTCTACGAGTTGATCGGTGATGACCTGACCCTTAATTGATTTTTGTCCAATAAATTCTAGGTCAAACTCCATCAACAACATGATCCATTTCATCGTGTGACTATTATGATAAGTGCGGCTCATCATGTATCGTAATGGATTCTCTTTAGATACAACATACGTGGTATGGCTAAGCATGTAATGTCATAGCTTCTTAGTGGCAAAAACCACTGCTAGGCATAACTTCTCAATGTATGCATACTTGATCTCATAGCTGACCAGGGTGCATCTGAGATAGTAAGTAGCCTGTTCCTTATGTAGTTCATTATTTTGGGCTAACATGGCACCCAATGCTATCTCAATGGCTGAGATGTATAAGCAGAATGACACTCCTAGTCTAGGTAGAGCCAACACTGGTGGTGAAGCCAGATACTACTTTATTGCATCAAAGGCCTCCTGACACTCATCATCCCAATGGAATGTGACCCCCTTGTGCAATAACTTGTTCATGGGTCGACACTTGTCCGACAATTGCGCTATGAAGCATTTGATGGATGCGATCTTCCCCTACAGGCTATGAAGTTGCTTGATGGTAGTCGAGGGAGGCATCTCGAGGATGGCCTTGACCTTGTTGGGGTCCACTTCGATGCCTCATTTAGAAACTATAAATCCCAAGAGTTTTCCAGATGTGACGCCGAAGATGCACTTCTTGGGGTTCAGTCTCACGTTATGCTCAATAAGGTGATCGAGGACTTTGTGAAGGACATCGAGATGCTCATGGCGTAACAAATATTTAGCTAGTAAGTCATCCATGTAATCTTCCAAAATCTTATGCATGTAGTCATGGAAGATGTATGTCATGGCACGTTGGTAGGTAGTGCTAGAATTTTTAAGGCCAAAGGGCATGACCTTATAGCAAAATTTTCCCCAAGGTATTGTGAACGCCATTTTGAGCTGGTCCTCTGGGTTGATACGAATCTGATTGTACCCAGAGAAACCATCCATAAGGGATAACATTTCATGGCCCATTGTGGCATCTACTAGGGTATCGATGCTTGGCAAAGGAAAATCATCCTTAGGACTCGCTTTGTTTAGGTCTCAAAAATTGGTGCAAATGTGAATCCTCCCATCAGGCTTCTTGATAGGAACCATGTTGGACAACCATGGTGGATAGTCTATAGAAATGATGAACCTAGCATCCAAAAACTTCTGTAGCTCATCTTTGACCATTAGGGCCACTATTGGATGCATATTTCTTAACTTTTTCTTGATAGGCTTGGCCTTGGGGTCAAGCATCAGATTGTGGGTGACTAGATTTGGATCCAGTCTTGGCATGTCTTTGTAAGACCATGCAAAAGTTGCCTTCTTCTCTATGAGAAGGGCTATGTAATCGGCTTGCTCTATGGGGGATAGACTTTCCCCTAGCTTGATACATTGTGGGTTCTCAGGATCTGAGTCGATATCTTTGTCAATCGTGGGCTCGATTGACATATGTGACCCCTCCTCCAACTGGTGGGGGGTAGGGATCAAATGGATGTCATCAACTAGATTTAGATCATCAATGGGAACCTCGGGTTCCTCCTCAACGTGGAAGACATCATGAGTTGGACCCTGGAGAGAAATGAAATGGTTGTAGCATCTCATCGCAAGGCCAGTACTCAGAGGGCGAGGGGTTTGAATCTCCTCGATCAAAGTCAATTACCCCCAAGTCGAGGTGCAATGGCTCCAATGGGTTATTCGAATCTCGTAGGGGCTCAAACAGATCTATGGAAATCATATTTATGGATGGATGATTTCCCCTATGTGGTTGGTGGTGTTCATGGACATCAAGATGTCGCAAGATCTCTAGAGGTGGCTGTGGAGGTGGTGGAATGATCGAAGGTGGTCGGTGTGGCTGTGGGTGAGCTTGCTCTTCTAAAGGTAGAAGTTGTCACCAGATGGGATGGTGTAATGGGAACATGCACAGATAGAACTCATCCTCATCATCTATAGGGATGACCCATGGGCCTTCACCATCCAAACTATCAGAGTTCATAGGTGCTACTTCATAATCTGACTCGTCATCAGATGTCCACTCATAAGGAGACCCCTGATCTCCTTCCTCACTATCATGGGGAAGGGTGCATGAACCTTCACCTCTCTCATAGGATCGGATATCATCATGAGGTGGGTCATCATCTCCCAAGGGCATAGGGAAGTAGTCCCCTAGTGAGTAGACATGATTGGGGTTGGTGAAAGGATCTTACATGAGCTCATCTCTATAGTCTAGAGTCATGTACTCTAAGCTATCTGTGAGGATGTCTAAGGACATAGGCTTGTTGAGTCCCAAGCTAGACTTATCATAAGGCATTTGATATTATGGCTGGTAAGGAACTCGAGTGCCCTACTCATACTAGCCCAACCCATAACCATACCAATTGCAAAGGTCGAGGTACTTCAGGGTGAAGTCAAGATTAGATAGATAGTTGACGTCTTCCAAGAAGGGCTCTTCATCCTCCTCCTACTGTTGATAAGGTTTGATGCCATAGTCAAGGCCCCCATAGATAAAATTTGTTTGATTAGGGGGAGGCCAAGAGGCATGATAGTACCTATGGGAAGATGAGGTCGACCCATGTCTTGCACTGACTCTATAGTAGGGGTGGTTGTAACATTCCTAACCATGTACTCTCCCAATCTGGTGGAAGCTAGGTGCACTATGACCTGAGGCTATGGATAGAAGAGGGATGAGAGTGAGACCTGATCTGATTCATCATTTGTCTCATGTGGTAGCTCCTCATCATCTGGGCTAGGTATCTCCTCAATGGAGATGGTGGAGATGGTTGGCTGGACCTCATCAATAGGTCACTTCCCTGGGTTCCTAGGCAAAGGATCCATAGGTGCAATAGGCATCTAGGGGGTGCTGATGATGAGGATGGTATGACATGCGATGGCGATGGAGTCAAACCTTGGCTGGATTTATTTGGTTGGAAATCTAGATGGGTTGATGGTAAGGTTGACTCAGGGAGCTATTGCACCATATTGCAATACTTGAAGGGCTCTAGGTCCGTAGGGACGACATGAACTTACCCTTCATGAGTGTACTTGAGGCACTGGTGAGCGATGGAAGGGACACACTTCATGTCCCTAATCCATGGTCTACCTAATAAGATATTGTACGCCATCTCACCCTCCAAGATGTGGCATAGCGTCAGGATGATCTTTTCCTCTACCTAAATAGGTAGGATGATCATACCAACCATTGAGCATATGACATCATTGAATGCTCAGAGGGTGTAGGTAGATGCGACAATGTGGGATGCTGGGAGCTTCAAGTGCTTGAGAGCTATTGTGGTGATGATGTTGCTAGAAGACCCAGTGTCTATCAACACTCTCTTGTATGGTGTTCCATTCACACATGCGATGATGTGCAAGGGAGGATCTACCATATCATTTGGAACCGGTTTAAGCTCATCTTCTCGAAAGGTAATCACCGGTTCTATGCATTGTCGCACATGCCCCACGAAGTTGTTGAAGGAGTTGGACTCCTGGGGCGGAAGCTCGATTACCTTAAGGATCTCCATCAAGGCTTCTCTATGAGGAGGTGATTACTAGATGAGCTCATAGATGGAGAGTCGGGCAGATGTCATTCTTAAGCTCTGAGTGAGCTTACTCTTAATTGTGACCATAGGCCTAGGTGGGAGGCTCGATATAGGAGGTGGCAAAGGCTACGATGTCAAAGGGACATCACTCTGAGTCGTGGGTGGCACAACTGGACTTGGGTACCACCTATTCCTCATTACAATGTTGATCATGCTGACATACCCTTGCTTAGGGGGCATGGTGAACCTCATTCACCTAGGGCACAGGTGTGGCTTGCATCGCATGGGTGGGCAAAGGGTCTTTAAAGACCTCCATCTATTGGTTGTTTGGTGTGATAGGGTTGTCCACCTGAAGGGCATTCCTATCGATCATGTCCTGCACCAAGTGCTTGAACTTGTAGCACATTTGCACATCATGCCTATTTTGCCTATGAAACTTGCAATATAGGTCTTCTCTGTATCCTTTGGGCTTCGGTGCATTTGGGTCGATGGGTCAACTCTCAGGTAGGTGGATTGCATTGGCCACTAAGAGGTGCTCAAACAATGAGTCCATAGACTCTGCAATGGGTGTGAACTATCACTTGGGGTGACGTTGATTTTTCCCTTGATTATTCTAGTTGTCCTTGGCATAGTTCCTAGGAGTGGCCTGATAATTAGGCTTTTGAGGTGGCATGGCTTGCGCTAGCCCTGGGACACTAATGGCAACCTGATTCACTACTGCTGGCTTAGGCTACATTGGGGTGCTTTTAGCATTCTTGTTCCACTCCTTCTTACGAGGCTTCACAATCTTGCCCTCTTGAATCTTGATTTCTTCGATGATCCTAGCCTATGCTAGGGCATCTTCAAGAGTCGCATACTATTATAGCTACAACAACAAGGAGATCGGCTTTAGGTAGCTCTTGGAAAACATCTAAGTCAACTCTAACATGGGGAGAAGATAAGGTAGCTTGGCGAGTAGGGTTCACCACCTATTGCCATAGTTTGTTATTGACTCATCATCATATTATTTCAACCTAGCTAGATCGACCAATATCACCTTCCTCTTGGTATTGAAGGTGAAGCATTCTAGGAACGCATCTGCAAGTTGGTCCAAGTTATGGATGCTATGCTTAGGGAGTTGGTAAAACCATTCTGAGGTTGGGCCAGAGAGGGTAGTCATGAATGTCCACAATAGCAAAGCATCATCATCATGAATGCCAAAGCATTGACCCAAGAATTTGGTGACATGTTCCTATGCATCTTCCTCTCCCTTAAACGTAGCCAATTGAGGTAACTTAAATTTCTCTAGATAGGGAGGCACAAGCATTGAAGGATGGATGGGTTGACTATGCAATTGGTGCATAGTGGGCTTTTGAGATCCAGACCTAGAGGTCTTGTTCTCTACTAACTCTAGGTGCTCTAGCAATGCTTTATATGGGCCTGAGGATTTAATCTCCTCATCCTTGCTCACATCCTACGGTGGAGGTCTAGGATCCTCCAACCTATTGTGGGGTGGTGGCATGTCACCCCCTACCTTGGTAAGGCATCTCCAAATATTCTACCTCTAGCTCATGCTCAGTGTAGGCCCCATAGGGTGTTTCTCGAGCTGGTATATAAAGAGGGGTATCTGCCTGCTGTGGGCACCCTATGTTTGGCCTAGGAGGCAAGTCCTGATCTAGCCTAGGAGGTCATGGAGGCAACATTGGATAAGGTCTAGGAGACCTATCACGAATGAGTGTGGGCTACCTCGAGTGGACTTCCTGTCTATGTGTCTTAGGGGTAGGAACCCTCTCTCGTAAAGTCTTCTAGAATAGCTCGTTGGTCTATCATTCGATTCTTTCTTTCTCAAGCTGATGCAAGTGGTCTAGTTATTCCTTGTCTTATTAAAGCTGTTTGAATTGAGCTTGGCACTCTACATATCTTGCAACTTCCTATTTGACTTATTCCATAGTGTGGGGCCTAGGAGGCCTATGAGTCTCACCTTGAGGCCAACCTCATTCAATATAATTAGTGATATCTATCAAGTGCTTCCCTCGATCAAGGGCCATTGCATTGACTTGAGGTTCGGGCTAGAGCATATGCTCATTATACTCAGCAAGAGTAGAGGCACATCGTGCATGTATGAAATACTACTCTTGAGGAAAATCTAGGATTTCCTCATGCCTTCCTTCATGGATGAGGAAGGGCAAGGCGGAGTTGGCTCACCCCGAGTGATGAGTATCATACCCGTCAGGTTGCCTATGCTACTATACCCTATCAAGGTGATGTGTAGGCAAGGTCATACCAACCTGCTCTACCTAATGTGTGAAGTCATGCTCTGGCCTATGAATAGGCATGTCAGCCCTAATAGGTACATGGATGTGTGGCACCGCTCTATCTACTAGCACCTCAATGTATTGTTGCATTTCATCAAAGAAGGCATGTGATGTATCTAAATATTGAGAACACTCTCCCAAGTAAAGTCCATCACCCCTCGGGGTGTCCTGCATAGGGCTCCCTCATAGATGTGGCTCATGCCCTACTATCTTGGGGCTAGGTTGAGTAGAGGCTCACCAGGGAGGTATGACCAGGTCCCTAGGGCTATAGCAGAGATGACTCATGTCTCCTAGTCCACTCTCCATAGCTTCTGCCCATGATTGGGCTTGGCTGCGGGTGCACACCATTGTAACTCTCTACCAAACCCTAAGTGATTATCTTCTTTACAAATTCTTAATGAAATAGTAAACATGAAAAGGAAACACTCAATAAGATAGATGATTATCTCTTTTAAGTTTTATATGTGAATCCCTAAACTATTTTGTGTGTTTCAGATGTGTTGTTTGTAAAGAATGACCTTGTGTCACATGTTTGAAATCTTGTTGGATGATAATCTTGTGTTTAATTGGATTTCACCTATATACTCATAGCTCGAAAACCTGGCTATGAACTCTAGGTCATGTTATCCCACCTATAATGTGTGGTAATGAAGTCCACACATGGCCAGGGAGCACAAGTCCTACCAGTTCCTCACCTAGTTCAACCACAGTCTATGATATACCTCTTCGAAGAGAGATACATGCTATAACCCATGGGCTATGATGGATCTTGGAACCAACCTTGGCAAAGAATAAGGTTCATAGGATTTGAGACAATGGGTGGAGATGAAAGCCACCTCATTGAACTCTACTAGTGGATGGTGATGAAATCCACCTCACTAGCGTTTAAGTGAATCATGGTGTGTGTGGTTCTTTTTAAGCCAAATAAAGTAAGCAAAGAAGCATTCGATGATAATTCACTAGATGCATGCAAAAGGTGCATTTTAATTTCATAAATTTAGTATAAAAATAACTCACAAATGTATCTAGAAATGTAAAACCCTAAATGTTAGCCTACCCATTGGGTAGGCTACAAGCAAGCAAACCAAAGAGATGCATTCCTACTTCTAATTTCTTTTGATTTTTCTCCTTTTATATGTTTTTGTTATTTTGTGTTTAATAAAAAGGAAAACTAACTTTTAACCTTTCTAAACAAGCAAAATATGCGAGAAAAACCAAAATAAAAATAGTTTTTGAAAGTGCAAAACAGAGATGGAAGATTCAGATGCCTACCTCATCATTGCCAAAACTTGCTATTTTTGGAATTCTGCCTTGAAAACTCTCTAGTTTCTATTCACTCTAGGGTGGGATGAATAGCAGGTCTGTATTCATTCCAGGGTGGGATGAATTCACATTCATCCCAGGGTGGCACGAATAGCAGGTCAGGGTTCATTTCTGTCTAGAACGAATAGCACTTGCAACATAAAAGATGAAAAATGAGCTCCAAACTTCACCTAAAGCAAAAGGGACTAGGTCCCACCATGATCACCACTGAAGTAGGGAAAAATAATGCACCAAATTATGATAAAAAATATGTGTATCTATGTCCTATCGCTTAAGAGCATCAAACGGAAGCATGCAAGTAAGATGGAAAAGATAGCAAATAACAAGAAATGGAGCAAAGTAAATCGACTTATTATTAATTAGGCAGATAAAATCCAGGTTACAAAATTTCCCCTTTGAGGGCTCAAATTATTGATACAACTTTTTACAAATCGGGTGCCCAAGGATCAAAATCCTTCAAGTAACTTGGGTGCACATCCAATGTCTTTCCTCGTACCCACAATCGAAGTGGGTGGGCCAAGGTTGCCACCGCTTGTGTCTTAGATATTGATGTCCTATGATCCTTCCTAATGCACTATAAAACCTACACCTACACACAAGGAAACCAGAAATGCATCAAATAGCAAGTGCGTATGATGTAAAACATGCAATCCCCACAGGCACTAAAAGACTAGTAATGGGCATATGCATAGATATTGTATCAAATAAACTCCAAATGGCTCAAAAATGTAGATGGATGTAAATTAAGTGGTTTTGGGAAGATATCACCATAAATTGCATCAAAATTGCATCCGTAGGTGTGGCATAATCGCAGTGCGCTTTTCCAATATACAAAACCCAAAGCAAGCAATTTCCCAACCTAAACATATCCAAAACACCTAAAAATTGGAAAGAATGCATAAAATAACATTTTAAGAAAACCCATATGATCATATTTGCAAAATAAGTGACATTTTAGGTGTTTCTCCAGATGACCACCGTAGACCTGCGTGAGACCCTACAAAACACTAAAATTATGATATCTCGGCCAATATAACTCAGAATGACATGAAATTTGAACTGAAGAATAATATGAACATGTAGAAAATAACTAATTAAAAATAGTTAGAAAATTATTGACATATTTCTATTCGTCATAGGGTGGGACGAATAGGACTGTCACAAATTGGGGGGCACTCGGGGGTGGGATGCCCACCAATTCTACCTAAATTTTACCACCAATTCCATTGGGAAATGGTCCAAAACACTATGGGGGGTATTTTCATCAAATTTGGTGAGGAAATTCACTCATATGGTTTGGTTATGTGACAAATTGCGCCTACTAGTTCACTCGCAAACCTCCTTCGCTAGGTAGAGATTTCGAGGTAAAAATGGGCACAAAAGGTGAAAGGAAATCTTAGAAGCACTCCATTGCTTTGTCCTAAAACTCCTCTCTATATTTTGTGTGGAAAATGCATCCACTTTATAGCCCAAGGAGGCTCATGGGTCAAAAGGCATGCAAGGGCATGCGGGGCAAGAGGCGCCACTTGGCCACCGGGGTGGCATGCATTGGAGGGGGAAGAGAATCTCCCAATTTGGCCTCATTCATGGAGCAAGGCATAAATATGCTGTGTGATCTGACTTGCATGTGATAATAGGTAGGAATATGACCGTTACCAGGTGCCATTTGTCCATATTTGACTTTTTTTGGTCAAACCTGCTATTCGTCCCACCCTGGGATGAATGTTGCTATTCACTCCAGGGTGGGATGAATAGAATATGTATTCATCCTAGGGTGGGATGAATAGAAACAGGGTGTCAAAAAGGTCCCAAAAGTGGCCTGAAACCTTCCAAAACCTTGCACAGAGTGGTTAGAACCACTGTATACCTCCTGAGGGCTGCCCTAGGGGCCTTGGTATGTCATTTTAGTCATTGCTTTTGGTAGCATAATCGGATTGACCAGATTTTAGTGTCTATAGTTGTTAGCTATGCAGTCGAAGAAAAACCTTAAGTAGGGATATTCCATGTTGTTAAACTCAATGAATTTGAAGAATATCAAAAGAGAAATGTGTTGGGGAAGCATCCAATTTTGTAGTATTTGAAGGATGTGTTCCTAGAGTATTTACCTAGACTCCTTCCTGTGATGGAATTTTATTTCACTATTGACCTTATGCTAGGAGTTAAACCTATCCATTGGTCTCCATATAGGATGAATTCTATAGAGATGCAAGAATTAAAGGTGCAACTATAGGGGTTATTATAAAAGGGACTGATAAAACCAAGTGTGTCAGGGTGCACCAATTTTATTTGTGAAAAATAAATATGGTTATTTAAGGTTGTGTATTGATTATAGAATGCTTAATAAGGCTACAATTGAGAACTAATATCCCCTACCTAGAATTTAATATTTGTTCGATCAACTAAGAAATACCAAAATATTCACCAAGATTGACCTAAGATCAGGGTATTATCAATTAAGAATACATAATGAGGACACTCACAAAAAGGCATTCAAAACTAGGTATGAGAATTATGAGTTTACATTTCTACCCTTTAGGCTAACTAACACCCGAGTTGCATTCATGAATATAATAAATAATGTTTTAGAAGGTACTTGGATTAGTTTATCCTCATATTTCTAGATGATATATTAATATACTCTCAATATAAGAAAGAGCACAACAAACATCTCAAGATCGTATTAGAATTATTAAAGGAGAACCAACTCTATTGAAATCTTGCAAAAAGTGATTTCTATGTCTCATAAGTATGATATCTTGGGCATATCATATCAATAGAAGGAATTGTTGTAGATCTAGATAAAATTGAAGCCATCCAGAATTGGCCACCCCCTAACAATGTGACTAAAGTGTGAAGCTTCATGGGGTTGATGGGCTACTATAGATGTTATATAAAGGATTACTCCAATAGTACAGCAACAATAACTAACATTTAGAAAAATGGAAAGGAATTCAAGCGGTCAGATAAGTGTAAAGTGGTCTTTGCATTGTTAAAATATAAACTCACTACCGCACCGATACTAAAAATATTGATCCTCATGGAGAATTTTTAGTATGCAAGGACACATCATTGGAAGGGTTGGGATGAGTATTCTCTCAAGAAGAATCAATAGTAGCATACACTTCAAGGAATATCAAGGAGCATAAAGTTGATTATGCTACACATGACTTAGAGATAGCTATAGTGGTACATGCTCTAAAGGCCTGGCACCACTACTTGGTGGGAAGACCCTTTGAATTGAAAATTGACCATAAAAGTTTGAGTTATATATTCACCCAACCTATACTCAATGCAATACAGAGAATATGGGTCGAGTTTCTCACTAAGTATGACTTTGAAATTGAGTACATAAAATGGAAAGAGAATAAGATAATTTATACCTTGAGTAGAAGGAAATATATAGTAGCCATAACCAGAAGTCACATAAACCTGGTGGATCAAGTAAGATAGGAGCAATCTCAAGATGAGTATTTCTAGGAAATTTGAGCCAAAATGGGTAGATACCCTGAAGGTAATAAGGAATTTGGTATGAAGGATGACCTTTTGTGCTACAAAGGTAGGATTATCATACCAAAAGAGAATTATTTAAGGAAGCTAATAATGCAAGAAGCCCATAGATCCCCTTATTTTTCTCATCCTGGAGGGGCCAAAATGAGGGAAAACATGAAAAGAACCTTCTTCTAGGTAGGAATGAAGAAGGATATCACCGATTTTATCACTCGATGCCTTGAATGTCTAAAATTTAAGGTTGAATGCAAGCATCCTATAGGAAAATTGTATCCACATGATGTACCTACACAAAAATAGTAGGTTATATCTATGGATTTTATAGTAGGGTTACCCAAGACCAAGTATCAACATGATGCAATCCTTGTAATAGTCGACATATTAACTAAGGTTGCACATTTCATACCAGGGAATATTAAGGATGATGCTCAGGCAGTGGCTACTATTAAGTGGGTTGATACTTGGATGGATTGGGTGGTGTGCACCCTTATAAAAGTGTGTAGGAGGCTATCCTGAGGAAGGAAATCCTTGAGAGGCCTTATAATGGAGATGATTGCATGCCAAAGGGGTATTCTAATTGCATGGGTTTCCTAAAATAATCATTTTATATAGAGATTTCATATTTACTTCTAAATTTTGGAAAGCCCTCCATCATGTAGTAGGTATGAAAATGAATACGAGCGCGGCATACCACCCTAAAACAGATGGTCAAACAAAATGGGTAAACCAAGTACTAGAGGATATGCTCTACATGTACTGCATTAATAAAAAGTCTCATTGGGAAGACTACCTACATCTTGTAGAGTTTTCCTAAAATAATGGACATCACTTCTCTCTAGGAATGGCTCCTTTCAATGCCTTGTATGGGTGAAATTATATAATACCATTGTATTAGGACAATCTAGAAGATCGAGTTGTGATTGGGTCAAATATGGTCATAGAAATGGAAGACCAGCTAAAGGTAATTAGGAATAAACTTAAAGAAGTTTACGATAGGCAAAAAAGTTATATTGATCTAAAGAGGACTCCAAGAGAGTACTTAGTTGGAGATAGAATATTTTTAAGGGTTAAACCGATGAAAAATGCTATCAAATCTGCAAAGTTGGATCCTCAATTTGTGGGACCCTTTGAGATCACTGAAATGATCAGTTCAGTTGCATACCACTTGCTTTACCACCTAACCTATCAAATGACACCTTCCACATATTCCTGCTTAGGAAATATATTGCTAACCCTAAATATGTGTGGGATGTTTCTAAATTGTAGATGGCAAATCTGGAGGCTATTGAAGTAATTATAGTGAAGATTCTTGAGTTTTGTTCTAAGTCTATGTGGAATTGAACTCTTGAACAATGTAAGGTCTAGTGGGACGAATTTTCTAAAATAAATACCACTTGGGAGAAATTGGATGATATGCAAAATTATTTTTCCTTTTAAAGTAGTAATTTTATTTGTGTAAAACTAGAAACTCTCGGGATGGTATTTAGTCCTAGGGGGTAGGATGTCATGACCCTTCCTGGAGGGCTTTATGGTATGGAAAAACAATGTATTAATTGATGATTCTTTAATACTTAGTTTTATGCAATTTAATAGTTGTGTAATGTTTAGTTTGATTTTTAGAATAACATGGTACTACTGACATATTTCCAATGTGTAGGATCATGTACACTCATTGGTAGAAGAAGTATAATCATCCACCAAAAGCGAGGGTACTTGAAGTTAGGGAAGTGATAACTAAGGCATCTTGAGGGTAACATGGATTGATACCTTCATATATGCATGCATTATGGATTATAGGATAATCATCAATCTCATCCACCTAGAGCCTAAAACTCAGGGGTAACGTGGATGGATACCTTCATATAGGCATGCATTATCGGTTATGGGATAATCATCAAGACCAACCACCTAGAGCATCAGTTGATAGCCTAGTAGCTATCATAAGTTATTTGGATAAGACGATTGACTAGGTTTATGGAAAGACTCCCTTTGTGTTTGTTACATATTATTGGTCGACTTTTATTTCATCACTTGCTGCATTATAGGTTTTTTGAAAGGATACATAAGTTGGTTACTTTTAAAACTCTTTGTGTGTTTAAAATGGTAACATGATGTTAGGGTGTGATAAAAGGACCCTTATATATAGCAAGATTCTATTTAAATAATAATAAAATATTGTTTAATAAAATTTTAATTTAAATGATAATAGAGTTTCATTTAAATAGAAACTAAACTCTTAACTATAATAATAATGGGTTTTCATTTAATCAATAGGAAATTTATTTAGATAAATATGGAACTTTTATTTAAATAAATACAAGACTCTTGAGAACTATTATTTATATAAATTGAAATATTTGAATTAAAACTCATGGTAGATAATTTATTTAAATTAAAAGATATATCCTTTATTTAAATAGTGGTAAGGCCATATTTTAATAATATTTATTTTTTATAGAGGAAATTATTCAATTAATAAATATTGGAAATTTCGTAAAAGGTCTTGATAAACCATTGACCTGAGAAAGATTTTGTCAACCTTGCTATGAAATTTTATGGGGCAGCCATATTTTTTTCAATCGAAGGATAATGTTCTTTATCCCTTATTGCCGGATAGATGGAAAAACATTTGTGACAATTTGGTGAAGAGTTATGAGAAGGAACAAGATACGTTGGGATAGATAGAATTCAAAGAGTGTGCATATAAATAAGAGAAAATATTGGGGGGGAGATGACAATGGGGATAGGGGAGAAAAAAAATCTCTACAATGTTTGAGAAGGAGAAACTCTGCGATATTAGAAGGAGAAAATCTACAATGTTTGAGAATAAGAAACTCTATGATGTTTGAGGAGAAAATCTACGATGTTGAGAAGGAAAAAGCTCTGTGATGTTGAGGAGAAACTCTTCCACATTGGATAATGGATGTTTAGAAAGACTACAGAAGGAAACTACTTGCATGAACAAACCAGGTTGCATTATGGTTATGTAGTCCTATTTAGCCTCCACTTGGTTGCATTTATTGTTTTTTTGGCTCTTTCCATACCAGTTATGTTGGTTTATTTTGTATGTGCGTATGTTGTCTCCTTTAAAAATAACTCTTAGCTCCCTTTTAGGGCTACATCATGAAACCTGGGGTTGGATTTTAAGATGTCATGGTTGTTGTTGCCATTTGGGGTTTCTTCAATGGGTTGAGCGATGTGTTATGTTCGTTGTGACCAAGCCTCTACGTTAGCCCTATAGGTGATCTACACCATGATCCTTTTTCAAATAGCTTCTTACTTGTCGGTGTGTCAACTTGTAACTCATATTTCAGTTGTTTTGTTATCCAGTTTGTTGACCCATGTCCTCCCCTTGCTGACGTCATTACCCTCTGATTGGGCATGGTTACTAGGAGAGTTGTAGGTGATACCTAGCGATGTTTGAGTCTAGGATAAGACTCATCAGTTGTAACCTTTGGTTCAAAATTTCCTATTAAGCCATCCATATCCTGTGTAGGGTTTCCAAGTCCTCTGCCCATGTTCACCCTCTCGAATGGAGATAACCTTTCACTTGGTGTTCACATGATGTTTTAGCTATATTTTGGTTAATTGTTTGATCTATAGTTGTGAGAATGAAGTACTCCCCCTTTAGAGTTTTAATAACACCCATTCCTATTGCAAGTTAAGTTTTTTTAATTAAATATGAGGAAAATTTAATAATATAAAATGGGATTTATTTGATTAATTGAATAAAGTATAATTTAATTATGTTAAATATTGGAAACCTTAGTTAATTTGCATAGTTAAGGGTATGGGACTTTGACTATGTGAAATAATAAAGGGATTATTTATTTTAGTTAATTGAATAAGATGTATTTGATTAATGAAGAATAAATGGAAATTAGTTTATTTGCATAGTTAAGAGTATGATACTTTGACTATGTGGAATAATAAAGGGATTATTTATTTTAGTTAATTAAATAAGAAGTATTTGATTAATAAAGAATAAATCAAAATTGGTTTATTTACATAGTTAAGGGTATGGAAATCTGACTAGGTGGAATAATAAAGGGATGATTTATTTTAGTCAATTGAATAATATGTATTTGATTAATGAAGAATAAATGGAAATTAATTTATTTGCATAGTTAAGGGTATGGGACTTTGACTATGTGGAATAATAAAGGGATGATTTATTTTAGTTAATTGAATAAGATGTATTTGATTAATGAAGAATAAATGAAAATTAGTTTATTTGCATAGTTAAGGGTATGGGACTTTAACTATGTGGAATAATAAAGGGATGATTTATTTTAGTTAATTGAATAAGATGAATTTGATTAATGAAGAATTAATGGAAATTATTTTATTTGCATAGTTAAGGGTATGGGACTTTGACTATGTGGAATAATAAAGAGATGATTTATTTTAGTTAATTATATAATATGTTATTTGATTAATGGAGAAAAAATTAATGTTAGTTTATTTTCATAGTTAAAGGTATGGGACTTTGACTATGATAAATAAAGGCTTGAAACGAATTGATTAAAGTAAAACATGTGATCTAGTTGTATTGGTTGAAAGACTCTCTAGGGACAATGAGAGGTGAAAATAAAAATAGTGATTTTTATGATATCAACTATGTAGTAGATGGTTAGATACTTGATTTAATTTGTATAGTTACAATTTGGAAAAGAAAATAGTAAATGCATTTAGAAGTATGTCTATCATGGAACCATGAGTGCCTTAATCCTCTACTATTCTCAAATAATCAGTGGAAAGAGAAGGAGGACCAAAGAGGTAGATGGAATCAATAGGTTAATTTGAATTACTTGTGCTCAAATAGACTAGAATTGTGGGGAGATATCCCAGATGAAAATTATATAGAATGTTATTCTTTTAAAGTATGGAGGATTTACCATACTTGCTTATATGTAATAACTCATTGAATGATTGAAAAATGTATCTTTAATTATATTTATGAACTACCTATGCTTTGTTATTTAGTTTTCTCTTCCATTTAATGCTTACTTTTACTTAAACATCCTTTCATTTCTAAAGTAACATTATATGCTTTATGTATGCTCTTTGATTAGAAAGAGTGAATTATTTTCAATTTCTTTGCTAAACACAAAATTTACCTTAGGGTGAACCTAGAGAGTGAGACCCCTTAGGGTTAATGTAGGAAGACCTACGGGATTAAGACCCCTTAGGGAGAATAATAACTAAGTAAAATAAAATATTACATTTGAGTTAAGATAGCTCATCATGCATATGAGATAGCTAGCTTAACTTGCAATATGTGTTTGAGATACCTACACAGATATAATTGTGTATGGTATGGTGATGGGTGTATACCTTCGACTAAATAAAGGTGATAAGTTTAGATCATTAGGAGTAGGGTTATGCATAAGGGTTAGTACAAAAAAAGTAATTATAAAATCGGGGTGAATCTAGTCGTAAGGTGTATAAACGTTGGGGTGAATTTTGCAAAACAATTTATCAAATAATGGTGATTTTTTGAAAATTTTGCACCAAATTTTTCAAAATTTTAAAATGGTGACATGGCATAAGCGATTTTCACAAGGTGACTAAAAAGTGACTATCACAAGGTGACTAACAGAAGCGACTATCACAAGGTGATTGACAGAAGCGACTATCACAAGGCAACTAAAGAAGCGACTATCACAAGGTGACTGATAGAAGCAACTATCACAAGGTGACTATCACAAGGTGATTGTCACAAGGTGATTGTCACATGGTGACTATCACATGGTGACTATCACAAGGTGACTATCACAAGGTAATTGTCATAAGGTGACTATCACAAGGTGATTGTCACAAGGCAACTATCACAAGGTGACTATCACAAGGTAACTAGCATAAGGCAACTGGAAGAAGGCGACCACAAAATATCATCAATAATATGTTACCACGTGTCCTCTCCTCTACCACGTGTCACGCATCCATCGACTTCAGCCATGCAGACTTCTATAAATAGAATAGTAGGGTCATTTTTCACCTTTTAGAGTGTTTTCCAGCATTTTTAGAGCATTTTCTACAACAATTTCAGATGGTTTTAGAGCATTTTTAGAGCTTTTTTGAGCATTTTTAGAGTATTTTTTGAGCTTTTTCAGAGGGTTTTCAAAGCGTTTTCCAAGCATTTTTAGAGTGTTTTCAGAGGGTTTTTAGAGCTTTTATAGAGGGTGTTCAAAAATGGCTAGCGCTTCCTCTCCTCTACCTTCCAAAGTATCATTCAAGAACTACTATTGCTCGAACATCAAGAACATTTTTAACACTCCTGGGAGAGATTCCAATTGGCTTTACACCTCCAAAGTTGTTGGAGTCATGAAGATGCCACAGTTGGATGTCAACGTCTCCCTGATGCAACGGATAGTTAGTTGCTACAACCATGATGTGTCCACTATACAGATCAAAGTTGATAACAAGGATATTATTTTTACTATGAACCCCTCGGATGTGCAGCGACTAATAGGGCTACCATTTTTAGATGGTCTCTTGGTTAACAACCAATATGCATTGACAGAAGATGATAAATCAATGCTAGCATCCAGATATGTTGTGAATCCAGACCATTTGAAAGGTAAGTTTTTAAAATTTTATTTTTATTTATCCTTAATTTTGATGTATTGTAGTTTCCATTCTCTAATAATGTTCTCCCTGTTGTAATTTTTATTTTCTAATAATGTTCTCTCTATTTTTTAGTTAATTCTTCTAAGTCGAAAAGGGGTTTAAACATTTCCAATGTTGTAGATAAATTTCTTTATGCCTGCATTGAATTTTTCTTGGGAAGGCTTATTCTGTAGGGGTGACCTACAGAAATTCTATTTTGGGTATTGTCATTATTGATTCGATGTATTGATGGAGGTAGATATGATTGGTCCATGCACATTTCCAACCGCCTGAAATAGGACCTTCTTAGTGCCCAGAAAATTCAATCTGCATATACAGTAACCTCCAACAACTTTATTCTTTGTCTTTTTAATGAAGCATACTACAATCTTCAACAAAATAATCCTCCAACTGCATTGCACCTAGATTTGTTGGCTATTGGCATCCCTGAGAATGAAATACAGGTAAAATTATTTATTGGAATAATCTCTCTTTTCTTTCTTTTCAATCAATCTTGTTATTTTCTAATTTTCTTTTGAAAATAGAGAAGAGCAACTCTATCATCCAGTAAAAGGGATGCCACCTTTAGGATTCAAGAAGCATCTACCGATTCTGACATGCAGTCACAATCATCACCAGTAACTCCCATCGTAAATGTAGGAGGTCTCCTAGTGGACAACATACATGTATGACTCCTCTTACTTCTGGACATGCATCTGTTGCAGTCGACCTTGAAGAAGTAACCTCCAACTCACAAGGTAACCTTATTTTTCAAAAGTACTATTTTAAATAATGTATTTTAATGATATAAAATTATATTTAGTTTGAGAAAATATTTTAACTATTTTCAGAGCAAGGGCAAATGCTTGCATCATCAACGATAATGGCTGTAGAGTCTGAGTCGGGTATGTTTAGTTAAAATTAATCTATTTTAATGGCATTGTTTTTAACACTAGTTTTAATTTATATTTTTCATGTGAAATTTTGCAGAGGGATCGACTAGATTTAAAATACTCGAGAAAATAGATGCCTCCACCGGGTGCACAATAGGAAAAGCAGCAAGTCCATCCACAACAAGTCCATCCAACAAGTCCATCCACAACAAGTCCGACAAACTTCACAGTAGGCACCACCGATGAGGAACCAATATCGCATGTGTGGGAAATAGTTCCTCACACCACCACCTCCGGGAACCAACAGTCAGTTTCAGACACACACTCAGACTATGTCTCAATCTCTTATTTCAGGGATGTCATTCCCAATTTTAACCCTTGATAATTTATCAAATGTAGAAAGCGCGTCTCAGATGCCCTCTACCACTGCGAATCTCGATGATGATTTTATGTATCAGGATATGAATAATTTGAATTTCCCACTAAAGATAAGTGATATGCTTCATGGTCTAGGGATCGATGATGAAGTAGAGGAGAATGTTGAAGTAGATGCCACCATAGTTTCCTCTTCCCCCACCAGCAAGTCGACACCCATCATCATCCGAACGATGATGATAAAGTAATTTTTTAGAAACTATTTTATTAGCAAATAGATGTAAGGCTACAATTACGAATAATCTTCTTGTAGATATTGATACATTAAGAGAATGGGAATATCGGGCCAAGGTTATGATCAAAGCAATAAATGGTCGATACAAGAACTTTACACATAGAAAGGAGTTATTTTCAAAGGTAGAGAATGAGCCACAAAAGCTCGATGCTCTGTTACGTAAAGCTGAATCTGGCACCGTGAAGGCCGATTCTACAAATAGTGATGAAGTTCTAGCCATTATGCTGGATCGATTAGAGAACCTCAATGTCAAAGCCCAGGCATATTTCAATGAATGGGAACTAGATAAGAAGAAAGTAGTAGCTGTAGAAACTATATTTAATATATTTTTTAATAAATATTAATCTTTTTCTCTTCTATTTTGTAGTCTAATTATCAACACTTAAAGCAGTAGGTCACAGCCATGAAAACGTTGATCAAGACAGCAAAAATCAGTGTGAATAATGCTATTGAAGTGAAGAAAAGATTACAATACACTGTTCGAGAAAACAATTGGTTGAAGAATTTTATCAAAGATAAGGGCCTGGATGTGGAGGTTGTAGTAAAATAAAATGAGAAAGAGTTGAATGCACCATTTAGAGAAGATCCCATGAAGGAAGAAGGTTTATTGCTATCAGGGATAAACACTACAGCTAAAACTTTGGTAAGGGTTGGTGCATTGGAAGCAAAGGATATTGAGGTAGATGCAGTTGAAACTTCAAGCACTTTGTAGGAAGAAAAGTAGAACTATTGTTTTCTTATTTGTGGAGAAAAGAAACATGTTGCATAGTTTTTTTTAAATTGTAAAAGACTCGTATATTTTTGAAATGAATCAAAGAGACAATTTCCATAAATTTTGTATTAGCTTTTTGATATTTTATTTTCAATATTGTGATGTTTTGATTAGTTGTGTGGATGCAATAAATAATTTTGAATTATGTGGATGCAATAAAATGTTCTTTTATGTTTTATAAAATAATTTGAAATGATTGAAATGTAGCACAAATATTTAGTTTGCCATACATGGTTTATTCAATACATGGTTTGCCATACATTGTTTTCAATACATGGTTTATACATGGTTTATACTTTATTCAATACATGGTTTGCTATACATGGTTTTCAAAATACATGTGAAAATAAATAATATCTGTAATTAATATTCTATTGAAAACTGATAGCATAATATATGAAATCAAAATACATGTGAAAATCAATAATATATATAATCAATATTCTATTGAAAATTGATAGCATAATATGTGAATTTGAAATCAAAATATCATGTCTCAAAATATAATCAAATATCAATATTCTATTGAAAACTAATAGCATAATATGTGAAATCAAAATACATGTGAAAATCAATAATATATGTGATTCTATAATCAATATTATGTTCCAAAATACATGAAAACATGTCTCAAAATATAATCAAATCTCAATATTTTATTGAAAACTGATGGCATAATATGTGAAATCAAATCAAATGAATGAATCAAATCCCAAAATTCTATTGAAAATTGATAGTTTAATATGTGAAATCAATCAAATGAAAGCATATTTGCATCATAATGCTGGAAGCTGGAACAAACTCTTTTCAGATTGTGCAAAATCTTCTGCACTCATACCAAAAATTTATGTCATCACAGTCTCATCAATGTTACCATTATCCTCATCATCCTGAGTATTCATGACACCTCTTCTCTCTGCCAAAGATTTCCAATATGACAAAGCTCTTTCATAAGGAAACTTCTCAACCTCATAGGTCGACACATATACTCTCAAACAATTTTCCAAATTTTTGTCCAACCTATTTCGAACTTTAGATTTTACATAAGATAATGCACTAAATACCCTTTCATCCTCCACAGATCCTAAAATCATCGTTTGACATAATTCATATAAACTAAAATATTCACTCATAGTATGTTGTAGGATACTACTGGGATATAATTGTTTCCACAAACGTGAAATAGAACCTCTTTCATGATGATTAGTGAGTTGTGAAACTTGAGCAGACATTGTTGTTCCAAAATAGTTTGATTGTTTTGTCAAAAGATCTTTGTTGAGAATGCCATTGATTTCAATACCATTGACTACCACACGTTTAGTGAAATGGCTAGCAAGAGTGCCCATGTATTTGAGAAACAAACCATTTATAATTTGGTATTCATTACAAGGATCCCAAAACATCGGGTTAACCACACCCATAGCCTCAAGCAATTCATCTCTTTGAAAACGGTCTCTGATTTCTTTTGTCAATGATTTTGCTATTTGTTTTAGTTTAATTTTTGTATCTGTTACAACTACATGAAATCTATTGTATGTTATGGGTATTTGTTCAACTTCATTTGTAGCTATATCCATTCACTGACCAAAATAATATAAAGGAATTTCCTTTTCGTGGACATTAATACATAGATGATCGTTTATATTGAACTTCAAAAAGTTTTGAGGATCATTCACGTTTGTCAATGCTCTCCAACTCTCAAACATGGGATCCATAAAACTTTGACCAGATGCGTACATCGTATCAATATGTATGCAAATTTGTTTTCTCACCCTGATGAAATCCACAATATAAATCGATCTTTCTTGTGCAATTTTGATCAAAGTATTCATTTCTTCCAACATTGGAAGAATACCACACAATGTGAGAAGTGTTTCAAAGTCACTCATTCGAAATAGCAAATATTTAGCCTTATCAACTGCCCTACGATTTGCATACATAAACCCTGCCAAGGATTGATATTCTTTGAAAACTCTATATGTCGGTTGATACATCGAAATCCACCTAGTATCTACATATTTTAAGAGTTTTTTACCTTCAGTAACTCCTAGTGCAAACTGCTGAAACTCTAAAAATATTTTTGGACTGCGCAAAAAATAATCATGAATTTCACGGACAAGCTCTTCCACTCTCGCTACATTTGTAAATGTATCCACAATTTTGTATGCAAGATTCATTCTATGAGCCATGCAATGAATAGGGATCAAATATGGGGTAACAAATGTTTGTAGTCTAACACAAAGACCATTCCTGTGTCCTTGCATTGTAGCAACACCATCAACTCCAACACATATTAACTTAGTGGCTATTTCCATTTCATTCATTCCTGCTATTTCCTTTAAACTAGAAACAACAACATTGTAAATGTTTTTTGCATTGCAATTTTCCACCATCTTGCATAGTCCAAGTAAATGAGGTTGCCTTAAATGATTTTCCAATGTGTAAACATGCATGCAAATCCAAGATGTGTTGTCAACAATAGTCACCTCATCAATTGAAAGTGAAATGAATTTGGCCTTTTTTATTTTCTCTTTGAGGTCATCCTGCTCAACCAATGATAGATATTTTACCATTTTCCAACCACTTCGATCTGACCAATGGGCGTTGGGTAAGTTTTGCACATCAACTAGTCGAAATAGAGATTTATAATCAATGAAATCAGACATAGGTCTACCCTTTTTAAGAATAGTGAGTACAACAACAAACTGTAAACTTTTTGAAGCTAAAGTGAACTTTTCCATTTTTTGAAATTGGGCTTGAATCATTGCACCTTTCTCAACCAAAGTTTGATTTTGTTTCATTGATTTATCATATTCTTGTGCATATCTGATATGTGCACACTCTGATGCATCCTTCCACCTATAATTTTTTTGTATTGGTCCATCACTTTCTTTTGTTTTTATATAAACCTTTCCACAATGTTTTTCTATTGTATCTTTCTTAACTTGCAATCTATGATCCTTTCTATGTTTCCAACTACAAATTACGCATCTCAATTCTGTTATTACCTCATTACTATTCTCTGGCAGCACTGGCTCAACAAATGGAAAATCTGAAACCCAATCAGGCTGAAATGATCTGTTAATTGTCCACCTAGATGACCTTGCACATTTATGTTTTTTAGAAGAAGATTCTCCGGAAGTAGGGACTGCATAAGAACTATTATTTTGTTTTCCATTTGGCGTGTTAGTTTTAGGAATCTCTTCATGTTGTTGTTCCATTTCATTAAGAAAATTTTCATCTGTGGACTTTTCATTATCGTGGATATGTGGAAGTGGAGGCATACCAGGGTCAATAGTGTTTTCTGTAGAGATAATACTAGGGTCAATACCAGGGTCATTATCATTATTCTTTTTAAAAGCATACCTTCTTTTAAAAATATAGATAAACAATGGACAAAGCCATCAACCAAAAATCACCCTTCTTAATGAATGAAGACATTATATATAAAATTAACAATGTACAAAAATTAACTGGTTAGTAAGTAAAGGTGTTCATACCTTCAATTTGTGCAGATGTTGATGGCTGACTAGATTTTAAAATATTATGAAAGTATTTGAGGATACTCCTTTTATCGGAAGACTAGCCTCCCTTCTTTCCACTGCCAATAGGTGACATTTTACCTATATAAACAGAAGAGTAACATGAACATCATTTTGAAAAATGAAAATAACTGGTAAAAGAGAGAACTACTATTCAAGACAATAGAATATCTGACCCAAGCAGGCTTGAGATTGGTGCCCAAATAATAGGAAAACCTCCTTATTGAGTGTCAATGAACAAAAATGTATAAAAAAGGAACATAAATGGTAACATAAACTTACCGATAAATGGTTGTCGTTGTATGTCACTCGCCTTGTGCTAGTCACCTTATGATAGTTATCTTCTACTAGTCACCTTGTGACAGTCATCTTCTTCTAGTCACCTTGTGATAGTCACCTTCTATCAGTCACCTTATGATAGTCACCTTTTGCTAGTCACCTTGTGACAGTCACCTTCTACCAGTCACCTTCTACCAATCACCTTGTGATAGTCGCATTGTGATAGTCACCTTGTGACAGTAACCTTTCGCCAGTCACCTTGTGATAGTTGCCTTGTGACAGTCGCCTTGTGATAGTCACCTTGTGTCAGTCGCCTTCTTCCAGTCACCTTCTACCAGTCGCCTTCTGCTAGTCACTTCTATCGGTCACCTTGTGTTAGTCACCTTGTTTTAATTGTATGAGACTATGAGTGTCATTATCAGGGTTACCTATATATAGTGGGGTACAAGAGGTGAATTGGGTGGGATAATTTTTTTTAATAATTTTAAGGTAAAAATTAGGCAGGAAAACATATTGTATCGGGGTGAATTTACCCTAAAAAAATTGATCCCGTAATTTTTGGTGAATGGGCCGACCTCTAGGGTCCCAAAATTAGCAAAATAAAAATTGTGAAAATCCTAAAATTTGCTCTAAATTGCAAAATTCGCCCCTGTGCATAACCCTAATTAGGGGTGATAAGATAGATAAGCTTATTTGCGGTAACACATAATACGCCTACACAGATGGACTTGTGGGAGGTTATATGGTGAGATGCAACTCTGAGGGAAAGGTGGGAAACTTAGTGGTCTTAAAAAAATAGATTAACCAAAGGTTGGTTAGGGGTTTATGAGTCCCTATCCATAGTAAAAAAATATATTTTCTTTTCTATGTGTTTTCTTTTAGCTATATTTTGGGTCATTACAATAACCATTGCATCCTTGGAGGCTCCACAAAGAAGAATAGGAGGGAGAGGGGTTATGTTTTTTAGACATGGTAGTGCATTTGTGAATGTAACATAGTTTTTTCATGCATAGAAACATCATGTCACCATAAAAACAAGCTACATGGAAAAACCATGATGTGGAAAGGATGTGAGAGAGGTAGAAGTTCAAAATATAAATTGATGCAATACATAAAAAGCAGTCTTGAGAACCTTGTATAGGGAGAGATATGCTAGCATCAATGACCTAGTGTAAGTGCAATGCATTTGCTGACTATGATAATTAGTATTATCATGGAATATTAATAAATATATTGAATTTATATACATCACAAAGCCAAGAACATGTGAAATAAGAAATAATGAAATCAGGTAGCCATGCATGTGGGAAACTAGGCATACAAATAGTCACAAGCAAATGATGCAAGATGATACAAATCAAATGATACAAGATGATGTTTATTAGATATAATATATATAAATGAATTATGTTCATAGATTATTTTAGTTCTATCAAGTGCATCTAGGTGGTAAGCTCTTAACCCATACTTGGTGGTTATTACAAGAGAACCTGTCCAATTGGGCTCAAATTTCCCTTTGAGCTCATGTTTTGCATTGGTATTTTTCTCATTTTTCTTGAGGATCAAGTCACTTGTTTTGAATGAATGTTGTCATATCATTTTTTCATAGTATCACTTAAGTCACTAATGGTAGACCTATAGATTTTCAAAGGCATGGATTCACTTTATATCAAGAAGCTTTAGTTGGCTAAGGAAAGTGTGGTGATACTTATCATCAATAGAGGAGTAATTAGTAGGATTTATAGAAAAGGGACTTCTAATTTGAAAGGAAACATAACCTCAATCCAATGGACTAAGGCATAAAGTGTGGTACCAGTTGAAGTTCAAATACTAGTATTATAGGTCCATAAGGAATGGTATAGTTGAAGATGCTAGTCTTGACCTATTTTAGTAATGAGTTTCTTCAGTATTTTGATTAAAATTTTACTAGATGGTTCAACCTAGATATTTCATTATGAATCATAATGCATTGGCCAATTGTGCTATATTTTGAACATGGCATAAAGTTTGGCAATGTCTTTATTATTAAAATATGTATCATTATTAGAGATTATTATGTTGGGAATTTCATATCAAGATAATATCTGATTGAGATCAAAATTTGAAACTATTTTACCAATTTAGTAGGATAGAGGTATGGCCTATTGATCTAGGGCTATGCACAACACACAGCAAGAATGCAGAAATTAACCATGCACAGGCAAAATTCCAGCAAGCTTTTTATCTATAAAAAAAAACAACAGAGGTCCCCTCTGTAATACACCGCAATTCCCCCAAAAAATCAATCGCCAAGAGTTCCGTCCCCTTTCTCAATACAAAGCATGCGCGCCTTTTTATCCTCGGCCGCCACCTTCTTCTCCATCATTACGCAAAGTGCGGGCCTCCCTCTAACCATCCACACGTATGCCCTGCAGCCGCATGCCATATTCTGCCAGATGCCCCGTATTATCATGGTCTGGGGTGGCAGAGTGCTCTGTGGCCGCCTGTCAAGCCTTCAAAACATCATACCAAGGAATGCGCCTGGTCACTTGTCGTTTGGTGCCACGTGTCCCTGTAATCGCTCCATACTCGCGAGCCACCTGTCACTTCATGCCACGTGTCCCCTTGCATTGGTCTCTGCAGTCATCGGCTAGTCAACGTCGTGAGCGTTCTTGTCGCGATATCGCGACGTATTTGCTCCAAGGCTTTTTCTCTCCCCCTTGGTCGCGATATCGCGACGTTTTGACGTTGGGCTTCTCTCTCCTCCTTGGGGCCGCGATTCCGCTACACGTCGCGAAATCGCGACGTCTAGGCCCTTCTTAATCGCTCTCCTCCCTTGGGCCGCGAAACCGTGACATGTCACGATTTCGTGACATCTCTGCGTTTCGTACTTGCTGCTTCGTTTCGGGCCGCGAAACCGCGACATGTCACGATTTCGCGACATCTTTGTATTCCGTACATCTTGGCTCGGAAGTGTCGCGATTTCGTGACATCTTTGCATTGTTGAACCTTGCCTCTGGATATGTCGCGATTTCGTGACATCTTTGCGTTCCGTACACCTCGGCTCGAAAGTGTCGCGATTTCGTGACATCTTTGCATTGTTGAACCTTGCCTCTGGATATGTCGCGATTTCGCGACATCTTTGCATTCCGTACATCTTGGCTCGAAAGTGTCGCGATTTCGCGACAGTTTGGCGTTCCGACTGCGCTGCTTGAGAAATGTCACGATTTCGCGACATTTTGGCCCGCTGGAGCCCTTCTTCAAAAAGCGTCGCGATGTCGCGACATTTTGGCCCGCTGGTGCCCTTCTTCAAAAAGCGTCGCGATATCGCGACATGTTGGCCCGCTGGTGCCCTTCCTCAAAAAGCGTCGCGATATCGCGACATGTTGGCCCGCTGGTGCCCTTCCTCAAAAAGCGTCGCGATATCGCGACATGTTGGCCCGCTGGTGCCCTTCCTCAAAAAGCGTCGCGATATCGCGACATGTCACGATTTCGTGACATTTTGGCCCGCTGGAGCCCTTCTTCAAAAAGCGTCGCGATATCGCGACAGTTTCAGTACTTAGAAGAAAATACATTTTTGGGTGATGCAAGATTGCCCTTTGCCTCCGGATGCTCCTGCATCAGACACCCGGGGTGAGTTTGAGAAGTGACCTCACTTCTGACCGTTCCGAGGTAGACCCAAGCGATCAACCTCTGCCTTGGACAACCAAGTTGCATCTTCTATGGGCCTGCCCTTCCATTTGACCAAATACTCAGAATAACTCCTGTTTCGAGTACTGCGACCCTCACGGGTATCAAGAACTTCTTCTATCTCGTCTGCTACTGGGATGACTGCTGGAATGCTCCACAAATCCGAACTTGGCATCTCACTATTTTCTCCTTCATGATATTCGACCAGATCGGAGATGTTGAACACGGGGGAGATGTTGAGCTCGCTAGGTAACTCCACCTCGTAGGCATTGCCCGAGTCCCGTTTGCCAATGATCTTGCACGGCCCAAACTTCTTCATTTTGAGTTTGTTATAGGTCTTGGCAGGAAACCGCTCCTTCCTCAGATAGACCATGACAGAATCTCCTACTTGGAACTCTTTAACTCTGCATTTTTGATCCGCCCTTGCCTTGTACCGAGCATTCATCTTGGCAATGTGTCTTGTCACTTCTTCATGCACTCCTTTCAAGTGTTCAGCAAAATCTTCTGCCTCAGCACTGCATTTCTCCCTTGTATCTAGCCTTCTTAATTCTGAAGCGTTTCTCGGGCTACTTCCATAGATAATCCGGAAGGGTGACCTATTGGTACTCCGATTGACCGAGTCGTTATATGCAAACTCAGCTTGCGGTAGAACCAGATCCCATCCTTTGGGCTTGTCCCCTACCAAGCATCGCAGTAGGTTGCCCAAACTCCTATTGACCACCTCTGTTTGGCCATCTGTTTGGGGATGATACGCAGAACTGAACTTTAGCTCCGTCTTCAGTTTCTTCCACAGGGTCTTCCAGAAATAACCTACAAACTTGGTGTCTCTGTCCGACACAATGCTTCTTGGCAGCCCATGAAGGCGTACCACTTCCTTAAAGAACAAACCAGCTACATGGACCGCGTCGCTAGTCTTCTGGCATGGGATAAAATGTGCCATTTTCGAAAATCTGTCCACTACCACAAAGATGGAATCATTCCCCCTCTGCGTCCGAGGCAAACCAAGCACAAAATCCATACTAATATCTTCCCACGGTCGCTCGGGTATAGGTAGCGGTTGATACAAACCAGTAGGCTGCCTCACACCCTTTGCCATCTGGCAAATCCTGCAACTCTGCACAAACTTTGCCACATCCTGCTGCAATTGTGGCCAGTAATAGTTTTCACTAACCAATGAGATGGTCTTGTCACGACCAAAGTGTCCAGCTAAACCCCCACTATGCTTTTCTTTAATGAGGTTCTCTCTCATTGAGCTCCTTGGAATGCACAATTGGTTCCCTCTGAACAACATCCCCTCTTGAACCAGGTAATCCAACCACCTACTCCTATCCAACGTAACAGGTGTAGTGCAGGCCTTCCAAGCTTCTGCAAAATCGGGGTCTGTAGGGTATAAGTTCTTGAGCTCAGCGAACCCTACAACCTCCACTCTCAGTTCTGTCATCAGACATTGCCTCCTACTCAATGCATCTGCCACCCTATTGGATCTTCCACTCCGATGCTTCAGCACAAAGGTATAGCTCTGCAGGAATTCTACCCATTTGAGGTGCCTCTGATTCAATTTACCCTGGCTGTTAATATACTGCAGCGCTTGATGGTCGGTATAGAGAACAAACTCTTTCGGCAATAGGTAGTGCCTCCACTTCTTGAGCGCTTGCACTATGGCGTAGAACTCTTGGTCATATACCGAATACTTTCGCCTGGCATCATTGAGCTTCTCGCTGAAATATGCAACAGGCCTACCCTCTTGGCTCAATACTGCTCCTATCGCATTGCCACTCGCATCGCAGTCCACCTGGAACACCTTATTGAAATCTGGAAGTGCTAAGACGGGTTGCTCAGTGACCTTCTTCTTCAGCATAGCAAAGCTTTTATCTGCTCCAACTGTCCATTGGAATTCCTTCTTGTTTCCCTTCATTGTCTCAGTAAGAGATGCACAAATACTGCTGAAGTTTCTAATAAATTTTCTGTAGAAACTGGCCAGACCGTGAAATGATCTAACCTCGGTCACACTCCTTGGGACAGGCCATTCTAGGATAGCCTTCACCTTTTTGGGGTCCATTTTGAGACTGTTAACTGATATAACAAAGCCCAGGTATACCAACTCCTTCTTCACGAAGTTGCACTTCTTCATATTGATCAGTAACTGCTCTTCCCGTAGTTTCTCAAACACCTTCTTGATGTGCACCAGGTGTTCCTCTAAGGTCTTGCTGAAAATCAGTATATCATCCAAGTAAACAATCACAAATCTGCCCAGAAATTCTTTCAAGACTTCATTCATCAACCTCATAAAGGTACTAGGTGCATTGGTTAGCCCAAATGGCATGACCAACCACTCATACAGCCCCTCTCTGGTTTTAAAGGTTGTCTTCCACTCATCCCCTTCTCTAATGCGGATCTGATGGTATCCACTTTTCAAATCAATTTTTGTGAAGTACTCAGCTCCACTCAAGCAGTCCATGATATCATCCATCCTTGGTAGTGGGAATCTGTATTTAATGGTGATCTTGTTGATTGCTCTTGAATCTGTGCACATCCTCCATTCTCCATCCTTCTTGGGTGCTAGTACTGCTGGTACAGCACAAGGACTAAGACTCTCCCTTATCAGGCCTTTCTTCAACAGATCTTGAACTTGTCGATTTAATTCTTCAGTTTCCATCGGTGTCATTCGATGTGCAGCCTTGTTTGGCAAGCTCGATCCAGGCACCAAGTCGATGTGATGACTGATCCTCCTAACAGGTGGTAAACCTTCAGGAACATTGTCAGAAATGATATCAGGGAATTCTTCTAACAGTCCCATGACTTCCATTGGAATCTCCTTGCATCCTTCTTCCCTAACTCTGGGGATTATAGCATAACACACATGATCCGGCTTCAGGCCTTCCAAAAAAATTTTGCCATCAACTAGACAGATTCGTGCACTGTTGCATACCTTCTCATCAGCCTCCTTCAGGGGTTTCAACTTATGGCGAACTCCATTCTTTGACAGAGAATAGGTATTAGCTCGACCATCATGGACAACACTTCGGTCAAACTGCCATGGCCTCCCAAGCAGTAGGTGACATGCATCCATGGGCAAGATGTCACATAACACTTCATCTTGGTAAGTTCCAATGTTGAACTTCACCAGACATTGTTCACTCACCAGCACCCGATGGTCCTTTTGCAGCCATGCAATCCGATAAGGGTGCGGGTGTTTTCTCCTTTCCAACCGTAGCTTGGAAACCATTTCCTCAGAAACCAAATTGTCAGTGCTTCCATTATCAATGATGATATTACAGACCTTGCCTGCGCACTTGCATCTTGTTCGAAACAGGCTGTTCCTTTGGTCTGCCTTTTCTTCTTCATTTAACAGGACCCTTCTGATGATCATGGCTTCCCCTCTTTCTGCCTCCTCTGAGTGCTCAGACTCTGCACCTTCGTCTGCTACAGCAGCTCGGGCCTGACCCTCGGGTCTTCGGTTTGGCCTCTCTTGATGCTACGGGCAGTTGTATGCCCTGTGTCCTTCCTCTCCGCAGTTGAAGCAGGTTCCTCTGAAGACACCTCTTCCAAACCCTCGCCCCGACCTACCTCTTCCTCTTGGGTAGTTGTTGCTCTGACCGCGTGGGCGTTGGGCATCCTCCTCCTTCACTTCTTTTTGCCTTTGGTTGCTGCTAGCTTCTCTAGCTTTCCCAAAATCTTTGTATCTTCCACCAGCTCTTCCACCCCTATCCTTCCCTCTCTGCTTACCATCAAATCTTCTATTTAGTTTCTCCTCCACTTTTAATGCAAACTGATATGCATCTTCTACTGTGCTCATTCTAACCAGCCCCAGCTCTTCTTGAATGCTGGTTCGCAATCCATTTATGTAACGTGCGACCTTCTCTTTGTTTGCCTCCGAATGGCCGGTTCTGATTGAAATCTGGTAGAACTCCTCTGTATATTCCTTGACAGACTTACTAGCCTGTCGAAGACTCTGCATTTTCTTCAATAAATCCAGCTCATAATCTGCAGGGATGAACTGCCTCTTTAGTTTCTCTACCATCCTATCCCATCTGGTGATCCTTTCCTTTCCCCTCCTGTTTCTTTCTAACTGCACTCCCTTCCACCAGATGCTAGCATGTCCCTTCAGCTTGGATTTCGCAAACCTGATCCGATTTGGATCTGATATCTCTTCGTATTCAAAATACTCCTCCATGTCATTAATCCAGTCTATCAACTCCTCAGGGTTGAGGTTTCCAGAGTAAGTCGAGACGTCAAATTTCGGCTTCTTCCCAATCTGGGAGATGGCTCTATATAGCCTAGCCTCTGCTGGGTCCAAGGCCTCTTCCTCATCAGAAGCAACTTCTTCTTCCCACACTTCATCTTCGCTGGGTTCTTCCCTTCTCGGCTCGACTCCTCTTCTTATTTCCTCTTGCAGGGCCTCAACTTGCCTCTGCAGGGCTCTTAGATCGACCTCCTCCCTTCTTGCTTGCCTATTCCTCGCAATACCACGTCCTCTACGCGGAGGCATCCTGCTTTTCCTTCGCAACCCACAACCACGTCCTGGCGCAAACTGCCTCACTGTCGGCGATCGGTTTGCACTCTCAGAACCAACCCGCTCTGATACCACTTGATCTAGGGCTACGCACAACACACAGCAAGAATGCAAAAATTAACAATGCACAGGCAAAATTCCAGCAAGCTTTTTATCTATAAAAAAAAACAGAGGTCTCCTCTGCAATACACAGCAATCCCCCGCCAAAAATCAATGGCCAAGAGTCCTCCCCTTTTCAATACAATGCATGCGCGCCTTTTTATCCTCGGCCGCCACCTTCTTCTCCATCATTATGCAAAGTGCGGGCCTCCCTCTAACCATCCACACGTATGCCCTGCAGCCGCATGCCATATTCTGCCAGATGCCCCGTATTATCATGGTCTGGGGTGGCAGAGTGCTCTGTGGCCGCCTGTCAAGCCTTCAGAACATCATACCAAGGAATGCGCCTGGTCACTTGTCGTTTGGTGCCACGTGTCCCTGTAATCGCTCCATACTCGCGAGCCACCTGTCACTTCATGCCACGTGTCCCCTTGCATTGGTCTCTGCAGTCGCCGGCTAGTCAACGTCGTGAGCGTTCTTGTCGCGATATCGCGACGTATTTGCTCCAAGGCTTTTTCTCTCCCCCTTGGTCGCGATATCGCGACGTTTTGACGTTGGGCTTCTCTCTCCTCCTTGGGGCCGCGATTCCGCTACACGTCACGAAATCGCGACGTCTAGGCCCTTCTTAATCGCTCTCCTCCCTTGGGCCGCGAAACCGTGACATGTCACGATTTCGCGACATCTCTGCGTTCCGTACTTGCTGCTTCGTTTCGGGCCGCGAAACCGTGACATGTCGCGATTTCGCGACATCTTTGTATTCCGTACATCTTGGCTCGGAAGTGTCGCGATTTCGCGACATCTTTGCATTGTTGAACCTTGCCTCTGGATATGTCACGATTTCGCGACATCTTTGCGTTCCGTACACCTTGGCTCGAAAGTGTCGCGATTTCGTGACATCTTTGCATTGTTGAACCTTGCCTCTGGATATGTCGCGATTTCGCGACATCTTTGCATTCCGTACATCTTGGCTCGAAAGTGTCGCGATTTCGCGACAGTTTGGCGTTCCGACTGCGCTGCTTGAGAAATGTCACGATTTCGCGACATTTTGGCCCGTTGGAGCCCTTCTTCAAAAAGCGTCGCGATGTCGCGACATTTTGGCCCGCTGGTGCCCTTCTTCAAAAAGCGTCGCGATATCGCGACATGTTGGCCCGCTGGAGCCCTTCTTCAAAAAGCGTCGCGATATCGCGACATGTTGGCCCGCTGGTGCCCTTCTTCAAAAAGCGTCGCGATATCGCGACATGTTGGCCCGCTGGTGCCCTTCCTCAAAAAGCGTCGCGATATCGCGACATGTCGCGATTTCGCGACATTTTGGCCCGCTGGAGCCCTTCTTCAAAAAGCGTCGCGATATCGCGACAGTTTCAGTACTTAGAAGAAAATACATTTTTGGGTGATGCAAGATTGCCCTTTGCCTCCGGATGCTCCTGCATCACCTATACCCATTTGGTGAAATACTCAACCACTATGATAAAGAATTTATGTCAGCTAGATGATTGATTTTTCCAATGATGTCAAGGATCCAATTATAGAAGGGCCAAGAAGAAGCTAGTTATTGAAGGTCCTAAGATAGAGCATGGATAAGATTGTCATATTTTTGGCATTTATCACATTTTTGGATGTAGTTGCAAGAGTATTTCTCCATGAAGGGCTAGCAATATTCTAACTAGAGATTCTTCTTGGTAATTGCATTTCCACTAAAGTGGCCACCACATGTTCCTTCATAAATATCTTTAATGACTATCCTTTATTTGTTAAAGTTTAGGAATCTAATAAAGATTCCATTTAGAGATTATTTATAAAGTATGTTACCTACGATGACAAATAAATAATCATATCACCTCAAATTCTTATGTTTATTTCAGTTTAAACATTTTTATAAGGTGCCATATTTTAGAAAATTAAAGATATCCTTATACCAAGGGTCTAAAAAGGGGTCTATTTTGATATCCAAGGATTCTAAGGGATGTTGGATGGAATCCAAGATCATGGGTTCCTTTTTCTACCAAATGGTTATTGTTTCTTGTTCATATTCCAACTCAAGTGGAATAACAAAAGTATCTATAGCCATACTATTATCATGGCAGCTACTATATTTTGGGATGGTGTCAATATTAATCTTGTCAAAGATAGCTATTAGCTTATTGATAGTGTCCTTATATGGCTTAAGATTATCATCTTTACTTTTTTATATTTCATTAATTTGGATGACAACAAGTTAGGAGTCCCCAAAAGTGGAAATATTCTTAACAATGTCTAATGTAGCATAGATTCTAAGGATAAGAGACTCATACTAAGATCTCAAAAACCATGCACCAACAACAAAATAAAGATAGCAATATAGATAAATTTAAACATGTTGATAAAACAATAAAAATATGGGAAATATAATGCCTTGTTTGTATTAGATATTTTGATTTTTCAATGTGTTACAATAAAATCCCCTATGAGAGGATGCTACCCATGATACAATAAATACAAATAAATTATCCAGGTGCACTGAACAGTCTTCTTGTAATCACATATTGTTTGGGAGTGGGTTTTTCATGACCACCGTAGTTGGTATGATAAATGAAGCAAAAAAATATGTGTGATAAATGAAATAGATGTGATAAAATAAGATAAACTAGACCGAAGCATGTGAAATCTAAAATCTATCTAAATATAGGAATCATAAAAAAACTAATCTAAACTATGTTAAAAGAATAAAAGTAAAACCAGGTCTCTACTAGAGGTTATCTCAGGGTCAGATGGCCTTGCATGTGGCTCATCTCAGGATGAGAAGGTCATTATCCTAAGATTATGTTTCTTCGTGGTCGAGTTGGGGTAGTATTTGGGATAGACCTAGGATTTTTTCGATGGATTGTTGCACTATGAGAGCAACTTGATGGGTCATATTGATCATCGAGGTAAGGGAATTTAATTGCATGGAATATGGGAGAACAACTTCCTATCCTTTTTAGTACTCTAGCAGAATGACTCTCAATAGTGAAATGACTTAGAGGATTGAAAATGATAACACTTCACTATGCACAAATATTGAACTCTATATGTGGATTTTGGCAACACTTCACTGCACAAAATTGAAATATGAGGGACCTTTAAAACTAAGGGGTTAGTTCCAATTTATAGATTTCTTATATGGAAGATAAAAATGGTGAAAGCACCCTGCATGAAAAAGCAAAGAGATACCTTGGATTAAAAAAATGAATGCTTATCTCTAAAATCTCATGTGATTGATTATTGTATGTGTTTTTCTATTTTGGCCCATGCAATGCATTTAATGCTTTTCTCAAGATCATGTGTGGGGTTAACTGGTAATTTTAGCTACCAATTACATGCCTTTTTATTTTTAAGCTTGCTTTAGATGGTTGTCTTAGGGTGATATGGCTACGGTCTGGTAGTTTTCTCAAGGTGATATGGCCATGGTTTAGCGATCATCTTAGGTTTAGATGACCATGGTTTATAGGGAACTATACCCATTAAGTGGTGAAAACCACTATTTTAGCCCTGAATCTACGCAATGTGGGTTATGTGGTGTTAAAGGAGTCCATTCAGGTAGTCTCCTCAATATGATGTGTTTTAGGTGTCTATAGATTTCAATTTTTGGGATGCTTTATATGACCACATAATGCAAAGCAAAAAAATAGAGAACCTAAAATGGTTGTTTTGAGGTTTAATGATATTCATTAAACAAATCAACGTAAGATGCCCCAATAATGGAAAGAGCATGTATTTTTTAATCATTGCTTCCAACACTTTGATGAATTTTGTTTGGTCTTGGTTTCTCTTCAACCATAGGTAGATAGAAGTGGTCTAGCGGTAGTGGTTTTGAGAATACCAAGTATTTATTTTAGTATTAGTTTCTTATCAACCATGGGTAGATGGTAGTGGTCTAGCGGTAGTGGTTTTACAAACACCAAGAACTTGTTAAATTTTAATTTTTTCTTGTTACCTACCCTAAGCAAAGAGGGTGCATGACTATCTTTGGTAATTATTATTGAATGAACGTAATTTGCATTAGTGAGTGTTTGATTATTTATTTGTGTTGACACCAAAATCTAGCCATTTGTCCTCCACTATTACTTTCCCATCATTTCCACTACCAAAACATAGACAGTTTGTCCACCATCCCTATTTCTTGCCATTTTTTAATATTATTCCCATTTATTTATGTATATTTATTTTATGTATATTTAAAATATTATATTTTATATTATATTTTATATATTTTTAATAAATATATAATTATTTAAGTGAATTATTCCCAACCAACCAATTCCATTTAATCCTAACCACCCATTTACATCAATCCATGCCACACCCTAGATTTAATATCTAACCTTATATGTGCTTTAATATCATCCACACAATTAGTGTCGTTGAAACCCTAGCATGCCCTAGCTTGGATTAAAAATAGGAGCCATTTTTATGGCTCAATCCCTAAGTTTTTGAGTTCTCTGAGTATTGGATTTCCTTGAGACTTCTATTTAAAGTGCTCAAAATCCTTAATTTCCCTAAGTTTCCTCGCATTACTTCTGATTCCATCCTCGCTCGTCGTAACCCCCCATCATCATTGCCATCCATTTTCCCTCACTATATCTACTTTTGCAAAATCCTTCTCCTCAACCTCAGGTGCCCACAGGTATTTTTTGTAGTATCTAGGCACCTATGGGAATTCTATGTTATTACTCTTGAAGACCCCCTAGCCTCCAGGTGATGCTAGGGCATCACTACACTAGCCACCTACATAAGACATCACACATTAGAGCACATTTAGTAAGTAAAACATATCCATCATTTATTATTTTATGCATGTTCTTTTGTTTCTATTCACTCTATTTACAACACTTAGTTAGGGTTTATTATTGCTTATAGAGGGCCTCACACTATGGATCCCTCGTAGGTATTACTAACTATTTTTTTGTGTCCTTATGTGCAGATCTGAAAGTATTACATCAGCATCTGGAGTGGTCTAGTCTTGGATACCAAAAATCCCACTCAACCCTATTGGAATCAAGATGCGCTTGAAGACATCACATATTTGCTTGTTAGGGTTTTGGAGAACCCTATCCCCTTGTAATATTGTATCAAAAGGATTCAAGGATCCAAGCTTGTAAATAATAGAGTTTATAGTCTCCCCTCATCAATGAAAAATATTCTATTGTGTGCTTCCTTGTATTTCATTTGTTCAAGCATTGTTTGGGTGTTGTGTTTTTCATCTTTCAAATGGTGATAATGGTGGGACCCCCTAAGTGTTTCTATTTATGATATGTTTTATTAATTTTCTTGCTATTTTTTGTTATCTTGTAGGTTTTTTAGAAGCATATATTTCATAGATTTTGTTGGATCTAGGGTTTCTGAAGTCTGCAAAAGCTTGTAGAAGATGTGGGAAACGCTTGATGATGTCCAAGGTTAACTCAAAATCATCTAGGGGAATCTCAAAAGTTTCCATAAGTTCCCAGGGGTGTTTACAAAGAACTAGGAGTAAATACGTAGGTTGTCCAGTAAGTATGTTGTCTAAAACCCTAGTCTTCTATTTTACGTATTTTGGGTTATCTACTATATTTTTTAGATTTTAATCTTAAAATGAACCATCATTAAATAATCTAGAAATGAACTCATGCTAGTTTGTACTTTAGGTTTGCATCCATTCATATACATTATAATTAGGGTTTCTATTTCTAATGTCTTCACAAATATAAAATATTGCATTTTGTTTGCATCTGAATTGAAAATTACATAACATAGTATTGCATTTTAGTGTTAGAAACACCTTATTTTGTTTATCTAAGTAGGAAGAACATTATGAAGCCAAAAATATCCTTTCCAGTTGGGTTATTCTAGGTAGAGGGCTAGATGAACCCTCTGGTTGTTATTTAGATAGGGGGTCTTAAGCGGTGTACTTCATGCCCTTTGGAGAACTTGGCATTCTCTTGTTGGATTCTAATTTAGATCTATGAAATTTGTTGTTTCTAACATTGTTTGTACACATTAGTAAACAAAAATTTTAAAAGGAGTTCACACACGACATGTTTCATTCAAAGCAATAGTTGTTGGATTTCATCACCAACCATTGCTTGATATTTGGTGATGATGGCATTCATCTCTATCCACCAATATATGCCCTTAGCCACCATAGGATACCCCCGAGAAAACTTGTTGGATTTCATCACCAACAAGAATCTCGTTTCCCTATCTTCACCATAGATTTCACCTTTATTTCATTAAGTAAGATTAGAAAATCAAAACACACAAAAATGATACATAAAATGAATACACATTAAAAGGAGATAATTAATAAATAAGGTAAGCCAAATTGGTTGAGACTTAGTATTGATTATTTGTTTCCTTAGTAATTTCAATTTTTGTGTTACATTTGGTATTTTAATTTGCATCTTTATTTATTTTTCTTATGATATTAACTAGAAATCAAAATAAAGCTATAATTCAAGATAACTTAATGGAACCTTCATCCACATTCCCCACCACTTCTATGGTAGAATTCCTAAATGTGACATAGGCAGATTTATCTATAGGTCCCTCACATTATTTACCATCCACAACCTATCATATGGCCATGCCCTAAGAGGAGTAAACCTCACCTACCATTGACAACCACATTACCCATATAGACATGGAAAGAGTAGAAGCTTTCATGAAGTCTTTGAAGAACACAAGCTTATACTGAGAGGGGGGGGTGAAAAATATAAGATCACTTTTTACTTTTATTTATTCAAACTATATTATCCAATATATCAATGCAATGTCAATAGTAGTAATCAAAGCAATGCATAAATCACCATACATAATATAGACACCAATTTAACATGGTTCACCCAATGTGGGCTATTCCACAAAAAAAATATTTCACTAAAGTTTTCTCAACAAATCTCTTGGGAATCCTTCCCTATTACAATGTTTATGGACCTCTATCCAAAGGATACACCAATACCCTAATCAATTTCATGGATCTCTATCCATAGAGAACACCAAACCCATCAACTGGTTCATGGATCTCTAACCATAGGAGACCTCCTTCTCCTCTACTCTAGTTGGTGATCCTCTATAATACTGCTGCCTCCAATGCACTAGCTTGTGGATCTCTCTCCACTGAAGACACTTTTCCTCACTTAGAAGACCTATGTCCTCATTACCCTAGCTAATAGATCTCTATCCATTGGAGATTATTATCCTCTACTCTGTCACCTCCAAATCTTACTCTCAACTCTATCTCAAATTTTTACTAAACATAGTCCTTTAGTCTAGCACAAATCTGCACTAAACATAGTCTTTCGATATAGCACAAATATTCTCAATATCTATCTAAAATATACACTAAAAATAGTCCTTCGATCTAGCATAAATTTTCTCAATCTCTATCTCAAATATATCCTCAAGCCTTAACACAAAGCTTGATCCAATCACAAATCAACTCTACTAGATCTGCCCCAAACCTTAACTCAAGGTTTGAACAAATCAATCAATCAACTCTGCTCACAAGTCTTCTCAAAGACTTACCTCAAATCTATCCACAATTCCTCTCTAGAACTTGCTCTAAATTGATCTAACTACTCTCAAATATTCATTGTAATATTCCACAAGAACTCACACTAATCTATCCACAAGTCTTCACCAAGACTTACCTCAAATCTGCTCAACAAGTCCTCACTAGAACTTGCTCAATCTGCTCAACAAGTCTTCACCAAGACTTACCTCAAATTTGCTCAATAAATCTTCACCAAGACTTGCCTCAAATCTGCATTGTAAGCTTCCACAATAGCTTACTCAACTGACTACTTAAGTACACTCTAGTACTTACTTAAAATATGCTCATGACCTTTCACAAAAACTTATTCAACTCAATTGCAAACTTACATATAAAACTCAAATCAACCTCTTTCAGAAAAACCTCTTCAATCACACAAATAAGTTTCACACAGAATCTTTTTTTAACTCAAAAATATATTGAGAATGGTTAGAGACTCAATACATTTCACACTCACATAATACTCTCAAAAATCAACTTAATCTCTTCTAGAAAACCTCTTCAATATCACAAACAAATTTCACTCATAATTTTTTTTAAGCATAGAAACATATAGAGAATGGTAAGAGACTCAATATGTTTCACACTTAATCACTTTTAATATATTTTTCAAATTGGTTAAGAACAATTTGTTTCACAAAACTTGAACTATCACTCCAACACTTTCAATCAACTATGATCAATCAACTCCACTCAACCAATCAATCAATGAAACACAACTTGCTTACAAACCCTAATCGGGTGTTTCACTATGCTTTCAACAACTCACACTATGGAACTCAACCTTGACTCAAGATTATTCCAGAAAAACATAACAATGACACTCATGGTATTTTTCACACCCTAATTCAAGATAGTTCTCAATTTCTCACTCAAATTTTCTCCCAAAAATTTATCAATCATGCACATGAAATCTTACTCAACAATTCTTATCAAACAAACCTTTTCACTCCAACTTAGCATTCATAATATCCAATCCAAAAATATTTCACTCACAAGTAATATGTTCCCATGCCTTTTATTTGAAGAAGTTTTGACCTCAAAACCTATATTAATCACAATCACCCTCTTTGACAATCTCAATGGTTAGATATCAAAAATCTATCCTCAATATTTTCTTTCAAAAATATTTCACCATGCCAAGTACTAAATCTCAACTATACCTTATTTCTCCTTTCAAATCAATGTTCACATTATGAATTTATATAACATATAACACCCTTGGCATACCTTATTACTCCTTTTATAAACTTTAACAACCAAAAATTTAAAAACTAAATAAAAAATTTACTCACCATTTTATATCCCTCTTATAGCTCATAAACCCTTTTAATTATTTTCCCACTATGTAATTTTAACTTAATAAAACTTTGGGAAAATTAAAAATTAACTTTCACACCTATCAATTTTTAGATGCAACTTTAACCTTAGAAAATGTGAGTGCATACCTTTCTAAACCACACCAAAAGGCATTAGCGGGATTCGAACACTCGATCCCCTTCTTCCAAGTGCCTCTGCATAACATGTGCCCACCAAGTGGGCTACGTGCCCTCACTCAAAATTTAAGGTGCACCCCTTCATTTTATCCTTCAAATGACGATGCAAATCAAACTCGTCTCTACCTTGCAAAACAATGATCGTGAGGATCAAACCTTCGAACTGTCGCCTGCAAGTGACTTAGCATAGCCCCTAGCTTCCAACTGTGCTACCTAGTGCTTGAAAATATGAACAAAGCTCCACTCAACTTTATCCCTTTTTCTACCTCCTAAACCTTAAAGCACATGCGATTCTTTTCTTCTCCAGTCTTCGTACATGATTAACACTTAGCATTTAAATTTTGCATGGATAATATTTTAAGGTAAAGCTTACCCCCTTTTATATGCAATGCACCATATTTCCAAACACATCGATGAACCTTTAATTTGAATTTAAATTCAACTTTGGTGCTTAAATTAATTTAAATTTAATATTTTTTTTTGATTGGTTGAAAGGGTGTTGAAAGGTCCATGAACCTTGTACAAGTATTTTTTACATGTTTTCCAAACCGATCGAAGAGACCCAAGAGCTAAAGATCAAAGAAAGGAAAAACACCACAAGAAGAAAGGTGTCACGATATCACGACATGTTGCATTTTCATGGTCCAAAGCATAGGGAAAAAGCAAGGAGGAAAAGGTGTTGCGATATCGTGACATGTTGCACCGTTGCAGCCAAAGGAGGAAAAGATGTCGTGATATCATGACAAGATGTAGCATCATGGCCAAAGGAGAGAAAGTGTCACAAAATCATGACATGTTGCAACGTCGCTGCCAGAAGAGAAGAAGTGTCATGAAATCATGACAAGTTGCGTCGTCACGGCCAGAGGAGGAAAGGTGTCGCAATATCGCGACATGTTTCATCGTCGAGGCCAAAGAAGAAAATATGTCGTGATATCGCGACATGTTGCATCATCGATGCCAAAGAATAAAATATGTCGTGATATCGTGACATGTTGCATTATCATGACCACAGGAGAAGATGTGTCGCGATATCGTGACATGTTGCACCGTCGCGGCCACAAGAGAAAAGGTGTCGCGATATCATGACATGTTGCATTGTCACGACCAAAGGAGGAAAAGTGTCGTGATATCGTGACATGTTGCAATGTCGCAACCAAAAGAGAAAAGGTGTCACGATATCACGACATGTTGTATCATCGTGGCCTAAGGAGAAAAAATGTCGTGATATCGCGACATGTTGCATCGTCACGACCAGAGGAAAAAAAGTGTCGCAATATCGTGACATGTTGCAACATCGTGGCCAAGGGAGAAAAAGTGTCATGAAATCATGACATGTTGCATCATCTCGATAAAAAGATAAAAAATGTCGCAATATCACATGTTGCATTGCCACGGCCAAAGAAGGAAAAGGTGTCGTGATATCGTGACATGTTGCATCATCGCGACCAAAGAGAAAAAGTTTCACGATATTGCGACATGTTGCATCATCATGGCCAAATAGAAAAGGTGTCGCGATATCGTGACCTGTTGCAACATCGTGGCCAAAAGAGAAAAAGTGTTGCGATATCACGACATGTTGCATTGCCGCGGCCAAAGGAGGAAAATGTGTCACGATATCATGACATGTTGCATCATCGCGGCCAAAGATAAAAAGTGTCACGATATCACGACATGTTGCATCATCACAGTCGAAAGAGAAAAGTGCCACAAAATCATGACATGTTGCATCATCACGGCCAAAGAGAAAAGGTATCATGATATCGTGACATGGTGCAACGTCGTGGCCAAAAGAGAAAAAGTGTCGCGATATCGCGACATGATGTAACACCACAACCAAAGGAGAAAAAAGTATCGTGATATCACGACATGTTGCAACGTCACGGCCAAAGAAGAAAAAGGTGTCGCGATATCATGACATGTTGGATCATCGCATCCAAAGAGAAAAAGTGTCATGATATCGCGACATGTTGCATCATCGTGGCCAAATAGAAAAAGTGTCATGATATCGCAACATGTTGCATCATCATGGCCAAAGAGAAAAGGTGTTGCGATATCACATGTTGCAAAGTCATGGCCAAAGGAGAAAAAGTGTCGTGATATCATGACATGCTATAACGCTATGACCAAAGGAGAAAAAAGTGTCGCGATATCATGACATTTGCAACATCACGGCCAAAGGAGAAAGAAATGTTGCGATATCGTGACATGTTGCATTTTCATGGCCAAAGGTGAAAAGTGTCGCGATAACGCGACATGTTTCATTTTCGCTACTGAAGGAGAAGAAGGAAAATGTGTCGCGATATCGTGACAAGTTTCATCAACATATCAAACCAATCCCATGGCAACCTCTCACATTGTGCAAACATTGAAACTTGTAGGATCATTCCTTAGGCCAATGGGGAAGGAGTCTCTCCACACTTGAATATCAGATTTGTCGACTCCCTTGTTAGAAATCCAGTCTGCAGCTTTGTTTCCTTCTCGATATTGATGCTTAATGACTAATTCTGGGTAATTTCCAATTAGCTTGCATTCTTGGAAAATCAAAGTAAGGGCCCGGGGAGGCTTAGCAGTGCCATTGAGCGATTTTATACAGTGCAACGAGTCTCCTTCGATGATAATTTTATTGATGGTCAACCCTTCCATGAGGATCAAACTTTGGAACAGAGCCCGTGCCTCTGCCATATTGTTGGATTGAATTCCCAGGTTCTGGGCAAAGGCCAAAATTATTTCTCCTCTATGGTTTTTGAGAATTCCTCCTCCTTCAGCCACTCCTGGGTTGCCTTTAGCCGCACCATCGAAATTGAGATTGTGCCACCCAGTAGGTGGTAAGACCCACTTGATGACAGACCTATAAATAGAATTATGGGGCATGACAGAGATGTTAGACAGATTGAAAAGTTTGGTTAGGTCCTATTCTAAGCCAGGAGGAGGGGGTTTTGGAGATGGAACAAGAGAGGCATTCTCCACAACAAGGGCCATGATTTTGACAACGATAATCTTCTTATTAGTGGCTTGATTTTTGAAAATTTTGGTGTTTCTCTCAAGCCATATCTGCCATAGGTAAAGGTGGAGGCAAGCTTGCCACATGAATTTTAGTTGGTTGCTCTTGAAAGGCCGGGGCCATTGCTTAATAAGGAGGGGAATGGAATGTGGGAGGACTGTGGAGATGTCAAAGGTGTTATGAACCTGGTTGAGAACTACTAGAGAAAAGGGACATTCCAAAAAAACATGCGAAGTTGACTCACAGGCATTTTTGCACAGGATACACCAATTGGGAATGAGTAACCCTCTGATTATCAAGTTTTCAATGGTGAGGATTCTATTTTGGGTGGCCAACCACCAAAAGAATTTGACCTTGGGAATGATATTGGGAACCGAGACCTAATTTGATAAGTCCCAACCATCTGTGGGAGTTTCTTGACTGTAGTAAGCTGATTTGATAGTGAAATTTCTAGATTCTTCAAGGTTCTAGACCATGGAATCATCTTTGTGTGAGCTCAAAATGATGCAAGTCCTCAACAAGTTTTGTAACCACCTGAGAGCCTTGGTGATATGCCTCGGCCCTTTAAGAGCCAGGTGTTTCCATTCAGGTATTGTAGGACCTTGGTTAATGAAGTGACACACCTTATCTCCAAAGGTGGCTTCGGTAGTTGCATTGAGCACTACAAGATGCAGATCTTGGCTGAGAGGTTTATCACGGATCCATGGGTCATCCTAGAAATGAATGGTCATTCCAGTTCTTAGACACCACCTTAAGCATTCCATGATTATTTTCCTTGTTTTGATTATGCCATTCCAGAAATGGGATCCGATAGGGAGGTTGTGCTCTCCAAGAAAGGAAAACTGATGGAGGTACTTAGCTTTAATGATATCAATCCAAGTGAATTTTTCATTGATGGTAAGTCTCCAGGCCTGCTTGGAAATGAGGGCCATGTTCATCTTCTTGATGTCTCTGAATCCAAGTCCTCCATCCTTTTTCTTGGAATAGACCCTGTCCCAGGTGACTAGCAAAAATTTATTCTTGTTTTCATTTCTAGCCCAAAGGAATCTGCGTTGAATTTGTTCAATTTTTTTGTAGATGGTAGTTGGAGCTTTGAAGATAGATAAGAAAAAAATAGGGATACTTTGAAGGCAATCTTGGACCAGAGAGGCTTTGGCTACCTAGCTGAGCATTGAGCTTTTCCACCCCGCTAGTTTCTTGTTGAGGCGATCTAAAATAGGGTTCCACATATCCGAGATAGATCTGTCATGGAAAAACGGTAATCCAAGATAAGTAGTTGGAAGGCTCCCAATGTTGCACCCAAGTATCTCAGCAATCCTATTTTTTCTATGAGTGGGAGTATTTAGAAAGTATAGCTTGCTTTTACGATAGTTGACTTTCTGACGAGCCACCTCTTCATAGAAATCAAGAATGTTTTTAATGAATTTTGCTTCGGGAATGGAAGCATGAGAGGATAGAATAGTATCATCAACAAACTATTGATGGGATATGGCTTTGGATGTTGAGGCTGGTTTGATCCCAGAAACAAGACCACTATTGCAAGAATATGAAAGGGTTCTTCTAAGGGTTTCGACCAAAATGATGAAGAGAAAGGGGGACAGAGGGTCCCCTTGACGGATGCCTTTGAAACTTTGGAAGAAACCTGTAGGTGAGCCATGGATAAGAACAGAGAACCAAGCAGTTGAGATACATTTGCGAACCATCTTGATCCATTCTTTTTGAAACCCAAACTTTTCCAGGACTTTGAATAGGAATTTCCAGGAAACCCGATCGAAAGCCTTGTCCATGTTAAGCTTAAGGAACATGCTGGATTTTTTACTTTTAGATGTCGAGTGGGCCAATTCGTGGACGGTTATCACTCCATATGAAATGAATTTGCCTTTGACCGAGCTCCTTGGCACTAATCTATGATGGAGGGAAGGATGTCTTTCAACCTATTTTCCATAACTTTGGTGATAAGTTTGTAAATGACACTGCAGAGACTAATCGATCTGAAATCAAAAAGAGAAGCATGATCGTTGGACTTGGGTATTAAAACAATGAAAGTGAAATTGGCCTCTCTTAGCATCTTTTTGGCTCTCTAGAAGAATTTAACTGTAGCAACAACATCCTGGCCCACAATATCCCAAAAGTGTTGAAAATTTTGGGGTGGGAAGCCATCAGGTCCGGAGGCCTTATCAGGTTCCATTGTGAATAGAGCTTCTTTGATTTCCTCTTCAGTGAAGCTTTCAAGCAATTTTCCATTATCATTGTTAGACACCAACTTTGGGATGTTCTGTAGTAGAGAAATTGAGGTGCGGGGATGGCAGCCAGTGCTTGGTCCTAAGATTTCCTGGAAGTGGCAAACAGCTTCCTGTCTGATTGCATGGATTTCAGAGACAACTTGGTCAACTCAAAGATTTTATTAGAGCCTCTGTGATGCATGGTGGAAGCATGGAAAAACTTTGTCTTGGTGTCTCCTTCTTTGAGCCAGAGGTTTCTGGATTTTTACCTCCAATATGTCTCTTCCTTAGCCAAGGCATTGTGAAAATTTGAAAGGAGGCTACCTTCTTCAAGGAAAGTTTCGGCCCTCAGATCTCCTCCTTGAATCAGATTTTCCACCCTTTTCAACTCATCCATCAGATGCTTTTTCTCGATAAAGAGGTTATCGAAGACATCCCTATTCCAGCATTTTAGCTTGATTTTGACTGCTTTTAGTTTGAGGAACAGATTCGTTAGAGGGTTTGGACAAAAATCCTGCTGCCACCATTGGTGAATACATCACCCTAAATCTGGATGAGTGAGCCACATATTTTCAAACCTGAAAGGGGTTTTGAAGATTTGTTGGGGACGGGAACAATCCAAAATTAAGGGATTGTGGTCGAAGCCAATTTTTGGGTGGCTATGAAGCCTGGAATCGCCAAAAATAGGAATGAGTTCTTTGGATAAGAGAAATCTGTCAAGCCGGATTTGGATGTGATGGATTCCCACTCGTCTATTGCTCCATGTGTAGTTGGACCCTTGGAGCGGCATGTCCATTAGCTCGTTGTGGTTGACAAAGTCGTTGAATTCTTCTATGCAGCTGCATGTGATCGGATTGCCTCCTTTTTTATCAAACAAATGGAGGGGAGAATTGAAATCACCACAAAGCATCCATGTAAAGTCTACAAAGTTGTTACACATTGCAAAAATGTTATCCCACAATAGTCTTCTATTAACAGGACTATTAGGTCCATAAACATTGGTGGCGATCCACTGAAGGTGAGTGACTTTATTAGTAAACAGAATGTTGATGGTTCTGTCTAAGACTAAAAGAACTCTCCCTTCAATGGTTTTCAGGTCCCATAAATAGAGGAGACCCCCTGATGCCCCTATGGAGGGACAAAAGACAAAATTGTTATTTTCCCAAATTATCTTGCAGACTTGAGTGCTGCTATTCTCATCTAATTTGGATTCTTGAAGGAACATGATATTTGGTTTTAGATTTTTTTCTTGTTTCAACAATTCTCTATTTTGCAGTTTCGTTGAGGCCTCTGACATTCTAGGAGATGATCTTCATCGATATGATTTGGAGTTTGCTTTGTGCCCTCTGCCTCTCCCTTGATACGGAGTTAGTTTGTTTCTAATTTAAATTTAAATAATTTAAACCTTAGACTTTAAAAACTGTCACATGGGTCTTTTGGAGGAATGAAAAATTTGCAACTCCTTGGCCTTCATTTTTTTTCAAACAAACCTGCAACTCAAAATATTATATAATATTATTATTTCCATTAAACTTGCTTCTTTGCCTTGTTGGAAAAACCATTGGAGGACATTAATAACACCAAAACTTGGACATCAACCTTTTGAAATAAATGCATTGATGAAAATGAAACTTGGTCATCATCTTCTTGACATTAATGACAACAAACCTTGCTCTCTTCTTGAAATCAATGACAACAAACCTTGCTCATATTTCCAACAATCTCCCCCTTTGTCATTTATGGCAACCCATTTTCCTTTTACCATTTCCTTTACCTTTTTTTGTTCTACTTCCCCTGGGAAATTGCTCCCCCTGACTGAATACTCTCCCCCTAACTCAAATCTCTCCCCCTTTGACATGAATGGCAAAGGGTCACCTTTGGGTCTTGGGACTAAGAATGAGACTCTTAGCTTAGCCCCTCCCCCACCTCCTCTCTTGAGGTGGTTAATTTTAGGGTGGGAGTATCTCTACTCCCAGCATGCACTGATCTTTACCTTTGTCCACATTCTTCCTCAATTGATCCTTTTGATTCCTCTAACTTTTCTCATGTTCTTACTTGTCTCTGGAATTTCTACTCTACACCACTTTTTTGTATGCCCATCATTATTTCACTTATAACACTTAATGTTTTTATTCCTTAAAGATGAAAATATCTTGGGGTTTCTCCTAGTGAAGCCATATCCATTCATGTCATGAACCCTATAATTTACTGCCTTGTGACCAAAATAATTACAAGAGTAGCAATACCCTTGAAAAATATGTCTATTTTTGAAATTCCCATATTCCTATCTTTCATGTGTCCTACACTGTGTAGCCTTGTGTCCAAACCTGTGACATGAGAAACATCATCCATTGAAACTACCTTGCCTTGACCCCATTGGTCTCTTAGTCTCTTTTACCTTGTGCTATTTCTTGTTCCATATGTTTCTTCTTTGTGCATTTTTTCTTTCCTTATTGAAATTTCTATTATTCAACTCTTCCTTAGAAGACTCACTTTCTCTTACACTCTCTTCTTATGAAGCTTCTTCTACTTTGGATCTTGATATTGACTCCTTTCCTTGTTGACCTATTCAAAACCAAGACCTATCTTTTTTGATGAAGATTTTTGTACCTTGATAATCTTATCCAAGGTATTTGAGCTTCTCCAAAACCTGTGTAGCTTATCTCTAGACTCTTTTACTTCCTTCCTTAGTGAAGCTACTTCATGCTCTAGTTTTTCACATTCTAAAACATTTGCTTCTAATTTCTCTTTGAATCTCCTTGTCTTAGCTATTGATTTAGTTAGATCTTCTATAAGCTTCCCTTTCTCTTCATCACATTATTGAAATTGAAGCTTGAGTTTTGATTTATACTTTCTTACCTTTCTCAATGCATCAAGGGCAAAAATAAGTTCACCCTCAAGATCAACTTATCATTTTTTCTTATTCTTCCTCTATCTCTTTGCCTTTGGGATCATATTCATTCCTTTATGATTTGTCTTCCACTAGAAGCACCTCCTTCTTCTTCTATTGCCAAAAGTAGACTTTATTTTGGTCCTTAAAGTGTATCTTCACATTCATCTTCACTGAAACTAAATCCATTCCTTGTACAACTATCTTCAATATGACCAAAGTTACCACATCTAAAACACTTGAGGACCACTGGTGACCTGTTTCTAACCACTTATTTTTCTTTTTTAAGAAATAGAATCTCATCTTCATCACTATTTGAGGAACTTTCATCACTATCACTTGAGCTCTTACCTGCCTCATCTGCATAGAAACTCTTCTTATGCCTTTGGAAAAACATCTTTCCTTGCTTGCCTTATCCATCCCTATTTTTCTTTTGGTACCTGTGTTTTTATGTTTCCCTATTTTTATGATCCTATTTTTCTTCATCATTGCTATTTCTAGTTTTTGGACAATCAAATGCATAGTGACCATATTTTCCACAATTGAAACATCTAATTGATTTCGTACCTTTATAATTTCTTGGGTCCTTGTTTATTTTACCATAATTTGCTTCTTCATCATTGGATGACTCATTGTTTGAATATGACTTCTTACCCTTTGTCTTCTTACTAGCCTTGAAGGCTACTTCTTTCTAGGGAATAGGTTCTTATTTTATTCTCATCTCAAAAGCTGTGAGAATGCCATGTAATTCATCTATTTTCAAAAGTTCAATATCCTTTGACTCTTCTATAGCTGAAATCTTTTCACTATACATTTTTGGGAGTGACCTTAAAATATTATCACAAACATCTATTTCTTCAACTTTAATCCCAAGTCCTTGCATGGAGTTAATAATATAATCTATACATAGTAGATCTTCAACAATGTTTATCTCATCCTTCATCTTTAGGTCTTCAAATGGTCTCTTGTAATTTTACAACTTTGCTCTTTTGACATTTTTGTCTCCCTCATATATACCTTTCAACTTATACCAAATTTACTTTGTTGATTTGCAATGCATAACCTTTATAAACTCTATTTCATGTAAACCATTTAAAATTCCATTTATTTCCTTTGAATTATTTAGATGTAGGATCTTACCATCTTTATCTATAGGTGGACTAGCTGGTGGTATGTATCCACTCTCAACTGCTTCCCATATTTCATTTCCAAGTTCAATTAGGTGAATCTTCATTCTCATACTCCAAAGTACATAATTGTTCCCATTGAACAATGGTGCCAAATTCCTTGAAGATCCATTCTAAGAATATATTTGTATTCTTGAGAGCTTTTCCTTCAAGTTGTTAAACTATTTAGAAGGAACCCGCTCTGATACCAATTGAAGAACACAAGCTTATACTGAGAGGGAGGGTGAACAGTATAAGACCATTTTTTACTTTTCTTTACTCAAACTATATTATCCAATATATCAATGTAATTTCAATAGTAATAATAAAATCAATGCACAAATTGCCATATAAAATAAAGACACCAATTTAACGTGGTTCACCCAATGTGGGCTACTCCACGGAGAAACTATTTCACTAAAATTTTCTCAACAAATCTCTTGGGAATCCTTCCCTATTACAATGTTAATGGACCTCTGTCCAAAGGAGACACCAATCCCCTAATCAATTTCGTGGATCTCTATCCACAAGAGAACACAAATAGGAGAACTCTTTATCCTCTACTATGGATGGTGATCCTCTAGAAGACTACTACCTCCACTGCATTGGGTTGTGGATATATCTCCACTGAAGACTCCTATCCTCACTCAAAAGACCTCTATCCTCACTGCCCTAGCTAATGGATCTCTATTTATTGGAGACTATTGTCCTCTGCTTTATCACCTCCAAAGCTTACTCTCAAATCTATCTCAAATATGAACTAAACATAGTCCTTCGGTCTAGCACAAATATGCTCACTCTCTGTCTCAAATCTATATTAAACACAATCCTTCGATCTAGCACAAATCTTCTCAATATTTATCTCAAATTTGCTCTAAACATAGTCCTTTGATCTAGCACAAATATGCTCAATATCTATCTCAAATATATCCCCAAGTCTTAACACAAAGCTTGATCCAATCATAAATCAACTCTTATAGATCTTCCCCAAACCTTAACTCAAGGTTTGAACAAATCAATAAATCAACTCTGCTCACAAGTCTTCTCAAATACTTGCCTCAAATTTGTCCACAAGTCCTCTCTAGAACTTGTTCTAACTGATCTCAAGTCTTCACCAAGACTTACCTCAAATATTCATTGTAAGCTTCCACAAAATCTCACACTAATATTTCCACAAGTCTTCACCAAGACTTACCTCAAATCTACTCAACAAGTCTTCACCAAGACTTACCTCAAATTTGCATTGTAAGCTTCCACAAAAGCTTACTCAACTCAGTCCTTAAGTCCACTCTAGGACTTACTTCAAATCTGCTCACAAGATTTCACAAAAACTTATTCAACTCAATTACAAACTTGCATATAAAACTCAACTCAACCTCTTTTAGAAAAACCTCTTCAATCACACAAACAAGTTTCACACATAATCTTGTTTGAACTCATAAACATATAGAGAATGGTTAGAGACTCAATACGTTTCACACTCACAAAATACTCACAAAACTCAACTTAATATCTTCCAGAAAACCTCTTCAATCTCACAAACAAATTTCACTCATATTTTGTTTAACCATAGAAACATATAGAGAATGTTAAGAGATTCAATATGTTTTACACTCAATCACTTTCAATCTCTTTCTCAAATTTGTTAAGGATAATATGTTTCATAGAACTTGAACTATCACTCCAACACTTTCAATCAACTATGCTCAATCAACTCCACTCAATCAATCGCTCAATGAAACATGACTTGCTTACAAAACCTAACCAACCGTTTCACTATGCTTTCAACAACTCACACTATGGAACTCAAACTTGACTCGAGATGATTCTAAATTCATATAACAATGATAATCATGGTATTTTTCTCAAACCCTAATAAAGCACATGAAAGCTTACTCAAATATTTCCAACAATGCTTATCAAACAAATCTTTTCACTCTAACTTAGCATTCATAACATCCAATCCAACAATATTTCACTCACAAGGAAGATGTGCCTATACCTTTTGTTTGAAGAAGTTTTGACCTCAAAACATGTCTTAATCACAATCACCCTCTTTGACAATCTCAATGGTTAGATATCAAAAATCTATCCTCATTATTTTCTTTCAAAAATATTTCACCATGCCAAGTATTAAATCTCAACTATACCTTATTTCTCCTTTCAAATCAATTTTCACAATATGACTTTATATAATATATAACACCCTTGGCATACCTTATTACTCCTTTTATAAACTTTAACAACCAAAAATTTAAACACAAAATTAAAACTTTACTCACCCTTTTATCTCCCTCTTATAGCTCATAAACCCTTTTAATTTTTCCCACTATGTAATTTTAACTTAATAAAACTTTGGGAAAAGTAAAAATTAAATTTCACACCTTTCAATTTTTGGATGCAACTTTAATCTTAGCAAATGTGAGTGCATACCTTTGTAAACCACACCAAAAGGCCTTTGCAGGATTTTAACACCCGATCCCCTTCTTCCAAGCGCCTCCACATAATGCGTGCCCACCAAGTGGGCTATGTGCCCTCACACAAAAGGTAAGGTGCATCCCTTCATTTTATCCTTCAACCGATGATGCAAATCAAACTCATTTCCGCCTTGCAAAACAACGATCATGTGGATTGAACCCGTGACCTGTCACCTGCTAGCGACTTAGCGCAGCCCTTGGCTTCCAACCATGCTACCCAACGCTTTGCACTATGAATGGCACTCCACTTGACTGTATTCCTTTGTCTGCCTCCTAAACCTTAAAGCACATGTGAATCTTTCCTTCTCCAGTCTCCGTGCATGATTAACACTTAGCATTCGAATTTCGCATGGATGATGTTTTAAGGTAAAGCTTACCCATTTTTATATAAAATGCACCATATTTCCAAACATGTCGGCGAACCTTTAATTCGAATTTAAATTCGACTTTGGTGCTTAAATTAATTTAAATTTAAATTTTACCTTAGGGTAAAATATTTAAATTTAAATAATTTAAACCTTAGACTTTAAAAAATGTCACATGGGTCTTTTGGAGGAATGAATAATTTTATAACTCCTTGGCCTTAATTTTTCTTTAAACCAACCTATAACTAAAAATATTATAATATTATATATTATAATATTATTATTTCCATTAACCTACTTCTTTGCCTTGTTGGAAAAACCACTGGAGGACATAAATAACACCAAAACTTGGACATCAACCTTTTGACATAAATGCATGGATGAAAATGAAACTTGGTCATCATCTTCTTGAAATTAATTACAACAAACCTTGCTCTCTTATTGACATCAATGACAACAAACCTTTCTCATATTCCCAATAGTATTCTAGTTATGTCTTAGATTCTATTCCCAATTTACCTAGATAGGAGTCTACTTTATAGCAAGAGCCTATCTATTCCCAACCCCCATCCACATTTACCCAGTTGTATACTACCCCATTTTGTAGGTATCAGTTGCACCTTCATCCCATGCATCTATTCACCAACCTTCATGTGCTCCTACCACCTCATATACCACCACCTACACCAACCCATTGTATGAGGCAAACGTCAATGTTGCTTCACAAGTTCCAACCTCACAAGTTGCCATACCTAGTGTAACTTGTACCCACGCCACATATTCCATACCATATACCTGTATACCCTTAGCCTTTTATAGAGATATTAGTGAGGCATGGAAAAACCTAAAAAAAATTATTAGATAGCATTCAAATGCTCAACAAAAATTATAGGCAAACCCTAAGCCCTTTCATAACTCTACTTAGACTACCCTTGTCAACTAGGGTCCATCATTGGTACCATAGTATTTTATGGTTTCTATCCCTATTACCCCATAAACCCATACCATCACCCATCCTATTCCCACTAGCCAGCCTAGCCATAACCCCCATCCATCAACATCCTTCCATAATTTCCCATATTTTCATCAACAATCCTCCATTCATCATACTCCATCCAATTTGTCTAGTCAACACCAAACTCCTCATCACCTAGTCACTCCACAATATTTCTCCACTCTGCCATAAACTCATAAGGTAATTTAGGGCTTCCACATTTGTAAGGAAGGTCCTCAAATTAAGACCATGCAAAAATAGATAGATCAATTGATGCAATTTACTCCTAGTTTTTCAAACCAAAAACCAACCTTACACCAATTGATCAATCAACCAATTCATCCTTCGGTACCATATTCGATAGATATGAAGGTACCCAAATTTAACAAATTTAAGGGAACTGAGGATCCCAAAGAACATGTGAGCACTTTTGTTCATGCATGCTTTAGAATTCAAGACAATAATGCTCTCAAGCTTTGAACTTTTCCTCATACATTGTTATAGAATGGAATATTAATTTCCAAGCCATAGTATTTATACTTTTGACCAATTGATTGATCAATTTTTTGATAATTTCATCCTAAATATTAAAATAATATTTAATTATCTAATGTCTATGCTTTGAGGCAACATGATGATGAATATATCTATGATTTTAGAAACCGTTGGAGGGTTATCATCACTAAATTGCCATTAACCCTACCAATACATGATATAATTAAGTTATTCATGAAGAGTTGCTTAAAACCTATCTCTTGTATGCTTCAACTATAAACTTATCAATCATTTTAAAAATATTTAGCTCAGGCCAGTGTCATGGAGGATATCAAAATCCAATAAGGCATATTAAATCCTAAGAAGAAAGAATGGAAAAACAAGGGCCAATAAAAAAGCAACTATTTAGGCCAACAAATATCAACACAAGCTACCACAGCCACCCGATCCAATCAGGTCAATAAAGTTATCATGAGCCCTTCTATAATGGATCAACAACAACCTCTAAAACAAACACCACAACAAATTTTATATCATCTGGTCCCCTCAACAACACAAGCTCCAAAAGTTCAAAACAAAGTTCCAACTGTGGAAGATTATCCTTAATGATAGTCTATCTGATAAACTCGCAAATACACCCCATTAGCCAAAGCATGTGCCTCCTTTTTTAAAAGGTTGTATGAGAAAAATAAACTTGCTTTACCTAACATTAGACCGGATGATCCCACCAAAAATGCTAAAAATTATTAGGAACACCTATTTTTTCCTTATCATAGGTAAAATGGGCATGACATCAACAAGTACCATGTGTTTAAAAACGTAGTCCAAGACCTCATTGATTTGGGGTAATCAAAATTAATAGTCCCATTGCTCAAAAAAACCAAGACCTTGGTATATTTCAAACACAACTTCCTAATCATGAGGAGTTGCAACCAAAGGTAGGGGGAACTAACACTAAAACTCCTACTAACCAAGTTAATCATGTATAACAATACCAAGGGTTTGTAGGTGCCATTCATGTGGTCACTAGAGGTCAAAGGAATAACCAACAAATGCAACCACCTCAAGCAAGTGTGTCACAACCTTCTACATAGCCACCCATCCAATTTTTCCCTAATACTTCATCACTCATTCATGTCCCTAGCTAATATAATCCATAAAATCCACCTATCAATCGTCCACATCGACTATTTATCTCATTGAGTAGCTGGCTAACTACAAGTTTGAAAATAGCTTCTGCTAAATTGTTTATTTATAAGCTAATCCAACAATCTCCCCTACATTGTGAATCATTAATGGATATTCTAAAATCCATCGAATTGCAATCGCAAGATCATAATGCCTTCAACAACTTTGTGGGGATCATCCAAACATGCATGGATATTTCCACAATATTTTATGACTTTAATATTAAGCCAATCTCATCAGAATTAATAGATCCTCCATTGCATATCATGGCTCTAATTGAAAAAAAGTATTTTAAAAGAGTCCTAATTAATATCGGTTCCTCTATCAACACCATTACCACATCTGCTCTTCATTATTTAAACCTTCCTCCATCTCACATCACCAAGTCATCCTTCACCCTCAAAGCATTCAATGATGCTTTGTGTTCCATAGTTGGTACTATTGTTTTTCCCATTGAAGTAGGAGTTAAAATGTTGCACACAATATTCCACATCTTGGAAGGATCCATGGCACACAATGTACTGCTTATAATACCTTGGATAAAGAAAATGAAATGTGTCCCTTCAATACTACATCAATGCTTGAAATATGTTCATGAGGGACAAGTACATTGCATACCGATGAATTTCAATCCATTTAAGTATTGTAATTTCTTCTCAAATCCTTATTATTTCATGCTCCCTTCCACTCATATTTTTCTTTCACCATAATCCAATCCATCCACATTTTCATCAAAGGATTCCATTCTCGAAGATCTCCCTATCACTGACCCTCATCAAGCTTCCACATATCCATCACCTTCATTAGTGACTACATGCACATGTGGTCACCGTCATTCCACATCATCAACATCACTACCATCCACATCATCATCATCCACTCAGCAACCTTCCCAAGCTAATCCATTGCCATCATCTAATGTTTCACAAGTCAAATTAATGGATTATCAGATATCTCCATTACTACCATTTTACGATCCATCTTCTGACCATAATCATTCCATGTCATCCCAAATTGAGTCCACCTAACCAATCCTAGTATTGCTGAGTATGTGGTTGATGACATCACCATCACACCCCTCACCATTCCTAGTGCTAAGAATTTTGGCCGCCCATGTGATCAACCTTTAGCAATAGGAGCATTTTACGATATGAGTTCAACTAAAAATAGCAATAATTTTTTATATGGGGGTATTTATTCTTCATCAATTCCAACTCCCATAGAGGAACCCAAATAACCACAAATTGCCAACATTCCAAATATGTTAGGATTTTCGTATCGATATTTCTACATAGTCAATTGGTAAGATTATGGCTTAGGAATGCATGAATAGGGAGTGCATCAACCTATCAATGTTCCATATCAAGAGGAACATGGTTGTTCAGGTCTAGGATACCATACACCACCTACCACCTCTTCTTTTGAACAAGACTTCCAAAGACTTAATCTTAATTCAAGAGAAGAAGACCTCCATCTTGATAATTTTGATGAGGAAATCTATGAAGAATTTGAGCTTATATCGATAATTTTAGATGAATCTAAAGAATAATCGGAGTCCATAATTCCCCATTCCTAACAATATGAATTTTATCTCAACATGTTCCCCATACATGAGCCCATATTTCATTCCCTTCTTCCACAATATTGAGCCACCTACCAGTGAACTACCACCTCCATTCCATCAGCCAACTTGTAACATATGTACATAACACAAAAATAGTGGTTCTCACCACTATAAAAAAAAAATCAAAATCATGTTTTATTTATTTGCATTACATATGTAAATATACCATTTAATCAAATATGTTTTGTGTTGCTTGTTTTTTTTTAGGATTAACCAAGCTGCTAGAACTGATTCCTAGGTTCCATTCATTCCATCCAACCTTGTCCACCTTGCCCATAAGTCAATATGAGTCCTATTGATTTATTCACCCCACTCTGTAATCCATACAATCCAGCTAATCCAATTCCAATTGAAATAAGCCTTATTGATATGGACTGGATTTCCTCATCCTCAACCTTTGTTGAGTTTTTCTTATCCGAGTAATTATTACAGGCTTCCACCAACTACATTCCTCCATCCCCTCCACCTTCACCTTCACCTTTGGATCCTGATGCTTTCTAGGAATAAATATATGAAGATAATCTAGAAGAGTTTGATAATATCTTAGATGATATTCATATGATTCCTATGCCCCATCAACTTGAGGAAGGTTCCCACATGTCTATTGAAGATACCATCAATGTGGATCTTAGTTTAGACAAAGACAATCCACAAATTGTCAAGCTTGGAAAAATTTTATCACCCAATGAACAAGAGCAATTTATTTATCTCCTCAAGAGTAAAAAGGGCATATTTGCATGGTCCTACAAGGACATTCCTAGTGTTGATCCTATTTTGGTCATCCACAATATCACCTTACAACCTGATGCTAAGCTAGTCAAAAAAACTTAGGATAATGCATCCTACTGTGGCCCTCTTGGTAAAAATAGAGCTTCAAAAACTCTTAGATGTGAAATTCATAGTTATTATCGACTATCTTGAGTGTCTCTCAAACATGGTACCTATTCGTAAGCCTAATGGGGTGATACGTGTATGCACTAACTTTCAAGATCTCAACAAAGTGTGTCCTAAAGATGACTTCCCTCTTCCAAAGATTGATACTCTTGTTGATACTTGCACTGGCCATGAAATGCTTTCACTCATGGATGGTTTTTTAGGATACAATAAAATTCAAATAAATCCTTATGACCAACACAAAATAGCATTTACTACCCCTTGGGGAACTTTTTGTTACAAGGTGATGCCCTTTGGCCTCAAAAATTTAGGTGCCACTTATCAACGTGCCATGACATACATTTTCCATGACTACATGCATAAGATTATCAAATACTATGTGGATGATCTCTTGGTTAAATTCAAAACTCAACAAGAACATATTGGTGTATTGGAGAAAGTTTTTGACTGACTCCTAGAGCATAATGTAAGGTTGAATCCCAAGAAATGTGTCTTTGGTGTTACCTCAGGAAAACTTCTAGGATTCATTATCTCCAAAAGAGGCATTGAGGGAGACCCCTTTTTTTTGGTAGATAAGATACTATAGCATTAATACTAGATTTTACAGGTTGACCCAAAACCTTTTACAAAAATCAGCCCAGGGTTGTTGATGAACATATCCTTACTAAGGATCCTATATATGTAAAATCTACATGTCGCCAAAGCCATTACATCCGGTAAGGCACATAGCATGTTATCAAAAAGAAACTTCCCATACAACATTTTGGGTATACCTTGAGAAAACACACATGCATCATAATTACAAAAAAGAAACAGACACGGATCCCTTCCTTGAGACAATGGAGAAAAAAAAATTGTAGACACACAACAGAGTACTAAAAAAAACTTCCACAAGCTCTGTATTGACAGTTACTCTTAATAATTCTTTGGTAATTGATTTCTTCCATATATGACATGCTTTGGTACCACATACTATCTTGGCCAATCAACCTTGGAGAAGTGAACTTGCTAGCTAGATTTATGGTAGTGGCTATTTGGTGGTCCATGTGGCTTTGGTTCGAAGTCTTATATTGTCATTTCTTTCCTTCCCTGTGATTATCAACCAACCTCAAATTACTAAGATGACTAGGAGCCATGTTATCTAAAATGTGACTATCCCCATTAGTCTTTGTGGTATTTCCAAGAAACATCCACGAAGACTGACAACTTAGATAATTTTTATTGTGAGTCCAATTCAAAAAAGAGACGAGAATACTCCTAGCCTTCAAACTTATAGTGCCTTCCCTATTGGTAAATTTGACTATCATTCTTGGCATTCTTGTTGAATAAGCTCCTCTACTTCACTCGGGACACTATGTTCCAATTTGAAAATTTCATCACCATTGACACCCAAATTGGCCAGCTTATCAACAATTTTGTTAGCTTCCCGAAAGACATGTTGGGATTTTATGTCCTGTCTTCCCTAGAAAAGGATCCTAGCCTCTTCAATAATTGTTTTAATCCTCCAAGGAGGTGTTTTCCAATTATTAAGGAGATTTATAACATGCATAGAGTCTCCTTCTATGATCAAATTGCCTTCTAAGTCTTGAGTCATTTGAAGGCCTCTCCACATATCTCTAGCTTCAGCTTCGTTGTTCGTCCTTGTTCCCAAATATTCAAAAAATTTAAGCATCATATTCCCATTATGATCTCACACAATGCCACCAGCACCTACTCTGCCAGGATTATCCTTAGCTTCTCCATAAAAATTAAGCTTAAACCAACCCATAGGAGGTGGAGACCACTTAATATTGGCTCTAGGGTTGACTACCCTAGGCACAGACTCATCTAACAAGGTTAAGATTAAATATTGAGCAATCATGGTCTCCTGTAGATGAGGTTTATAGCTATCAAAAGGGATATAGTTCACATTCTCATTGGCAAAGGATAGGATCCTGGAAATGATAGTTTGATAATCATGGATAGACTCATTAAAGACTGTATGGTTCCTTTATAACCACACCTGCCAAATATAGTGATTGATACAATTTTTCCACATGTATCTAAGTCTTTGGCTTGAAAAGGGGTAAGGCCACTGGATGAACAAATCAAGTATGATGGCTGGTTTAACCCATGAAATATTGAAGTCCTGAAAAACCCCACTTAGGACAGTCAAGGAAAAAGGGCACTCAAGGAAAATGTGATAAATGGTCTCCCAATTAGCCCTGCACAGATAACAATGATTAGTAATACAAATACCTTTACGCATCATATTATCAATGGTTAGAATTCTTCCTTGGATAACCAGCCATGAAAAGACTGTAATTTTTGGAATTAAATTTTTTATCCAAACTAAGTCCTTTTAGAGGACAAAATCCTCATCATCAAGGCATTCAGGTAGACCCTAATAAGGTTAAGGCTATCTTATAAATGCCTCCCCCAAATAACTTAAAGGAATTATGTAGTTTACAAGGAAATATCCAATAAATCCATCAGTTTATTGTGCAACTTTCAAACAAGTGTAGGCCATTCAATCACCTACTACAAAAGGGGGTATCGTTCTCTTGGATATATGAATTTCAAAAATCATTTGATGACATTATGCAATACCTATCTTCTTTGCCAGTCTTAAATCCTCCTCATTGAGGGGTCTCATTATATCTTTACATCTCAGCAATGAACTTTGCCTTAGGGACAATGCTTGCACAAAAAAATGAACAAAATTGAGAGCAAGTTATCTACTACATTAGTTGAACATTGGTAATCTATGAAACTAAATACACTTGTGTAGAAAAATTAAGCTTAGCAATGGTTTTTGCCACTAATAAACTTTTATATTACATGCTTAGCCACACATCTTATGTCATAGCTCAAGAAAATTCTTTGTGTTACATAATATCCTGCACTTACAATAACACCCACATCGCTAAATGGATAATGCTCCTCTCTAAATTTAACTTGGAATTCATCAGCCAAAAATCCATTAAAGGTTGAGTAATAGCTGATCAACTTGTAGAAGCTCCACTACCTAATGATCATCCTTTGATTATTGAGCTCCCAGAAGATTTAGTATTTTATCACTGAATAAGAAGAAGGTGTCATTCTGAAGGAAGACATCGATATCAAACTATTATTTTATGTATCTAAGTGTGTGAAAGGTCAAGGTTTCAAAGTTTTATTTCACACACCACAGGGGGTACTTATCCCCTTGTCATTTAAACTAGACTTCTAATGCACAAACAAAACTAAAGAGTATGAAGCCTTAATATTAGGTCTTCGGTTAGCTATAGCTATGAGAATTAAGCATATTAGGATATTCGGTGATTCTCAACTTGTCCTCAAGCAAATCAATGGAGAATACCAATGCAAAGAACCTACCATTAAGCTTTATCACAAGGTAGAAATGAAGTTGCTCTCTAAGTTTGATTGGTATGAGATCAACAACTTACCATGTTTGACTAATAGATTTGTAGATGCGATGGCCTCCCTTGGATCATTGATTCCAAAATATTCCTTTGGAGAGGTACAACCCCTTATAATTTCAATGGTCTCAAAAGCAATTTCTCGTGTTGAGTAAAAATATGAAAAAAATGTTTGCTTTATACAACTGGATTTATATGAGCCTTGGTCAAGCCAAATAGTAGCCTTTATCAAGTTTGGAATAATCTCATATGATTTCTCAAACTACCAAATGCACTTTCAAGCAAAATACTAATTATTTCATTCTTTTGGGGGACATTTTGTATAAACATGGTTATGATGGAATCCTCATTTATTGTCTCAAAGCTAATGAGGCCCAAAGAGCCATAACTGAAGCCCATGATGGTAGTTGTGGTGGTCATTTTAGTGGAATGGTAATTGCAAAGTGTATTTTATGCATGGGTTATTATTGGCCCACAATGGAATGTGATTATTACACATATGTTAAACATTGCAAAAAGTATCAAGAACATGCTAATTTAACTCATGTACCATCACATGCTTTACAACCTATTCAATGCATTTGGTCAATTTCACAATGGGGCCTAGATTTAATTGGAAAAATCTCACCTCCTTTGGGACAACATAAATTCCTCATTACAGTCACTGAATACTTCATAAACTGGGTCAAGGTAATTCCTCTAACCAGCACGACAGGACCCAGAATTGTGGAGTTTATACTTCATCATATCATTTGTAATTTTGGTATCCCCTCAAAAATCATTTTAGACAATGTTAAGTCTTTCAAGAACAAGGATGTTCAAGCACTTTACAAGAAATATAACATTCAACATAGTTTCTTGACTCCTTATTACCCACAAGAAAATGGACAAGTTTAAGCTTCAAACAAGACCTTAATTGCTATTCTCACGAAACTTGTCAAAGAAAATCATAGAGATTGGCATACATAAATTCTCTTGGTATTATGGGCTTATCGAATAAGCATTCACATGCCTATAGGAGAAACACCATTTTCATTGGTCTATGGATTTGAAGCAATCATACCTATTGAACTCGAGATCCCTTCCTTGTGAATTTCTTTGCAAGAATTCATAGATGATGATACTGCTATATAAAAGCATCTTGACCAACTCACACTGCTTTATGAGAGGTGAGTCAATGCTTTAGAACATTTATGAGTTTATCAAGACCACCTCCAACATTCTTACAATGTGAAAGTACATCTATGTGAATTTCAAGTACGAGATCTTGCTCTTAAATAGAACCAATAAAACACCAATGCATTGCCATACCTTCGTGATAAATTTGTGGCTAATCGGTTAGGTCCATACATCATTACACAAAGAGTGGGTAATGGTACTATAGACACCTAAAACACATCATGTCGAGGCAACTACTCATATGGGACTTTCTAACAAACCATATGAAGGATTGTGGATAGCTCCAAGGTGAAGTGGTTTTAACCACTCAATTTGGGTAGAGTTGGGTAACTCAGCCTTAGCCGCGGTTGACACCCGCGACTAATAGAGCCGGTTGTGCCTCAGAGCCGCGATTAGCATCAAAACTATTTTTAATCCTAGGCCAATCCAAATTAGGTTAAAATTGTATGGGCAATGAGAATTCAAATGGTTTTGGGCAAGGAAGCTTCAAGGATTTTCCTCCCAACTATTCCAACATCTTGGATCTTGATCTTGGCTTCCCAAGCAAGCCAATATTGGAGATTAGGAGTCCTATAATACCCCCCTCAAAATTTGGGAGAAGTCTAGAGAAATTTTGCATTTGAACATAGTTAAACTCTACCAAAATGGATAGCAAATTGATAACCCTTTGAGGAGATTCAAAATGTCACCCAATTGTGGAGTGACAGGCATGAATCTTTCAATGAAGCTTTCAAAGGACTAGGAAGCATAATTGCACAATAAAGACAATCAAATGTTAATCTCATAAAATTCAACCACCAATTTGTCAGAGGATAAAGAGGCAACCCTTGTTCATCAATTCCATGGAGGAAATTTTAGACTCAAGCCCTGATTACAAGAGCAAAAGCATTTGCACCTCAATCGTGACTAACAATACTAGTTGTGCCACAGACCTGCAGTGAGGGTTTGATTTTTTTTTTCATTTGTTTTATCTTTAGATTTATATTTTTATTTGCGCAATTAGATTAGTCTAGCATAGAAAAATAGTGTAGCAGATATTTGATCGATTGATTTAGGAATTAGAGGTAGTTTTACTTCATTTCCTTACAATTATCAATTTAGACTAGTTTCTTGTTATTTCATGCATTTCAAGTTTCTAATGGCTAATTAGGTTGTATATTACCTAGATTGCATGTTTTTTTTCTATGCTTCATAGTAATTTGATGATTTTATGCTAATATTCATATATTTACATGTTTCTTGTTTTCTTTATCATCATTTTTGCAAGTTTCCATAAAAAGCATTTTCAAGAGAGGCCATCTTTGCTTCTAATCCTTTCTTGTTGTTTCTTAAATGCAAGGTTTACATGATCCATTCATTTCAAGGCATTCAAGGTAGCAAATGCCTCTTTTCATGAGAGAAGTTCATCATTGATCTTGACCAGTTCATGTCTTTGTGGAAAGCCTACAAATTACACCACCCCCTCATTTAGAGGGTCTTCAATACTGTATTAATTGTATCAACATTGAGTATCCCTAAGAGGGACATACTTGTAATCAGATTTGAAAAAATATTTAATAAAATAAATATTATCTTTCTTGTTAAAGTTATTATTGTCAATATTTTATGCTTTAATGTTTGATATCAATTGATGCATTAGTTAGGTGTATGCTTTCTACAAGGTTATATATGGTGATCATGACAGGAATTCGCAAGTTATGCTATCACTGACTGAATTACTATGGTTTTTATTGTAGGTATCAGTCGTGGTTAACAATCATGATGAAAAATCTTAGCCACATATAGAAGTCAAGGTTAATAGGTTTAGTTACACCTGAAAACCACGACTAGTAGAGAATAGAAAAATAACAGATAACCGAATCTACATTAGACTTGGATTTCGGGTAGGAGCCAGTTCTCTATGTTTTCATGTATGTGTCTATGTTTTTTTTTCTAAATATAGTAGATGAAGTTCGTTTAATTAGAAAACATAGAGAAAGTTTAAAAGTAAAATCTTAAATTCTCTTAGGTTTTCTTCCAGTCATTGCTAGGAACAATGGACTTCTGATTTCAATCCGCCCTAGTCTCCAACGGTCTAGGTTATGTTTGTAGATATTGCTTGCTTGAGGCCCAATTAGTGGCCAATTTATCATGTAGATGCATTCTCTGAAACTTCATTTAGTCAATTAGATGCATCTTTCTGAACATTAAATGTATTTATCATTAGAAATTTAGGAAAGAAGATTGTATGCTTCGTGTTGCATTTTTACATTCATGTAAAATCTAAAATGAACAAACACACACCACACACTATCTAAATGCTAGTGAGTTGGAAGTCATATCCAACCATTGGTAGGGCTCAACGATGGTGGCAGTGATTTCCATCCATTGACCCAACTCCCTCGAAACCTATTACTTGTCCAATATTGACTCAAATATCTATCCTAATCATGTAAAATAGCATGCATTCCTCTTCAAACGGGTGTATCGTTGTATACAGGGTGCTTGGTGAGGATCGGTAGGACTTGTACTCCCTTTTTAGGTGTGGATTTCATCTCCACATTTTGAGATGTTTACGTGATTGTGACTTTCATTTTCAATTGTTGAACTATGAACATATAGGTGAAAACCCTTAAACTATTGAGTATATCGTCAACAATTTCAAACACAATGAGAGTAGTTTAAGTTTTCAACAAATTTCAAAACACATCAAACCATTTAGGGATCACAAAAAAATTTAAAAAGATATAATCATCATTTTTTTCTTATTTTACCTTAAAATATACATAAAAGATAATACTATATCATGGTTGTCACACGAAGCGGCCGATATTGACATAGAATCAAGGTCAAAGTTGAGGCTCCATCTAGTTCACAACACAACATGAAGAACCCTCAATCATAAGATCCTCCCAAATTATGTTTGATGAGCATTAGATGGGATAACTCTATGTGTGGGGGTTCTCATCAAAATAATCCACTTAGAGGAGGCAATTCACATGCCTCATGAGATAGATCTGAGTATGGAATAATCCAACATGGGCCCTTCAAGCATGGTAGTATATATCATTATCATACACCTTGTGGATCCATTGGATCCACTAAAGAGTACATCATTGAAGAAGGAACTGTAACTAAGTTAGTGCCCATTCATACTCGAGATAAGGGAGGCTTAAGGCCCCCATAAATCCAAAATAGATAAGTAGAAATTTTTCCCATTCAGGGGTAGGAAGAGAGGGTTGCTTCAAGGTATAGGCCCTCACATACTTTGAACAACAATCAACCTGGTAAGTTCACATTTGATAAGTCTAATTTTGGAGTCAATGGTATGCCACCACATGAGTTGTCACACACTAGGTAGTTGGATGGTCTAGATAGAGTCTTAGGGTATTTAGGGTATAAACCCTCAATTTTGCATTTTCATTCTATGAGTTCTCATAGTGAGAGCACTTTTCAGACCATTAGAGAGCTAGGAGAATGCTCCAAACATGCTCATAGTATAATTTCCCCATCAACCCATGTGGGCATAGAGTACATACAACACTAGAATGTGAATGCCATCTACATAAACAAGAGCAAGAGCACGATAAACCATTCTATCAGATATCATACCAATCAAGTTGCTCAAATTGAACAAGTACATCAGATATTGTACATGGCCAATTTTCTAGATTGATCATAGAAATTGGTGTTAGAACAACAACAAATTCTTAAAGATAAATAGGAGGATGTCCATGCAGAGTGTGAGTGCCTTGAAAATGACGATATGCAAAGATAGAGGTTTCTAAGGTAGCATATTTTCAAGAAACACATGCATGAACAACACATCCTTGATCAAAAGGAGCGTTCTAAGCAAGAGGATCAATTGGATTGGGCCAATTTACCCCCTTGTAGTGAATACAATGAGCACACTCATATACGAGCTGCTTCACAGCTCGATATGTGCCCTGAGCATATTGAGAACCATACTCACCACATGGCCTAAAACATGATGCAGAATAAAGCATTGGAACATCATGGGCATATGCAATACGAAGAAGTGAGAGAAGATCTAGAACAGGAATATCCTGAGATATCCCTAGTAGATGTGGAGGATGATCCCATTCCCCCACCTTGTTTGAAGAATAATTTACCTCCCAAGGCTCTGCAATGAGATCTTAGATAAGAGGAAATTCTATCTTTGAAGGCCTATCAATCCAAGGTTCAAGCTATAGAAAAGAAAGGGATAGCTTATCAAAATCCAATCTTGAAAAATATTCATAACAAATCTTTATTCCCATTCATGCCCATTCCAATGTATCCCAAGTACTTTGAGATGCCAAAGCTATAGAATTTTCAAGGTGAAGAGGATGCTCAAGAACATGTTATGAGCTTTATGGACATGTGCTTTCAGATTGAAAGCAATGACGCTCTATTGCTAAGAACATTCATCACAACCCTTTTAGGCCCTGCCCGAGAGTGGTTTAATCAACTTAAGAGGCACATCATAACCAACATCAAAAAACTAGCTAATGTATTTCTTGAATGCTTCTCCTTTAACGTCAAGAAGAAGGTGAACCTATCCAATATAGTTGCTTTAATGCAACATGATGATGAGATGACCATGGATTATGGTAAAATATGGATAAATATAATGTTAAAGTTACCATTTTCTATTTTGACCATTGAACTAACTTGAATGTTTACCAAGAGTTGTGTGAAGCACATCTCGTTACTACTGTAGCTCTTTACCATTTACCTAACAGTATCAAACATTCAAAGAGGTCTTGGTGCAAGCCAAGGGAATAGAGGACATCAAGTTATAGGAGGGTAACTTGAAGCTCCAAAATAAGAAGAAATGGAAAAAAAGTAACACCCACAATAAAAAATAACAGGCCAAGTCGGCACATGTAAACCAAGTGGTGTTAAACCTCTAGAAAGGGGATAAGAGGTAACAATAGAATTATCAATCCCAACCTCCTCTTGTGTGATACGATCAACTCAATAATAACAAGAAGGGCAAGAATAAATAACAACGTCTACCTCGCTAGTTCACACTTTTTTTAGAATCAATTATGTCGATATTCCACCAACTATGAGAGGACAAGGCTCTAAACTTATCAGAGATAAATTTAATAGACCCTAATCAGCCCAAGCCAAAGGGGTATAGGGATGATCTATATTGCGCTTTCCATAGGGTGAAAGGACATGACATCAAAGGATGTTAAAGTTTCAAATATGTAGTATAAAACATGATCTAAATAGGAGAGCTAACTATGGACAACCCTCAAGCTCCAGATAACCAAAACATGAGGATCTTCAAGAACCCTTTATCGAATCATGAGCCATTGAGGAACAATACAGGTCATGTAAATCATGTGCTGGTTGAACCGTAAACTCAAGGATTCATTGGCATGGTTAATATTATCACAATATAAGGGAGATATAAGCATCCAAATCCACCTCTAGCTCCAATTATAGTGCACATTGTGCCTCTATAAAGGCCAGCTTAGAATATGCCAGGCCCACCAATAATATCGATGGTGACCGTTAGGAGTAGGCTAGTTCAAAGCCTACATATAACTCTAGTGAAGTTATCGATCTATGAACTTATTCAAAAGTATCCTAAGCATAGGGATATGCTCAAGGATATTCTAAGATCAATCAAATTTCAGTCCCAAGATCTTGAAGCATCTATAAACTTCGTGGGACATGTGCAGCAGTGCAGTGAACCAGTCATTCAATTTAGTTATCATGAGATTAAGATGGTCTCCACTACTATAGTGGACCCACTGCTACATATAATTGTGTGTGTTAACCACACACTACTCAAATGGGGTTTGATTTATATAGGGTCATCAATCAACATAATTACTACCAACGCATTAACATATCTAAGGTTGTTGAAGTCACATATTGTACCTTCTACTTTCACCTTGAGAGCATTCAACGATGTGCTATGCTCGATGGTTGGTACTATAGTTCTTGTGATTCATATTGGACTTAATACCATCCCTATAATGTGTCATGTGATCGAAGGTTCCATCCAGTATAACATCCTCTTGGGGAGGCCTTGGATTAAAGAAATGTGTTGCATTCCCTCAATATTACATCAATGTATAAAATATGTACATGAGGGATAAGTTCACATGGTTCCTTCTGATGAAGAGCCATTCAAATATGTTAACCTAGCTGATTTATTGAGGGATTTAATTTTTCCCTCAATGCATCTAGATATATGTCCAACATCACCTATTAAACATCCAGAAGGTAAAATCAAAGGAGTGTGTGTGAGACCTTCCATGGCAGCATCGCAACTATTAGAGCACACAACTTCGACTAAACTTATGGTATCCATAGTGCTGAGGAATGATAAGAAGCTTAAGGTAAAATTGGGTGAGAAAGAGATGAATTAAAAGCCCAAAGAAGCAATTGTTGAAGGTCCTAGTCCCATGGATGAAGGGGATGCTCAAAATCAAGTTGATAAGGCACCTCATCTTGCCTCACCTGCTTCTTTAGCAGGGTCATCTACACTATAGGTGACCATACATTTGGTTAACCCTGGATTAGCAAAATATATCATGCAAAATGTGAAATTCACATCATTATCAAAATTGCACAGGATATGGGCTAACCTCAAGCCCATCACTTTCCCATGGGGATGGTGGTACCACTGGGGGTGTTGCACAACCAAACAAACTTTATTTATGGAGGGCTAGATCAACTGATAAATCATACACCCATATATAAATATGATGATGAACCATTCATGGCAAATTTTCATTACCTTGTTAACCTTGAATTCACCTTGCACTATTTCAAACATTACCATTAGCATGGTTATGGCTTAGGCTTATTCGAACAAGGTCATCGAGTTCCCATCAAACCATGGTATTAGCTACCAACTGATAGGTTTAGGTTAGGCTATCACATTTGAGGATAGGATGAGCTCCTAGAAGCATCTTTAGATCATTTTAACCTCACTTTTAGGGATGATGTGGATTAGAATTCGTATCACCCTAACCCTTCTTATCTATAAAGGGGTAATAGGCTAGTAACCTATGTCTCAAAAGTGCCACCAGAGATCTATCATGAGCACACTGTAGTAGATATGAATCAAGGAGACAATCCAAGAGCTGACTTGGACAATGAAAGTTGTCAAGCTATCGGTGATACAAGTATATAGATTTAGAATTTGGGTATAGCAATACTGAATTAGAAGTTGCTTTTGAGGCAGTGCAAGTAGAGTCCATTGTTGAAAGTGATGGACCTGATTGTGATTTTGGGACAGATGAGGATGAGTTATCCTCACACAATGAACGATATGAGGAGAAAATTGAGTTGGCCTACTTAGGCCCCTTAAATATATGTCATTGGTTACCCATAGAGAAAATGGGTGAGAATGAGCAATTATTCATGGTCGATAGCGACTATGAATATGAAATAGAGTGGGCCTACCTTGGGCCCCATCTTGATAATCATTTGATTCCATTCGATCAGGGTGAAGGACTTATTTACGACAGAGATGATGAGGATGAGACAGAGAGAGCGTATCTCAAGCCTCACTATTTATGGCATCATCATGAGCCAATTGACATTGATGAGATGTATTGACGAGTCTATCCTGGCCCACACCTCAGAGGGAGATCACCCAATTTGGATATTGATTTATCATATAGTCTTCCTTGATCCATCAACATACATGCAGCTCCAAGAGCCAAGCGATCCTACTTTTGAGTCTATTCATAGACCGAATTCGTAGATCCCTACACCCTAGAGTCACATCTCAGGGATGGATGTTATATCAACATAGAGATACACACATGTGGTTCTAGAGATATAATACATTCCATAAATATTATCTCCATTGATTTGACCACTCCACTTTGCAATCCAGCCTATCCCACCAAACCATAGTATCTGAACGTAGATGCTATTGATTGGGATCGCATTGATTCACCACTAGAGCCTAAATATTTCTCCCCTAACAAAGAAATTTTACAAACTTTTCATTCTACGCCAGACTATGCACATGATTTCTATCATGCTAAGGGAAATTTTTATGTAGGACCTTTAAACCTAGCTGATGATATCCACTTGATTCCTACATATCACTAGCTGTAGGAGGGATCACACATGTTAGTAGAAGATACTTTCAATGTGGAAATCAGTAATGATCCCACTAATCCTAAGAAGGTCAAATTTTGAGAGAGTCTATCTTCTGATGAGCATGCCATAATCATCCCTATACTAAAAGAGAGACCTGATATTTTTTCTTGGAAATACAAGGATATGTCGAGACTCGATCTGAAATTCATTTCTCATAACATTTTGCTAGACCCCGCTAAAAGACCTATCAAGTAGAAGCTTAGGAAGATGCATACAATAGTCACATTAATAGTTAAATACGGGTTGCCAAAGCTATTGGATGTAGAGTTCATCATCTCCATCAACTATCCAGAATGGTTATCAAACATGGTACCTATAGGAAAACCTGATGGAACGATACGAATTTTAGAGACCTCAGCAAGGCAATACCAAAGGATTCATTTTTGTTTCCCAACATAGACACTCTTGTAGATGCAACTATAGGTCATGAGATGCTTTCCCTTATGGATGTTTTTTTCTGGTTACAATCAGATTTAGATTAAAGTTGAAGACCAACACAAAATCATGTTCACAATTTGATCAAGAGCCAACTCGCTCACGTCAAATCTATAATCACTTTCAACAACTTAGAACAAAATTACAGTCATGGCAACAGTCTGCCAAATAAACTCTTTGTTCCTAAAAGATAGCTTCTGTTACAACATCTTCCACCTAGAAGAAAAATGGTCTAACAGGTCCAAAATGGCTTCTTGCCTTTACGTCTGCAACTTTGTCTCCATAGTTTTTCGACTGCTTCCATGTCTTTGCTTCACCCTTTTAAAACCGTTGGTGTGACTCTCCGTTTCCCTTTTTTGACCCTTTGTTTCCATTCTCATGCCTCTTCGGTGTCTTGGCTTTCAAAATGGCTTCCTTTCGACGCTTGGCCTTCCAGCTCCTTTGCGAGTCTCAAAAATGTGACATGTCGCGATATCATGACACTTTTTGCTGTCTGCCTTTCTGCCCTTGGCGAGTCGCGAAAACATGACATGTCATGATATCGTGACACCTTTGCTTGCCTGTGCCTTCCCTTTCCTATTTGTCACAAAAATGTGACATGTTGTGATATCACGACACTTTTTGCTTTCTGCCTTTCTGCCCTTGGTGAGTCACGAAAATGCGACATATCACGATATCGCGACACCTTTGCTTGCCTGTGCCTTTACTTTCCTATTGGTCGTGAAAATGCGACATGTTGCAATATCACGATACTTTTTGCTTTTTGCCTTTCTGCCCTTTGAGATTCATGAAAATGCAACATGTCATGATATCGTGACACTTTTTGCTTACTGCCTTTCTACCCTTTGCGAGTCGTGAAAACATGACATGTCGCAATATCGCAACACTTTTTCTTGCCTCCGCCTTCCCTTACCTGTTGGTCAAAAAAATGTGACATGTCATGATATCATGACATCTTTCCTTTTAGCCTCCTCCATGCCTCTCAGGTTGTGAAATCGTGACATGTCATGATATCACGACAATTTCTTTCCTTGCTTTCTTTCTGCCCCTTCGATCGTGATTTTGTGACATGTCACGAAATCGTGACATTTTCTCCTCTGGCCCTTCCTGTCTTCCTTCGGTCGTGATTTCGTGGCATGTCACAAAATCATGATATTTTTGCTCTATACCTTCTCTCTCCTTTTTGAGTCGTGAAAATGCGACATGTAGCGATATCGCGACATTTTTTCTCCGTGCCTTCTCTCTCCTTTTTGAGTCGCAAAAATGTGACATGTCGCGATATCGCTGTAGTTACTCCCCACCCCCACACTCTTGTAGAGCCTGAACTATAGCATAAAATTCTTGATCATAAACAGAGTATTTCTTCCTAGCATCATTTAACTTCTCACTAAAATATGCCACAGGTTTACCTTCCTGACTCAACACAGCTCCAATGGCACTGCCGCTAGCATCACAATCAACCTGGAATACTTTATTGAAATTTGGAAGTATCAAAATGGGTTGTTTCATCACCTTCCTTTTTAACATCTCAAAACTTGCACCTGCTCTTGTAGTCCACTTAAACTCCTTCTTATCCCCTCTCATGGTTTCTGTCAAGGGTGCACAAATACTGCTAAAGTTTCTAATGAACTTTCTATAGAAACTTGCAAGACCATGGAATGATCTTACCTCCGTTATGTTACTTGGAGTAGGCCACTCAATGATAGCCTTCACCTTTTTTGGATCCATTTTTAGACCCTCATCTGAAATGACAAATCCCAAATACACCAACTCATTCTTCACAAAACTGCACTTCTTCAAGTTAATCAGCAACTGTTCCTCCCTCAGCTTTTCAAAAACTATCTAAACTTGCATCAAATGTTCCTCTAATGTCTTGCTAAAAATCATAATATCATCCAAATAAACAATAACAAACTTCTCTAGGAAGTCTTTCAAAACCTCATTCATTAACCTCATGAATGTACTAGGTGCATTGGTTAAACCAAACAACATGACCAACCACTCGTACAAACCCTCTTCGGTTTTGAAAGCAGTATTCCATTCATCACCTTCTCTAATGTGAATCTGATGATACCCACTCTTTAAATCAATCTTTGTGAAGTATTTAGCTCCACTCAAACAGTCCATTATATCGTCCATTCTAGGCAATGAAAATCTATACTTAATGGTAATCTTATTTATGGTTATGGAATCAGTACACATTCTCCATTCTCCATCCTTCTTCGATGCTAGTACTGTAGGTACTACACAGGGACTCAAACTTTCTCTGATCAATCCTTTCCTCAACAACTCTTGAACTTGTCTATTCAACTCCTCATTCTCTGCGAGAGACATTCTATGGGCTGCTTTATTGGGTAAACTGGACCCTGGAATCAAGTCAATTTGATGGCTAATATTTCTCACTGGTGGCAAGCCCTCAGGCACATTATCGAACACAATATCAGGAAATTATTCTAATAGACTTTCAACCTCTACTGGAATATCCATACCTTATTCCTTATTAATGGTAGGAATTAATGCGTAACACACAGACTCCCTCTTCAAGCCATTCAAAAATTTTCTACCATCTACCAGACAGATTCTTGCACTGCTGCATACCTTTTCATCCACTTCCCTTGATGGCTTCAACTTGTGATGCCTTCCACCTTTGGTCAGAGAGTACGTATTTGCATGTCCATCATGCACCGCGCATCTGTCAAATTGCCATGGTCTCCCCAATAACAAATGACAAGCATCCATAGGCAAAAAATCACATAGAACCTCATCTTGATAGGTTCCAATATTAAATTTAACCAAACACTACTCACTGACTAATGCCCTATGATCTTTTTGCAACCATGCAATCCGATATGTATGCGGGTGCGTCCTCTTCTCCAGTTTCAGCTTAGTCACCATTTCTCCTAAAACAAAATTGTTTGTGCTACCATTATCTATGATAACATTACAGATCTTGTCTCCACATTTGCATCTCATGCGAAATAAGCTCTTCCTTTTATCCACATCTTTCCCTCCATTCATCAATGCTCTTCTTGTCATCAACACTTCTCCTTCTTCTTCTTCTTCAGAATGTTCAGACTCAGCATCTTCATCTGCTATAGTAGCTCAGGCATGATCCTCAGGTCGCTTATTCATCCTCTCTTGGTATTGGGGACACTCATATGACCGATGTCCCTCTTCTCCACACTGGAAACAGGTTCCACAAAATCTACCTCTTCCATCTTGATCGAGAGCCAACTCGCTCATGTCGAATCTATAATCACTTTCAACAACTTAGAACAAAATTACAATCATGGCAACAGTCTACCAAATAAACTCTTTGTTCCTGAAATATAGCTTCTGTTACAACATCTCCCACATGGAATAAAAATGGTCTAACAGGTCCAGAATGGCTTCTTGCCTTTACGTCTGCAACTCTGTCTCCATAGTTTTTTGACTGCTTCCATGTCTTTGATTCACCCTTTTAAAACTATTGGCATGACTCTTTGTTTCCCTTTTCTGACCCTACATTTCCATTCTCGTGCCTCTTCGATGTCTTGGATTTCAAAACGGCTTCCTTCCGATGCTTGGCCTTCCAGCTCCTTTGCGAGTCACAAAAATGTGACATGTCGTGATATCGTGACACTTTTTGCTTTCTACCTTTCTGCCCTTGGCGAGTCATGAAAATGTGACATGTCGCGATATCGGGACACCTTTGCTTGCCTGCGCCTTTCCTTTCTTTTTGGTCACGAAAATGCGACATGTCGCAATATCATGACACTTTTTGCTTTCTGCCTTTATGCCCTTTGTGAGTCGCGAAAATGCGACATGTCACGATATCACGACACTTTTTGCTTACTGCCTTTCTACCCTTTGCGAGTCACAAAAACACGACATGTCGCGATATCGTGACACTTTTTCTTGCCTGTGCCTTCCCTTACCTGTTGGTCACAAAAATGCGACATGTCATGATATCGTGACATCTTTCCTTTTTGCCTCCTCCATGCCTCTCGGGTCGTGAAATCACGACATGTCGCGATATCGAGACAATTTCTTTCCTTGCTTTCTTTCTGCCCCTTCGGTCGCGATTTCGTGACATGTCATGAAATTGTGACATTTTCTCCTCTGGCCCTTCCTATCTTCCTTCGATCGTTATTTCGTGACATGTCGCGAAATCGCGACAGTTTTGCTCTGTACCTTCTCTCTCCTTTTTGAGTCACGAAAATGCAACATGTCGCGATATCGTGACATTTTTACTCTGTGCCTTCTCTCTCCTTTTTGAGTCACAAAAATGTGACATGTCGCGATATCGCAACATTTTTGCTCCGTGCCTTCTCTCTCCTTTTTGAGTCGCAAAAATGTGACATGTCGCGATTTTGCGACATTTTTACTCCATGCCTTCTCTCTCCTTTTTGAGTCGCAAAAATGCGACATGTCGCGATATCGTGACACTTTTCCCTGTCATGATATTGCGACATCAAGGCACACTTAGAAAAAAAATGCAAGATTGCTCTGCTGCCACCGGATGCTCCTACATCACAATTCCATGGGAACATTCTTCTATAAATTTATGCCACTCGACCTTAAAAATGTTGGTGCCACATATTATCGAGCCATGACGTATATCTTTCATGACTACATGCATAAAATCTTAGAATATTATATTGATGACTTGTTGGCAAAGTCATTGTTACAAGAAGATCATGCTGAGGTCCTAAGGAAGGTGAAAGCATGTCTACGGAAGCACAGACGCATCGGGTGTGATGCAAACAAAAGCAGTTGTATTAACGAAACGCTAAGTGCATGAAAAAGGGAAAGCGAAGCATGAATGAAATGAGATGTAAAGCAAAAACAAAGGTGCAACCTATTTTATTAATTTTTCTTATGATCAGGTTACAATACGTCTCCCCCCTTTTTAGGGGCTCGGAGCGTTCGATACAATTTTGTTACACCAACGGATGGTGCGCTTCCCTTCGGGATCTTCCGCGTGCCCACATTCGAAATGGGCGGGCCAAACGTCGTCGCCGCTTGCATGAATACATTCTTAGTTCCTTGCTGCCCCTCCGGTGTCGAGATCCTACGTACAGAGAAACAGCAAATGATTAATAGCACATGCGGATGGAGGGAAACATGCAATCCCCAAGGCCTCCGGTTAATGCATACATGAAATAATTAAAACAATGATCAAAACTTATCAGAACGGAATGAAATTTAAACAGAAGCATGTAAACACCATCAGGGACACATTGCAAAAAGAATAGTCAAGAAATCTATTGTAGATTTCTAATCGCTCTGGGGTGGGACGATTAGGACTGTCATAAAATGTCCGAAAGTGACCTCCCAAATGTCCCATCCAGAGGCCTCCAAAACACCTGCAAACTTGGGGTTAGGCAAAATGGGGCATTTTGAGATGACCCAGAAGGTCGGATTTTGCAGATTCTACCCCGATCGCCCTGTATCCGAAGGCACTCCCTGTATGTTAGTAAAAGCGTAAAACAATGAAAACACAGTCAAAACAAGTCAGAATGCATTCAAAATTGAACAACAACATATATGAGTCACCTAAAACAAGATGCAAAAGAAATAGTGAAGAAATATGCTATAGATTTCTAATCACTCCGGGGTGGGGCGATTAGGACTGCAATAGTGCGGGGGGCACCCGGGGGCAGGACGCCCATCGTTTGGGGCTTGGTTTTGACACCAATCCACTTGGGATGGGTCCAAAACCTCCTAGGGGGTTGTGTCAACAAATTGGGTGTGGGATTGTGGCCAATTGTTTGGGTTTTGGGTCTGGATTGTGCTCCTAATGTTCACCCGATAACCTCCCTTCCAAAAGAGAGATCAAGGATGTAGGAAGCACAATGAGGGTGAGGGTATAATTCGACAACACTCCATTGCTCCAAATGCTCCTACTCTATCCTTTTTTGGGGTGAGAAGACTCACCATTTTATAGACCTGAAGGTCTGCTTTGAATGTGCATGCAGGGGCGCCACTTGGCCATCATGCCTTGTCAGGGGAGAGAAGATTCCTCCCTGATTAAGGGCTCCATGACTGCCTCTATGACTGCCTCTTTGAGCTTTGAAATGCTCACTCGCACTCCCATGCATTGAAGGTGGAGTTGAGTGGTGGATCTGGGCTACCATTTGTCAAGGTTTGACTTTTTGCCCATCAAACCTGCTATTCGCCCCACCCTGGAGCGATTGCTGCTAATCATCCCGGGGTGGGGCGAATAGCATTCTAATCGTCCCAGGGTGGAACGAATAAGGAGCAGGGTGCTTGAAAGGTGCCAAATTGACCTCTGACCTTCCAAAACTACTTTGGGAGTGGTTAGGACCACTTTTTAACCTCTGGGGGCTGCCCTAGGGGCTATGTATGCCAATTCGGTCAGTGCTTGTAGCCACATAATCAGATTGGTGTTGTTTTGGTGTCTATAGATGCCCCTTTTTGGGATGCGTTGTGCGTGGCACAGTGCTGAGAAAAAATAGATAACCAAAGCACTTAATGATTAGGGTTTCTCAGTAACCTAACCAAATTTTGATGCCCCAAGTATGGAAAGGGCACGCATTCTTGAATCCTTGCTTCTGACGAGCTAAGGAGCTTAATTCAAGTGTTAACCTTTTTCGGTGAGGTGTTACTTGATCTTGGACATTGTTCAATCATGAATAGGCAAAGGGCGCAACCTTTTGTCTATGGGAACCTTGAGTTCATGATTCTAGAATGCCAAGTGTTTGATCAGCTTGTGATTATTGCTTGTTTGCTGCCCCAAGTAGGAGCGTGATTGTCTTTGTCAATGATTCTTTGAATGCATGCCATTTCCTTGATTGGGTGTGTATTTGTTGATTGGTGACTAAGTGTGACTACCCCCTCAAGCGACGAATCGATGAGGGAATGACCAAAATGAGAAAAGCGATGAGTCGCTTGACCCAAGATGACTTTTGTAAGGGTGCCTTCAATTGTTTTCCGTTGAATGCTTATGCAGTTTCCCAACAATCGGACCTATTTTTGGTGGGTTTTAACCCTTTTTTGTGACGCTTATTGGGGCTGAAATTGTCAAAAATCCGTCCTCCCGTGGAGCGGTCCGGCTATGGTAGCCTTCTTAGGGAGTAGGATATTGATAATTTGTGGCCCCGACATCAGTTTTGTATGCCAAGAATGTCAGGCGCAAAGGCGCCTTTGTTCGGCAATTTTATTGTTGTTTTTTGGTGGGTTTTGACCCTTTTTGTGACGCCTTTTGGGGATGAAATTGTCAAAAATCCGTCCTCCCATGGAGCGGTCCGGATATGGTAGCCTTCTTAGGGAGTAGGATAGTGAGGATTTGTGACCCCAACATCGGTTTTGGATGCCAAGAATCGCAGGCGCAAAGGTGCCTTTGTTCGGCAGTTTTATTATGTTTTTTGGTGGGTTTTGACCCTTTTTGTGACGCCTTTTGGGGATGAAATTGTCAAAAATCCGTCCTCCCATGGAGCGGTCCGGCTATGGTAGCATTCTTAGGGAGTAGGATAGTGAGGATTTGTGACCCCAACATCGGTTTTGGATGCCAAGAATCTCAGGCACAAAGGTGCCTTTGTTCGGAAGTTTTATTGCTATTTTTTGGTGGGTTTTGACCCTTTTTGTGACGCCTTTTGGGGATGAAATTGTCAAAAATCCGTCCTCCCGTGGAGTGGTCCGGCTATGGTAGCCTTCTTAGGGAGTAGGATAGTGAGGATTTGTGACCCCAATGTCGGTTTTGGATGCCATGAATCACAGGCGCAAAGGTGCCTTTGTTCGGAAGTTTTATTGTTGTTTTTGGTGCATTTTGGATGTAGTTTTGGTTGTTTTTTATTTTCTTGCTCTGTAATCGTCCTAGGGTGGGATGAATACCAGTTTTGTAATCGTCCCAGGGTGGGATGAGTGCTAACTAGAGTGCTCATCCTAGGGTGGAACGATTACAGGCCTAAGAGCCTATATAAGGGCCAAAACTAGGTTTTGGGCTCATTTGCAATTGTTTTTTCTGGCGATTTGGAGTTGTGGGGAGGAGGAGTGCTAGTTTGCGAAGTGGAGCGCTGCCAAATTTTCGTGGACACCATGAGTTCAAGGACCGGATCCTCGAGTGGCGGAGCCGAGGCGAGACCGGTAGGTGCTCCTTCCTTCTTGTTTTTTGTTTGTTTTTATATGAATTTTTAAAACTCGCATTTTATCATTGTTTTTTGTCACATTAAGGTTAAAACCCTAAATGAATGTTGTGGTTTTATTTGTTTTGTTTTGTTCATCATAAGGTTAAAAAACCCTAGTTTGAATTTTTGTTGTTTTAATTTGTTTTTTTTTGTTTTGTTCATTTAAACTAAGGTTAAAACCCTAGATTAAACTTTTTTTGTTTTTGTTTTTTTAGCATAAGGTTAAACCCTAGTAATTTTGTTATTTTTGTTTAAACTAAGGTTAAAACCCTAGATTAAAATTTGTTTTGTTTTTTTTTTGTATTTTTTTCGTTTACACTTAAGGTTAAAAACCCTAGTTTAAAATTTGTATATTTTTTTGTTTAAACTAAAGTTAAAACCCTAGGTTAAAATTTGTTTTGTTTTTTTTTTGTATTTTGTTTGCGTTTAGACTAAGATTAAAAAAACCCTTAGTTTAAAATTTGTATATTTTTTTGTTTAAACTAAGGTTAAAACCCTAGGATAAAATTTGCATTTTTTTTTGTGTTGTTTATTTGATTTTTTGAATGTTTTTGTTGTACATTGTTTTAATGTTTGTTATTTTTGTTGTGCATTTTGAAATTAAAGTAGAAACCCTAAAATGTAGTTTTGTTATTGTGTAGTTTTATTATATATATTGTTTATATACATTGTTGTACATTCGTGTTACATGTACATTTTTTTTGTTGTCATGTTTTAATGTTTTTGTGTTGTTTTTGTTTTTCAGGTTGTGAAGAGTCGGTACCATCAGCCGACGGTATTTTCTGATGCACGGGATGCGCTGACTGTGGTGGATTGGGAGTGGCTTGATGCCCTTGGGCTCAAGCAAGTGACGCGGTTGGAGCCTTGTGGTGGGGGATCGGGCATATCTGATCGCCTTGATCAATTTGTGGGATCCCCGCACCAACACCTTTCATCTCCCAATAGGGGAGATGACAGTGACTCTGGAGGACGTGTATCAGATTCTATGGATTTCGATAGACGGGCTGCCCATTCGGATGACTCCTCGTGATCAGCGGATGGTGGTGCTGACACGGTGCTTTGGGCATGCGACGGAGATGGGGGTGGATAGGGCGGTGGAGAGGGCAGAGGGGGACTGCCTGATTGGCGGGATTCTGGTGCGGTGGTGGTTTGAGAAGGGCGTGTTAGGGGTGAGGCATGCTCTGATGATGACCCTCATCTCTAACATGCTGCTTCTCGACTCCTCAGGTGTGAGGTTCCCTTGGAACCTGCTTGAGGTGGTGTTCAGACTGGTGGAGTGTCCGATAGTAGCGCCACTTATTATGAGGTGGGGTCAGACGCTACTGGCACAGCTATATGATGAGTTGTACGAGGTCCGTTGTCGGAGGCAGAAGGGGATTGGGTGCAGCTATCTATTGCAGTGCTGGGGGTGGCAGCACATAGCTATGGAGCGGCCGTAGGGGTTGCCTTGGACCACTCGGGGAGAGATGGTGGACAGGGAGATTGGGTATGCTGCTCTATGGCGGAGGTCAGAGGAGCAGGGGCAGAGTCGATGGTGGGCAGGTGTCGTAGGGCACTATACTGATGCCTTCTCTCATCTTGCTCCAGGGGAGGTGTTCTGGTGGCCATACCGGGACTGTCCAGCCTGGCCTGAGGCTGGAGAGTGGCTTCGATGGGTGCATAGGGGGAGATGGTTGATCGGGCGACATGGGACAGAGCAGGAGTACTTCCTATACGTCTGGGTGACTCGATAGTTTGGGGTGCACCAGGGATTTCCTGGTGAGCCCTTGATCTATCGATGTCGGGGCGACGAGAGGACTCTAGCCTGGTCGATTATTGAGCCACTAGGTGAGGAGTCGGATGCAGTGATTGATGTCCCCAACGTGGACAATGTCGGGGTGACTGCAGAGTACGACCAGTGGTGGACGATGCTGCGATGGCGGGGTGAGGGGCCTCTAGGAGGTCCAGATGTAGCAGTAGGCGATGGGGTTGCGGAGGCACCGAGGGAGGGTTGGGGGGCTCCGCTCGATGATGCGGATATGGTGGAGGTTGATGACTTCACTGGGGATGATGTAGGGGTTTCAGAGCAGCCGGATACATAGGACATCCCAGAGCAGTGGGTGTCGGAGCAGCATGCCATCCCGGAGATGCCCATGCCTCAGGCAGTCCTAGGGGATATGGAGGCTAGGTATCGTGTTGAGATAGCATGATTGGAGGAGCTACTACGAAGACGGGATGAGGAGCACAGATCCGAGAGGGAGCTCTTATGGGCTCAGTTGGTGTAGCGGGATGACGCATTGGCTGCGTACCATCGACGGGATGTGGAGTGGGGTCGATGTCGGGTGGAGTTGGAGGCCGAGATTATCCGCCTCGGTGGACAGTTACCTGAGCTCACTGGAGGTGGATCGTCACGTTGTACGAGAGGTAGCGAGACTGAGCAGTCAGCATCCTCTCATCGTAGGCGGCTGGGTGAGGGTAGCGCTAGTGGGCATGATGTGGGGGCTGGTAGCAGCCACCCTGAGAGGTCCCATAGGACCCACACCACTGGGGGTAGTTCCAGTCGCACCGATCCTGCGTGATCATGGTGGTCGACTCCCTAGGCTTGGGGTTTTTGAGTTTTTGATTTTTTTGTGAGGTCAGAGGACCGACTTATTGTAGCCTACGGGTATTTTTGGCGATATATATACATGACTTTCTTTTTTATTATACACTTGTCATGATTTATTGTTTATTTTATGCACATTTATTTACGTTGATGTATGCATATGTTATTATGAATGCGAATGTTTCTAATTATATGATGTATGCATATGGAATGGATGAAATGATTTGTTGATAACTTGGCGGTGGCACCATAGACTGTACAGGATTTACTGGCTTTCTGTACTATGTGATTGCTTTGTGGAATGACTTTGCATGTGTAATATTTTTTTGTTTGTATTTTTTGATGGTGATGTAAGAATGGAATGTACCACAGGTGTTCTAGAATGTAGTTAAGGTTTTTCTGAGACTCAGATGTTTTAACTAACTAGCCAAGACTGTACATTTATCTCACAAGACTTTTGAACAAGGTACGAATCAGACTTGAGTTTGACCAAGTTATTTCACATCCCTGTGTGTGCGATTGAATTTGTTTATGTGGTAGTTGTCGGGATACCACCAAGTGCAGATAGGTTGTCAACCAAACCTGTATCGAGGATCACCTAATTAGCTCCACTAACTCCTTTGTTGTATTTAGTAAGATTAATCTACAGTGCAATCTAGGATACCATAAGCTAGCTCATCCACATGCAAACATTGATCTGTACACAATTTAATGCGATAGATATATCGTCATGCGGGAGGTTTGCCGCCAGTGACCAGCAGGCTATCCACCAAACCGGTACTGAGGATCACCTCATGACCTTTCGAATGCTGAGAGTTCCAGGGATTCAAGTTTGACTCCCTTATTTTCTTTACTTTTATTGGGATACTTGCTCTCGTATGTAGTGATAAAAATCACTGTTTATTTTTATTTTTTTCTTTTGAGCAAGGGATTGGAATTTTGAGTGATGAGAATCACTATTTCTTGTGCTTTTTGATGTATGCACTGTGTGGGTTTTGATGTCAAACTTTGGAGTTTGTACTTTGAATTTTTGCAATTTTTTTTTGGATATTTGCAACTTTTTGAGAATTTGGGATGCTTGGGGAATTGGGTAGGGAAGATGCTTGTCCTTTTGCCAACTCTCAGCATTCTTGGGGTCATTCGCACAGGGGGATGAGCGAGATAACCTTTTCACTGTATGGTATCCTAGATTGCTTTGCAGGTTTCATCTTTCGTTCACACAACTTGGGAATTTTTTATGTGTTTTAACTTGTGTTGGGATGCGACGTAACAAGGTGTGATCCAAGTAAAACTCTACCTTTGTAAAAATATGTCTGACTTTGTACAGTTTTTTGGCTAGAAATCTAAAGACATCTGAATGACGAAAGCCCTGGATACATTAGAAGACAACTGATTATGATATGGTGAAAAATGTGGATGGCGTTTATTTTTGTTGGACTATTTACAAAGTGGAAAAATGCGGAAAATGATGGAATTGCCGAGTAATTACAGTCTATGGTGCATTTGACATGTATGACCAACAAATATGCTATGTATGCGATGCCTAATGCAACTTATTTTTTTTTGTGTTTTGATTTTTAAGAGTATGCATGGAAGTGAGATGCAATTTTTTTTTATTATTTTATTGTTTTTGAAAATTCGTTATGGTTGGTTTATCCCGAGTGGGTGCGGACCAAGTGATTCTTTTGGATCCTTGGAGGTTTTGACCAAAGGGATTATAGATACCTTTGGGGCATTTTGGGTGACCAAGCGGTTGTGGGAACCCTTGGGGCTTTTGGTTTGACCAAAGGGTTTATAGATACCTTTGGGGCATTTTGGGGTGACCAAGCGATTATGGGAATCCTTGGAGCTTTTGGTTTGACCAAAGGGATTATGGACACCTTTGGGGCATTTTGGGGTTGACCAAGCGATTATGGGAATCCTTGGAGCTTTTGGTTTGACCAAAGGGATTATGGGCACCTTTGGGGCATTTTTGGGTTGACCAAGTGATTATGGGAATCCTTGGAGCTTTTGGTTTGACCAAAGGGATTATGGACACCTTTGGGGCATTTTTGGGTTGACCAAGCGATTATGGGAATCCTTGGAGCTTTTGGTTTGACCAAAGGGATTATGGACACCTTTGGGGCATTTTTGGGTTGACCAAGCAATTATGGGAATCCTTGGAGCATTTTGGGTTTGACCAAAGGGATTATGGACACCTTTGGGGCATTTTGGGGTTGACCAAGTGATTATGGGAATCCTTGGAGCTTTTGGTTTGACAAAGTTTACCTTTGGGGCTTTTGGGTTGACAATGGAATCCTTTTGTTTGACCAAAGGATTATGGACACCTTTGGGGCATTTTTGGGTTGACCAAGCGATTATGGGAATCCTTGGAGCTTTTTGGGGTGACCAAAGGGATTATGGGCACCTTTGGGGCATTTTTGGGTTGACCAAGCGATTATGGGAATCCTTGGAGCTTTTTGGGGTGGGCCATGGCTCTTTTAAATGTGGAATGGCCTCAAATGACTGATGTTCAAGGGTTCTAGTTCCTTGATTCCGTCAAGAGAGGCTAGCCGGTATGTTCCAGGTCCTATTTTACTGTCAATTACATAAGGACCTAACCATTTTGCCGTGAACTTGTCCCTTAGATGGGGCGGCAAGTTAGAATTTTGTTGGTTCTCTTTTAAGACCAAGTCACCAACCTAAAAGTCCCTCAGGTGAACTTTCATGTTGTATGCTTTCTTAAGTCGCTCTTGGTAGATACGTAAATGCTCGAGAGCATTGATGCGTCGTTCGTCAAGCAACGTAAGCTGGTCTAACCGGGCCTGTAGCACAGTGCAACTCGAGAGGCATGACTGCCTCGGAGCCATACACCAGCAAAAATGGAGTTGCCCCAGTGGGCGTCCGAATGCTAGTGCGATAAGCCCATAGAGCAAGCGGGATTTGAATGTGCCAATCCTTATGACTATCTATGACCATATTTTTAAGGATGGCAACTAGCATTTTGTTTGACGCCTCTGCTTGCCCATTTGCCTGCGGATAATAGGGTGTCGAAAAACTATGCTGAATTTTGTACTTTGTTGTCAAAGCATGCACGTCTTTGTTCTTAAATGACGTCCCATTATCCATATCCGAGATGATCTTGGATGGAATACCAAAATGACATATGATGTTATGTAAAATAAACTCCGCAATGCGGGGTCCAGTCGTAGAGGTAAGCGAAATTGCTTCCACCCACTTGGTGAAGTACTCTGTGGCCATTATGATGAACGTGTGATGGCTCGACGATGCAGGGGAGATCTTTTCGATTAGATCTAAGCCCCACTATGAAAATGGCCAAGCCGATTGGATCGACTGCAAGGCCTGAGAAGGTACGTGTGTCAAGTTAGCATGGTGTTGACATTTCACGCACTTCCTCACATACGCGCAACAATATCGCTCTAAAGATGGCCAATAATAGCCCATGCGAAGGATGCGCTTTGCGATGGCCATACCGTTGAAGTGGCCATCGCATGTACCATCGTGCGCTTGGGTGATCGCCCAAGTGGACTCCTGCTGGTCCAAGCAACGGAGGAGGATCCCTTCATAGCTTCGATGGTACAAAATGTCTCCTAGCAAGACATGTTTTGTCGCTTTCTGTTTGAATGATATTTTCGCGGCATGCGATAATCCAAGTGGGAGGCTACCTAACTTGAGATAGTCTCTTATGGGTGTGTACCAATCCTGCTGATCAGAAACCTCGATGGTATGAATGGCCAATCCCTCTTGAAGTTCGTCCCTAGCAAAAGCTGAGTGGGAAAGAACTTGTAAGAATAGCGTTGTGTTGCTATTAAGAGGGGTTGGGGAGAACAAGGACCCCTAGTTGGCGTGATTCAGACTATCATGGATTCGAGAGAACCTATCCTGAGATGGTTCAATCTGGATCGGTGGATTCTTGGCGTTAGGTCAGAGCTTGCACGCTCCATCACGGATTGCGATAATGTTTTGACTTGAATGGTTGTCATCTCACCAGAAGGGTCTTGCGGGATTAGTGACCCCAAGGAGGCCATAGTGTCCGCAAAATGATTCGATGATCGAGGGAGTGCCTCGATGTCGTACCATTCAAGCTTTGCCAGGAATTTATCCACAAGGGCTTTGTAGGCCTGTAGAACTGGGCATTTACATTGGAATACCCCTTTCACTTGGTTGACAATTAATAGCGAATCACCAAAGATGTTCAAGCGTTTGATGTTCATGGTGATGGTTGTCTGAAGACCTATGAGCAAGGCTTCATATTCGACATTGTTATTGGTGCACGAGAAATCAAGTTTAAATGATAGAGGCATTGGAGCCCCTTGCGGTGTGAAGAATATGATTCTCGTGCCACCCCCTTGCTCACATTTAGAACCATCAAAAAATAGGGTTATGTCGGCCTGTGACTCAGGCTCATCAGAATCTGGCGATTCCGAGACATGGAAGACCCCATCATCGGGCAGCTCTATGGTCAGAGGCTGATCGTCTTCGAGAGGAGCCTCTGCTAGTTGATCGGCGATGACTTGACCTTTGATGGACTTCTGTCCAATGAATTCGATGTCAAACTCCATCAACAACATGATCCATTTTGCCGTGCGGCTACTATGATAAGTACGACTCATCATGTACCGCAATGGATTCTCCTTAGACACAACATACGTCGTATTGCTCAGCATGTAATGGCATAGATTTTTGGTGGCAAATACCACTACTAAGCATAGCTTCTCGACGTATGCATAGTTAAGTTCATAACTGACCAGGGTGCGGCTAAGATAATAATTAGCCTGTTCTTTATGTAGTTCATTTTTTTGGGCTAGCATGGCGCCCAAGTGCCACCTCAATAGCTGAGATGTATAAATAGAACGACACTCCTGGTCTAGGTGGTGCCAATACTGGTGGCGAAGCCAAGTATTGTTTGATGTCATCGAAGGTTGACTGGCACTCGTCATCCCAGTGAAATGCTACCCCTTTGTGTAATAATTTATTCATGGGTCGGCACTTGTCAGATAGTTGCGCTATGAAGTGCTTGATCGATGTGACCTTTCCCTGCAAGCTTCTGAGCTGCTTGATGGTGGTTGGGGGAAGCATTTCAAGGATTGCCTTGACTTTATTTGGATCTACCTCGATGCCTCGTTTTGAGACTATGAAACCCAAGAGTTTTCCAGATGTGATGCCAAATACGCACTTCTTGGGGTTTAGCCTAACTTTGTGTTCGATGAGGCGATCAAGGATCTTGCTTAAGTCATCGAGATGATCTGGGCGCAAAAGAGATTTGGCCAACAAATCATCCATATAATCTTCCAAATTTTTATGCATGTGATCATGGAAGATGTATGTCATAGCACGTTGGTAGGTGGCGCCAGTGTTTTTAAGGCCAAAGGGCATGACCTTATAACAAAATGTCCCCCAAGGCATTGTGAATGCCATTTTTAGTTGATCATCGAGATTGATACGAATCTGGTTGTATCCCGAGAAACCATCCATGAGGGAAAGCATTTCGTGGCCTACTATAGCGTCTACCAATGCGTCGATGCTAGGCAAGGGGAAATCGTCCTTGGGACTCGCTTTGTTTAGATCTCAAAAATCAGTGCATATGCGAATCCTCCCGTTAGGTTTTTTGATGGGCACCATGTTGGACAACCATGGTGGGTAATCTATGTAGATGACAAAATGTGCATCCAACAGCTTTTGTAGCTCATCTTTGACCATTAAGGCCACTGTTGGGTGCATCTTACGTAGTTTTTGCTTGATTGGCTTGACTGTTGGATCAAGCGTTAGATTATGCATGACTAGCTACGGGTCTAGCCCCGGCATGTCTTTGTAGGACCATGCAAAAACCTCCTTCTTCTCTTTGAGAAGGGCAATGTAATCGGCTTGCTCTTCGAGGGATAGACTTACCCCCATATTGATGATTTGTGGATTCATTGGATTAGAGTCGATGTCTACGTCAGTCGTCTCTTTGATCGACATGTGGGACCCGTCCTCCAAATGGTGTGGAGTTGGGATCAGGTGGATATCATTTTCTGAATTTAGATCTATGTTTGGAACGTCGGGTTCCTCTTTAGCATGGAAGATATCCTGAGTTGGTCCTCGGGTGAAATGAAGCATCTCATTGCAAGGCCAATACTCTGATGGAGATGGTGGTGAGTTAGCATGATCCCAGTCTATGGCATCTAGGTTTAGATACAATGGTCATGCTGGATCGACTGGATTGCAGATGGGGGTGGTTAAGTCAATGGAGATCATGTTGATGAAGTGAATTTGGTCTCCATTACCATGCGGGTGGTGACTCGGACATCCTTGGTGATCTTTGTGCTCTGGATCTAGATTTGTGGGTATTGGCACAAATGGATTGGCCCTATGTGCGGATAGAAGGATAGGGTTTGCCCTTGGCACTAATGGATCTATAGGGTCTCTGGGTAGAGGGTGCTCTTTTTATGACCAAAGTGGCGGGTGTAGTACTTGGTCCAACTATGCTTGGTTTAGGTGCCACCTATGCCTTGGCCCAATGTTTAGCTATTCAAACATGTCGTCAATGTCCATGGGGTATTGTTGTTGCCTCCTATGGTTGAGATATGCCATCTCAGTCTCATATTCATAATTGCTATTAGAGATCCATAGGCTTTCATTGACTCCAACAACTATTTGTGACTTGTGGGGATCGCTCTACTCAAGCAAGTTAATTTAGTCCCATTAGGGTTGTTCCACTCTCTATAGGATAACCTGATTATCTTGAGGTGGCAATTACTCGATTGGAGCATTCAAGGGAAACATCACCATGAAGTTATCCTGATAGTCATCTATGGGTGTCACTTGTGAGTGATTGCTATCAGAATCGAAAGGGTCCCAAGGTGCTACCTCATACTCTGACTCGTCTTCTGAAGATCCTTCTTGGCCTTGTCTATATCCCTCTTGGAGGCAAGTTCTTGAACTTTCCCCTTCCTCGATTGAAGGGGAGGAGTTTTTGAGGCCCACCAGGTTGGTTGTTAACAATGGGAGATAATCCCCTAATGTGTATGTTGTGTTAGGATTGACATATGGATCTTATGCCAACTTATCCTTGTTGCCTAGCCCTAGGCCTTGCATGTTTTCTACCAAGATGTCCAGGGGTAGAGGGTGGTTGAACCCTACTCCTAATTTTTTATATGGCATCTGATATATTGATGATTTGCAGATTTATTGGATCAGAGCTGATGTCTACGTCAGTCATCTCTTCGATCAACATGTGGGACCCTACCTCCAACTGGTGTGGAGTTGGGATCAGGTGGATATCATTTGCTGAATTTAGATCTATGTTTGGAACTTTGGGTTCCACTTCAGCATGGAAGATATCCCGAGTTGGTCCTGGGATGAAATGAAGCATCTCATCATAAGGCCAATACTCTGATGGAGATGGTGGTGATCTAGCACGATCCGAGTCTATGGCATCTAGGTTTAGATACAATGGTCATGCTAGATCGGCTAGATTACATATGGGGGCGATCAAGTCAATGGATATCATGTTGATGAAGTGAATTTGGTCTCCATTACTACATGGGTGGTGACTCGGACATCCTTGGTGATCTTTGTGCTCTAGATCTGGCTCTGTGGGTATTGGCACAAATGGATTGTCCCTATGTGTGGATAGAAGGACAGGATCTACCCTTGGAACTGATGGCTCTATAGGGTATCTGGGCGAAGGGTGCTCTCTATATGCTTGAAGTGGCAGGTGTAGTACTTGGTCCAATTGTTCTTGGTTTAGGTGCCACCTATGCCTTGAATGGATTGGAGCATTCAAGGGGAACATCGCCATGAAGTTCTCCTCATAGTCATCTATGCGTGTCACTTGCGAGTGATTGCTATCGAACTCAAAATGGTCCCAAGGTGCTACCTCGTACTCTGACTCATCTTTTGAAGATCCTTCTTGGTCTTGTGTATATCCCTATTGGAGGTAAGTTCTTGAACTTTCCCCTTCCTCGATCGAATGGGAGGAGTTGTTGAGGCCCACCAGGTTGGTTGTTAACAATGGGAGATAATCCCCCAATGTGTATGTTGTGTTAGGATTGGCATATGGATCTTATGCCAACCCATCCTTGTTGCCTAGCCCTAGGCCTTGCATGTTTACTATCAAGATGTCCAGGGGAAGAGGGTGGTTGAACCCTACTCCTGATTTTTTGTATGGCATTTGATATCTTGGTTGACAAAGAACGCATATCCCTTATTCATATCTGCCCAACCCATATCCATTCCAATTGCATTGGCCAAGGTATTTCAAAGTGAAGAACGGGTTGGACAAATAGTTGACATTCTCAGCAAAGGGGCCTTCGTCCTCTTCCTCTTGCAGTTAAGGTTCAATGTCGTTGTCGAGGCCCCCATATATAAAATTTGTTTGATTTGGTGGGTAGCCCAAAGGGACAATAGTTTCGATGGGGAGGCGAGGTTTTCCCATGTCCTTCATGGACTCAAGCATGGGTGTTGCTACAATTTTTTGCACTAAATACTCTCCCAGGCCTATATTGGCCATCTCAACGGTGATCATTGGTGGTTGATGGGGAGGGAATGGGAGTTCTTCCTGGGTCCACTCCATGTTGGGTGAACTAGGCATCTCGACTTCCATTCAGCTAGGCATATCTTCGATGGATATGGTTGAGACCAATGGTGGTATCTCTTCCAGGGGCTTCTTCCTGTTGTCCTTCGATGTTGCCACTGTAGGTGGTGTCGTTGGTGAAGGACCAGACGATGAAGATGGGCCTAGTTGGTGATTTTAGGTACTTAACAGTGGGTATGTATGCAGAATTAGACCCTGTTTGGATGGATTCAACTGAAAGTCCAAATGTGTCGATGGGAGGGTTGATTATGGCATTAGATGCACCACATTGCAATACTTGAAGAGCTCTAAGTCTATCGGGACTACATGCACTTGCCCTTTGTATGTGTACTTTAGGCATTGATGGGCTATCGAAGGGACACACTTCATGTCCTTGATCCAAGGCCAGCACAACAAAATATTGTAGGCCATCTCACCTTCCAATATGTGGCACAACATAGGAATAGTCTTTTGTCCCACTTGGATGGGCAGGACAATTGTGCCAATCATCGAGCATATCGCTTCATTGAATGCTCGGAGTGTATAGGTGGAGGCCACAATGTGAGATGTTGGAAGCTTCAGGTGCTTCAATGTCATCATTCTGATTATATTACTGGATGATCTAGTGTCCACCAACACCCTCTTAAATGGAATCTCGTTGACCCATGTAATGATGTGCAGGGGTGGATCCACCATATCACCAGTCATCGATTTCAGTTTATCTTCTCTAAAGGTGATGACTGGTTCTATACATCATTTTACATGTCCCACAAATTTTTTGAAAGAGTTTGCTTCGTGGGGCTGTAGCTCGATGGCTTTGAGGATCTCTATTAGAGCCTCCTAATGGGGCGGTGATTGTTGGATGAGCTCATATATGGAGAGACTAACTGATGTGGTCCTTAAACTTTGGGTAAGTTTAGTTTGAATCGTGGCCACTGGCCTAGGCAAGGGAGGTTGCATAGGGTGCTGTTGAGGTTGTGACTTTGATGGAACCTCTCCTGTAGCTTCAATAGGGGCAGCTATGGTTGGGTACCTCTTGTTATGTGTCACTATGCTTATCATCCCTACATACCCCTGCATGGGGCAATTTTGTGTCACCTCATTGACTTGTAGAGTCTTTGCCTGCACATCATGGGTAGGTAGGGGGTCTTTGGAGACCTCCATCTATTGATTGATTGGTGCTATGGGATTATCCACCACTAGTGTTTTTTTGTCTATTAGGTCTTGCACTAATATTTTGAAATTCCAACACGTGTAAAGGTCATGTCATTTCTATTGATGAAATCTACAGTACAAGTCTTACCTATAGCCCTTGGGTTTTGGTGCATTGGGGTCTATAGGTTGACTTTTTGGAAGGTTTATCAAGTTTACCATGGACAAACAGTCAAACAAGGAGTCTTTAGACTCTATGAAGGGTGTGAATTGTTGCCTAGGGTGAAGCTGTTGATTTTGTACTTGCCTATAATTTTCCTTTTCATAGCTATCAAGAGGAACTGCCTGATAATTAGCCTTTGGGGGATGTGTCATTTGTATAGGCTTTGGTATGTTTATGGCAACCTAATTGACCGCAGTGGGTTTTGGTTACACAGACCCAGTTTTGGAATTTTTGGGCCACTCTTTCTTACATGGCTTGGCAATATCGCCATCATGTATCTTACAGGGAACTTGAGGCCTATGGAGGGGTAGCCAGATAGCGCCACCACTACCTTGGTAGGGTTTTTTAGCCTACTCTTCTTCTTGCTTGAATTCCTCATAGGCTTCTTGATGAGTTCCTGGGTGTGACCTATAAACATGGGTGGGTGCCCGAGGAGGGTGCCCATCATTGGCTCTAGGGGTGGCCTCCCGATCAGGTCTAGGAGGTCTTAGAGGCAACGCTTGATAAGGTCGTGGAGACCTGTCTCTCACCAAGGGATTTTGCCTCTCATAAATCTCTATCTTATGTGTGCGAGGGGTTGGAATCCTCTCATGCATAGTGTTGTGGAGCAACTCATCTGTCTAATGTTGAATGCACTCTTTGCTAAGATGATATAGGTGCTCTAACTATTGTTGATCCTACTCAAGCTATGTGATTTGCACTTGGCGGGTGGCATGTTTGGCAAATTCCAAGTCGATTTATTCCATCGTCGTAGGTCTAGGGGGCTTAGATGCTTCCCCTACATGTCTATATTGATTATGGTGATCTGATATCTTTATAGGTCGCTTCCCTCTATCGATGTTAGCAAAATTCACTCGAGGCTCTGGCCTCAGTAGGTGATCCTGACAATTAGCAGGTATAGAGGTGTGTTGCTTCCACACTATGTATTTCTCCCACACTGTGTATTTCTTTTGAGGAATATAGTGGTTTTCCTCGTGCTCCCTTTCATATATATGAAAGGGGCAAGCAGAGTTGACTCACCCTGTTCGAAGAGCCTTGCGCTCTGGGTTTGGCCTATTGTTTTTTATAGTAATGAGAGGTAGATGAGGGATGATATAATCATGTGGCCCCTCCTTATGCACCCTATGTTGTTCTAGTGCTTCCTTGCATGGTGGCCACTCATAATGAGTGTCTAAGGGGGACTTCCTATGTATGTACTCCTCTTGAAAGGGTCTATGTTGAATAGGGGTGCCCCTCGAAGGGGTGTCTCTATAGTCCTGTTACGCCATGGTATGACGTGGACTATTTTGAGGGTCAGGCTGCCAAGGTGGTATGACCAAATCCTTGGAGCTATAACAAAGGCGAATTGTGCCTCTTTGTACACTTTCCATCGCTTATGCCCATGATTGGGCTTGGCTGCGAGTGTACACCATGGTGGTGGTTTTCTAAGGGATACGTAGATTTTTATCTTCTTTTATGAGGTTTTTTTATGCTACACTAAACAAAAGGAGCCACACAAACAAAGAAGTGATTATCTAATTTATAGATTAAATGTGTGCCCTAAATCTGGTTTAGTGTGTTTTGATTTTTGTTTTAAAAGCCTTATAAATAAAATTTTATTGTACATGCAATATGAGGGCTCTTATATCTACCAAAATGGTTGCCCCTTCAATATACCACTACCAGGCCATTATACCAACCTCTCAATATACTCGCCCTTATGTGAGGGAAACTATTGGTACGCGAGAGCAAAAAAGTACATGGAACATAGGCGATACGGAAGGGGAATCACTCTATTTTTGACACCTACCATATAAGACTTATCCTCATGCACTGGGAATCACCCCAGCTACACTTGGTCAGATTTCATCAGGATTTACGTCTAGCAACAGTTGCAATTAGGGTTATGTATGCAAAACTCAAGCCAATGTGGTGATGAAATCCACCGTTGGTCTTGATCAAGTGTTGGGGTTTTACGACCAACTCCTTGATGTTTATATTATCACATGGTGTGTGTGGTTCTTTTTACTTGTGCAAATAAATAAAACATGCAGAAAACTTCTCTATGCAAGCAAAGAAAGCAAAAAAATCATAGAAACAAAGACAAAAAATTATAGAGGATGCTCAGAAAACCTACCTCTTCTCTGCCCACACCAGATGCTCCTGAGCTGCTGCTAAAAAACTACACATAGAGCTAATTGTCCCAAGGTGGAATGAATAGCAGACTTGTATTCATCATAGGGTGGAATGAATGTCTTATTCATCTTGGTGTGGCACGAATTCTTGTCTATATTTGTCATAGGGTGGTACGAGCAGCATTCCAGTGCCTGAAGGATTAACACCTGCAAGCAAAAATATAAAATTTTGATCAGAAACTTGATCCCAAAATTAGGGGATAGAATCCCACCATGATCGTCATTGAAAGCATGGCAACGAAAGCACAGGCGCACTGGGTGCGATGCAAATAAAAGCAGTTGTAATAACAAAACGCTAAGTGCATGAAAAAGGTAAATCGAAGCATGAATGAAATGAGATGGAAATCAAAAGCAAAGGTGCAACCTCTTTTATTAATTTTTCTTATGATCAGGTTACAATACGTCTCCTCCCCCTCATTTTAGAGGCTCGGAGCATTCGATACAATTTTGTTACACCAATGGATTGTGTGCTTCCCTTCGAGATCTTTCGCATACCCACATTCAAAATGGGTGGGCCAAACATCACTGCTGCTTGCATAAATATATTCTTGGTTCCTTACTGCCCCTCCGGTGTCAATATCCTATGTACAAAGAAATAGCAAATGATTAATAGCACATGCGGATGGAGGGAAACATGCAATCCCCAAGGCCTCCGATCAATGCATACACAAAATAATTAAAACAGTGATCAAAACTTATTATAACGGAATGAAATTAAAAAAAAAACATGTAAAAATCATCAAGGACACATTGCAAAAAGAATAGTCGAGAAATATATTGTAGATTTCTAATCGCTTCGGGGTGGGACAATTAGGACTGTCATAAAATGCCTGAAAGTGACCTCCCAAATGTCCCATTCGGAGGTCTCCAAAACACCTAAAAACTTGGGGTTAGGCAAAATGGGGCATTTTGAGACGATCCAAAAGGTTGGATCTTGAATATTTTGTCCCGATCGCCCTATATCTGAAGGCGCTCCCTGTATGTGAGTAAAAGCATAAAATAATAAAAACACAGTCAAAACAAGTCATAATGCATTTAAAATATAACAGTAGCATATGTCAGTCACCTAAAACAATATGCAAAAGAAATAGTGAAGAAATATGCTATAGATTTCTAATCGCTTTGGGGTGGGGCGATTAGGACTGCAACAGTGGGGGGTGCCCGAGGGCAGGACGCCCACCATTTGGGGCTTGGTTTTGACACCAATCCACTTGGGATGGGTCCAAAACCTCCTAGGGGGTTGTGTCAAAAAATTGGGTGTGGTATTATGGCCAATTTTTTGGGTTTTGGGTCCAGATTGTGCTCCTAATGTTCACTCGATAACCTCCCTTCCAAAAGAGAGATCAAGGATGTAGGAAGTACAATGAGGGTGAGGGTATAATTCAGCAGCAATCCATTGCTTCAAATGCTCTTGCTCTATAATTTTTTTGGGGTGAAAAGAATCACCATTTTATAGACCTAAAGGTCTACTTTGAATGTGCATGCAGGGGCGCCACTTGGCCATCATGCCTTATTAGGGGAGAGAAGATTCCTCCCTGATTAAGGGCTCCATGACTACCTCTATGACTGCATCTTTGAGATTTGAAATGCTCACTCACACTCCCATGCATTGAAGGTGGAGTTGAGTGGTGGATCTGAGCTACCATTTTTCAAGGTTTGACTTTTTTCCTGTCAAATATACTATTCACCCCACCCTGGAGCGATTGCTGCTAATCATCCCGGGGTGGGGCGAATAGCATTCTAATTGTCCCAAGGTGGAACGAATAAGGATTTGGGTGCTTGAAAGGTGCAAAATTGACCTCTAGCCTTCCAAAACTGCTTTGGGAGTGGTTAGGACCACTGTTTAACCTCTAAAGGCTGCCCTAGGGGCTATGTATGCCAATTTGGTCAGTGCTTGTAGCCACATAATCAGATTGGTGTTGTTTTGGTGTCTACAGAAGGTCTTCGATCACCCGATAGAGCATAATGTTAGGTTGAATCCCAAGAAGTGCATATTTGGTCTAACTTTAGGAAAGCTCTTGGGGTTCATCATTTTAAAATGATGCATCAAAGTTGATCTAGTGAAGGTCAAGGCCATATTAGAAATGCATCCTCCCACAAATATCAAATAGCTAAGAAGCCTACAAGGCAAAGTAGCATCCATAAAGTGATTTATCACATAATTATTGGACAAATTTTGACCTATGAATCAATTGCTACACAAGGTGGTCCCATTTAATTGGGATAAGGACTGTCAAGTAGCCTTCACTAAAAATAAGCAATACCTAGAAACACCACTAGTGCTAGCTCCACCAATACCGAATGTGCCTTTTCTACCATATATCAGCTACTAACTTTGCATTGGGAACCATGTTAGCCCAAAATAATGTGCAAGACAAGGAGCAAGCGATATATTTCATTAGTCGCACCTTGGTGATTTACGAGCTTAGATACGCATACATGGAGAAGCTATGTTTAGCAGTGGTGTTCACAATAAATAAGTTGCATCATTATATATTAAGTCATACAAAGTATGTAACATTTAAATACAATCCTTTGCAGTATATGTTGAGCAATACATATCATAATACATGTACTACAAAGTGGATCATACTATTGACATAATTTAATTTTGAAATCATTAGCAAAAAGTCCATCAAGGGATAGGTCATAGCTGATCAACTGGTAGAGGTACCTCTCGAGAATAGTAGACCTCTCACCATAGATCTTCCTGATGATGTAGTCTTCGCATTATCAGAAGCACCCGAACTCGAAGAACTAGATAACAAAGCTGACATGAATTTGTTCTTTGATGGTTCGAAGTGTGAGCAAGGGGGTGATGTAGGAATTATCTTCTTCATGCCACAAGGTGCTCTAATGCCCTTGTCATTTAAGCTAGAATTTTCTTGCACCAACAACAATGTTGAATACGAGGCCCTAATATTGGGGCTCCAAATAGCTATCACCATGAAGATTAAATGATTAAATATCTTTGGTGATTCCCTTCTCATAGTCAATCAAGTGAAGGGACTTTTTCAATGTAGGTGTCCCATCTTGAAAGCTTACAAGGATCTTATTGACACTTATCTAGCCTAGATAGAGTGGTACAACATCGAGGCAATCCCTCGTACGTCGAACACATTTACAAACACTATGGCATCTTTGGGATCCCTAATCCCTCAAAATCCATCTATTGACTTTACTACCATTCATGTAAATATGCTATCACATGTCGCAATGTAGCGTGCGACTTTTGATAACAAGGAATCAGTCAACATGATTCATATAGAACCAAACCATGAGTGGTTCTATAGATCTAGAGACTTTCTCAAGAAATTCATCTTGGGTATCTTTGATCTCGTAGGGTCCTACAGGGAATGGCACCACCATTCACCACAAGGTTGTATCCCAATCTGCATTCATGCACAATAAAATGCTAGGGGAACAAGTCATCTTGTCAATCGAGGCAAAAGCTTATCAAGACTAGATGTCATAATTACATGACTTCCTCAAGCTTGGTTTAATCCCGTAGGGATTGTCACATGCTGCAAAGCGCACATTCAAAAAGAAAGTGACAAAGTATGTCTTGCTTGGAGATATTTTGTACTAAAGAAGCTATGATGGAATTCTCCTTCATTGTCTTGAGCCCCAAGAATTAGCTTGGGAAATTTTGCAAGCTCATGATGGTACATGCAGTGGCAATTTTAGCGGCATGGCCATTATCAAGCACATCCTTCAAATGGGTTATTATTGGCCCACTATGGAGAAGGATTGCACTGCATATGTCAAGAAATGTGTTAAATATCAGCATCATGCTAATCTTACGCACTTGCCATTGCAGGCCTTACAACCCATTCAAGCGGCTTGGTCATTTGCTCAGTGGGGTTTGGATCTAATCGGTAAGATCTCTCCTCCATCATCGAGCTGACATACATTTATCATAATGGCTACTGAGTATTTTACAAAGTGGGTGGAAGAAATCCCTTTAACAATGACAACTAGAGCACGTATTATGAAGTTTATACTTCATAATATCATTAGTTATTTTGGGATACCATCCAAGATAATCTCGAATAATGGAACATCATTCAAGAACAAAACTATGAAGGCTTTAACATCTAAGTACAATATACAACATAGTTTTGTGACTCCATACTATCTATAGGAAAATAGGTAAGCTGAGGCTTCAAATAAGATAGTGGTAGCCATCTTGAAAAATATGATACAAGAAAACCACAAATATTGGCACATCCAGCTACCCCTTGCATTATGGGCTTATAGGACTAGCATTCAGACACCCATTGGGGCAACCCCATTTTCACTGGTATATGGCATTGAGGCCATTATGCCCCTAGAGTTGGAGATTCCAATGTTGCACATCATATTGAAAGAGTTCATCAATGATGACACTACGCAACAAGCTCACCTTGATCAATTGATGCTTCTTGATGAACGTCGCATGAATGCCCTTGAGCATCTCTGCATTTATCAAGAGCACTTAAAATGAGCTTAAAATAGTAAAGTCCACTTGAGAGACTTTAAGGTTGGTGATCTTGTGCTGAAAGAGAACCAACAGAACTCAAACCTACCATCGCACTTGCGAGATAAATTTATGGCTAATTGGTTAGGTCCTTACATCATCTCAGAGCAGATTGGACCTAGAACGTATCACCTGACATCACTTGAAGGTGTTGAAGAGCTTGAACCTCTCAACATCCTTCATCTTAAGGTGTTCCACACATAATAATTCAAAAACTTAAAAATATGGAAAATTTTCAAAATCCATAAAAATTAAAAAGCAATAAAATCTAAAAACATTTGCATTTCATTGGCATCATGCATTTTCATTTTGCACATGCATTTCATTTAATTGCATTGCATTAGGCATTTCCATCCATCGCACTTGCATTAGGATAGGTTGTGTTTGCAATCTTACAAATGACACCACATTTGTATTTCAATCATGCATCTATGCATTATCATCATCATCCATCACCCTTGTGAGTAATTGTGTTTCTCAACACAACCCCTCCTGTTGCTATGAAGAATATACTAGGGTTTTTTGGTCATTCAACCATACCTAGTGGTCTTCTCAAATTTAGTAGAAAGCTTGCTTTGCTTTTGAGGATGAGGTCTAGTTTTGATAGCACTTAGCATATCAAAATTCCATCACTAATCAAACACATTAACAATCCTAATTAGGGTAAGGAAATATGAACACTACAAAAGTGGTCCGGGTCACCTTAAGTGAAAGGTTTTGTTACTTGCTCATTTTGTGAGGTGCAATGGTCTAGAGTAGGGGTCATTGGCAAAAGGACAAGTTTACCCCCTACCCGAATAAATCCCTTGCTTACAAAAAAGGAGCAAAATCCTAGAAATCAAATCAAATCCCTTTCTCAAAACAAAAAACAAAAACAAAAATACAAAATAAATAGTGATTTTTATCACTATATATGAGCAAGTATCCCAATAAATTGAAGAAAAGAAGGGGGTGAGCTTGAATCCCTAGAATGATCAATGCTCAAAAATCATAGGGTGATCCCCAATACAACAATGGGCTGAATGAATCCCACCTAACATTGGGGTAGGTCTAAGCAATTTACAAATGAGCTAGCTTTAGGTGGCTTGTATCGCCTAGTGGTCTAGTCTAACTGAGTCCAAACCTAGGATCGGGTGAACATTTGAGGATCCCCAATATAGCAATGGGCTGAATGAATCCTACTTGGCATTAGGGTATGCTTATGTCTCATCTAATATATTCATTTGCACACATAGGGGTAATGAATAGCTTGGTCTTTCATAGCAAAAGCTTTATTTTTCAGAATTCTAGTATAGTCATTATACAACTTTTGATAAGTCAACTAGGGTGTTTGAGTCTCATGGAAAACCTTAAAAATTCCCAAATAGCAACAATTCATTTCAAATCAATCAATTATCAACTTCTTTTTATGAGATTTTGTTTGTTGAGGGGTGTTCATAATATAGGTTAGATACCGGATGGATATCAACAATGATATTTAGATGGCCACTGACTATGTTGTGCATATTTCTTAACTTACAAAAGCTTATGAATAGAAACAATACATCATTTCATAGCACATATGGATGTTTAATTGATTAATTCTTATGATAAGATGTATCAATTACATTTCATGATTATTATACATTTTGTGGTGTCATCCATTAGATTGCTTAACTCATATTGCATTCATTCCTTATGTTTTAAGTGATTAAAGCATACAGGTTCATTTACATTAGATCATCATCATGTAAATAATGCATTACATACACTGCATTCATCATATCATAACATCATAAATTAAATGCATACAAATAAATTAAAGTAGACATGCATTTAACATCAAACAGTGCATCCACATATGCATACATCATAGTAGTCCATCTACACATCTAGATCACAATATCTAGTCATACATCCATCATCTAGCTAGTGCATGTCATCCATACATCACATCATATAGCATCAAATAAACATCACATATAATCATTGCATCCATATGCATCTCATAAACATAAAAAAAATAAATCTACACATATAATGAGTCAAAATCAATGTCTGATCATATATATATATATGTGTGTGTGTGTGTGTCTCAAAAAGTACATAAGAGTATGTCCAAAATGCCCGTAGGCTACAACTGTGTAGGTCCTTGACCTTACACCAAAAAATGGTACAAACATCTGACAAGACCTGTACTAGGTAACGCCTACACCCTCGGCCTATGAGTCTCCTCCACTAGCTCCACCCTCCCTATGAGTCCGCCTAGAGCTAGCACCTAAGGATCTCTCTATCCGGTGAGTCCTGTGACTAGAACGAGTTGAAGACTACCCTGTCTCTCATGTCTGAGTCCTTTGGGTACCTGGATATATTGACCTCTCTATAATATCATCCCTACATAGCACAATCTCTCCCTCTATGCGAGCGATATGAGTAGCATCTGATGTAGACCAACTAAGATGGATCTGGATGATAGCCTGTAGCCTCCTAATATCTACATCGAGATCCAAATCTATGCATCCCTATACAGTTGGAGCCACAGGAGTAGCCTATCGAGTCAAGGGCTCCACTCACACACTCCTTGCTAGATCTCTCTCATGAGTCCTAAGCTATAGATGAGACTGTGCAAGATCTTGCTCAAGTGTCATCTTCTCCAGAGCTATAGTTGCTCTCTCAATATGTACCAGGTGAAGAGTCCTCTCCTCCTGGTATCTCCACCACTACTCCTATCCCTATGATATTTGATCCTTCATGGCTCTCAAATATGCCTATAGAGTATCCATGAAAGTGTCCCTCTCTAGTATCTACATCTGTAGGGTCCCTACCCATGTCTGTAAGCTAGAAACCTGGGCCCTAAGCTAGGACACCTCATCATCAGGCTCCTCCTCGCCCTCCTCTACTTGGGGCTCCTCCTCAACTGCAGCCTTACCCCATCCACCCTCTATCCACTAGCAAACTCTGCACCCATGAGGATCTACTCCCTCTGGGTGTACCTCCTCTACCTCTACTACTGCCGCACCATCTGTAGGTCTGCCTAGTGGGCCATCACCCCACCACAACCTGGTAGTCCACCAGGTATCATAATCTATTGTAGTCCCTACATCCTCTAGTATAGACTCCTAGAAATCATCGTCCTCATCCCCCAGTGGAGTCACCTGAGGCCATGCCAAGTCCTTCTCCACCTTAAGGTGGTGGTAGATAGTAGGAGTGGGAGGAATATCCTGGAGAATCCTAAACTGCCTGGTCACATGAGAGAAGTAGAAGAACTCTCGTATCTCGGGCTTGCACTCAAGAAGCCATCTATCATGTCGAGTCCTCCTGAGGTACCTATCTACCTCCAACCATGCTGGGCAATCCATGTAGGGCCTCCATAGCACCTACCCAGGCTGTAGTCATGCAATATGATCAATGTAGTACTGCACATCCCCTACTCGAGACCTACTCTAAAATCCCTCAGACTCTTGAGGCTAGCATGAAGCATAACACTGGCTCTCCTCAATAATGTCGGTAATCCAATGGGGTAGTCCCATGGGTGCTCAACTATGATGTGCTGCCATACCCAGATCTATAGTAGGAGACTACAACCGACTCCCATGTGGCTCCTCCATGTGATCCTATACAACTCATCATAGAGCTGTGCAAGTAGAGCGCTCCCCTAGGATAGGATCAATGGCTCTCTGGTGTTGCTTTCCAACATATCTTGGGTCCTCACCAAGAGGTTCTAAGGGAACCTCACTCTTGATGTGTCTAGCAGCATAATCTAGACTATCAAGTGCATAAGTATAGCTTCCCACCATGAGAAGACATTCTCATGGTACCAATCCTCAATGTGGACCCCATCATGGTCTGAATCTACCTACACTACATCACTCCAGGCACCAAATATCTACTAGAAGATAGCATCCTTCACCTCTGTAGGTGAATATGTGATGGCCTCACCATCGATCGAGATCTAGAAGATGTGGTAGACATCCTCCAAAGTGATAGTAATCTCACCTGTGGGTAGGTGAAAGGTGTTGGTCCTCGCATCCCAATGATGGGCCAAAGCGGTCATGTAAGCTTGATCGATCTAATATATGGAAGTCATAGCACGTAGCCAAATCCAATGGCTCCAAACCAAGCCCACTCAGTGTCATTGAGGCCATTGCAAAGGGTACGAAGGATATCTAATTCCCTCACCCTCGCAATCAAAGTCTGAAGAGAGACATAAATAATAATACACAAAATCAATCAAAAACATCAAAAAATGTACCTAAACAAGGTCAAAAAATATTCAAAAAAATAAAAACATTCACAAATGCATGCAACACATTCAAAAAAATCAAGATTGCACTTCAAAAATTCAAAAAAATCAAAAATCAATTAAATCAACCAAAAAATTTAAAAAAAAAAATGAATTTTTTTTCTAAAGTCCCTCAATCATGGCTGGGACCCATGTCCAGTGGTAATAGTCAAATTTTTGATCGTTGGGATTTGAATCCCACCATGATTGACAACCATGACCCCCAATTTTCCAATTGGGAGCCATGGCTACCACCCACGGCTAAGAGAAATGACCTTTTTGAGGTCACTTCCCATCCTGAAATAAACCCAAAAATTAAATACCCTACCCTCTAAGCTAGCCTACGCTAAATCCTAACTAAGGTGAGGTTCTTTACCGATAGTTTAGTGTGGTTCAATTAATCCATTAATTAATGAGGTTCATTTTAATTGGGTAAATCAAATAAGAGAGATGTGTGTGGCTACCTTAGTCGCACCGGCTTTGCCACTAGAAGACACTTCCGATTGGTCTGCCATGAGGTATTTTGCATGGGTTTTCAGCAACGTTTTGTGTCAAAAGTGCAAGTTTACCTCTCAGAGCTCTCAGTTTTACAGCTTGGTAGTTGAAAATAATGACTTTGAAAATGACAAATTTTATTTTATATTTTCAATTTTACCCTCGACCATGCTTGGCAACCGTGGGCATAGAATTAAGGTTTTTCGATCGTGGGTCGGAGCCATGGCTAGGAAAATTACAAAAATTGGTTGCGGTTGACAAGCACAGCTAGCATCCAACAATAAATGCCCTCAAAATTCAACCATGAGGGGCTTCAAAATGCAAAATAAAAAATATCTAATGGTGCAAAACCCTCAAAATTTTCAAAAATAACAAAAAAATTCATATAATTCAAAATTCAAATGCGCCTCGTATCTAGTTATTTACCCTATACACTTGGCGGTTGTAGCGACTTGCGATCCATGCAATCCGAAAATATGAGTAAATTACCATAAGGCCATTTGGGGTAAATTAGTCATCGTTGAATTGATATGCTTCACTTCAATCCCTAATAAGGCCACAATGGTCAGACTGCTCCATGGGAATGAGGTATTCATCTCAATGCTTCTATGAAATTTTTAGCAAATCATCAAACATTATGATTCAACATAAGCCTAATTGGAATTGCTATCATCTTGATTCCCTAAGAAGGCCACAATGGCTAGACTACTCCATGGGATAGAGATGTACAATTACTATTAATAGTTGCAATCATGGCTGAATTAGGCCTTGCCAAGTAATTAAAGTGCTAAAATATTCAACTATTCAAATCACTCATTGTGGTCAAGTGACTCATCACTTCATTCAATTGTCCTACCCTCATCGACTCATCACTTGAGGGGGTAGTCATAATATCAATTATCATAATCAAATTCAACAAGAGATCACTCGATCTTGTCAAAATGCGTTCGTCTTATGAATCATTGCCAATGACTATCATAAGCTTACCCTTTTCTGGGGTAAAAAGAAACTATGATAGTTAAGTTAGTAGCTCTCCACCTATCGGTACTATTGTAGCACTGAAGCTACTCGATCACCATTGGAGCTTGCAAAAGCTTTGCAAATTTAAGCCTTCCCTTAGTTGGAAGCAATGATTCTAAGATGCATGCCCTTTGGCAGGACTGGGCATCTAATGTTGATCAGATCAATGATCATCATTCAACCTACGACATCATTTTAGGAGGTCTATTTTTTCTCAGTATTGTTCGTTCTCACAACGCATCCCAAAAGGGGCATTTGTAGACACCTAAAACACGTCATGTCGAGGTGACTACTCATATGGGACATGCTAACAAACCATATGAATGATATTGGATAACTCCAAGGTGAAGCAATGGTTTTAACCACTCAATTTGGGTAGAGTTGGCTAACTCAGCCTTAGCCATGGTTGACACCCATGGCTAATAGAGTTGGTCACGCCTTAGAGTCACGGCTAGCATCAAAACTATTTTGAATCCTAAGCCGAGCCAAATTTGGTTACAACGATCTAGGCAATGAGAATTCAAACGATTTTGGGTGGGGAAGCTTTGAGAGTTTTCCTCCCAACTAATCCAACCTCCTGGATCTTGATCTTGGCTTCCCAAGCAAGCCAATATTGGAGATTAGGAGTCCTATAAGACCCCCTCCAAATTGGGGAGAAGTCTGGAGAAATTTTGCATTTGAACATAGCGAAGCTCTACCAAAATATATAGCAAATTGATAACCCTTTGAGGAGAGTCTAAATGCTTCCCAATTGTGGAGTGACAAGCATGAATCCATCAATGAAGCTTCCAAAGGACTAGGAAGCATAATCGCACAATCAAGCCAATCAAATATGAATCTCATCAAATTCGACCACCAATCCATTAGAGGACATAGAGGTGACCCTTGATCATCAATTCCATGGAGGAAATCGAAGACCCAAGCCTTGATTACAAGAGCAAAAGCATTTGCACCTCAGCCATGGCTATTAGTCATGGCTAACAATAGTAGCTGCACCACAGACTCGTAGCGAGATTTTGATCTTTTATTTCTTTTATTTTAGCATTAGATTTACATTTTTAGTTGTGCAATTAGCTTAGTCTAGCATAGATTAATATTTTAGCAGACATTTGATCGATTGATTTAGGAATTAGAGGTAGTTTTGCTTCATTTCCTTGCAATTATCAATTTAGCATAGTTTCTTGTTATTTCATGCAATTCAAGTTTCTAATGGCTAATTAGGTTGCTTATTACCTAGATTACATGCTTTCTTTCTATGCTTCATAGTAATTTGATGATTTTATGCTAATATTCATAGATTTACATGTTTCTTGTTTTCTTTATCATCATTTATGCAAGTTTCCATCAAAAGCCTCATCAAGAGAGGCCATCTTTGCTTCTAATCCTTTCTTGTTGTTTCTTGAATGCAGGGTTTACAGGATCCATTCATTTCAAGGCATTCAAGGCAGCAAATACCTCTTTTCATGAGAGAAGAAGGTCACCATTGATCTTGAGCAGTTTGTGTCTTTTTGGAGAGCCTATGAATTACACCACCCCCTTGTTTAGAGGGTCTTCAATACTATATTAATTGTATCAACATTGAGTATCCCTAAGAGGGACGTACTTGTAATCAAATTTGACAAAATATTTAATAAAAGAAACATTCTCTTTCTTGTTAAAGTTATTATTGTCAATATTTATGCTTTAATGTTTGATATCAATTGATGCATTAGTTAGGTGTATGTTTTCTACAAGGTTATAGGTACGTATAGGCTTGCTAGTCTAGAGGAAGAGAAAGAATTTGAACCACTTTTTTTTTGGTATATAATATATTGTAGCATTAATACCGAGTTTTATAGGTTGACCCAAAACCTTTTACAAAACTCAGCCCAGGACTATTGATGAACATGTCCTTACTAAGGATCCTATATATGTAAAATCTACATGTCGCCAAAGCCATTGCATCCGGTAAGGCACATAGCTTGTTATCAATTATAAAATTCTCATACAAAATTTTGGATATACCCCAAGAAAACACACTTGCATTATAATTACAAAAAAAAATAGACACATATCCCTTGAAATGGTGGAGAAACAAAAAGTTGCAGACACACATAGCAGAGTACTGAAAAAAACTCCCACAAGCTTTGTATTGATAGTTACTCTTAATAATTCTTTGGTAATTGCTTTCTTCTATATATGACATGCTTTGGGACCACATCCCGTCTTGGCCAATCAGCCTTGGAGAAGTGAACCAACTAGATAAATTTATGGCGGTGTCTATCTGGTGGTCCACGTGGCTCTAGTTCAAAGTCTTATATTGTCATTTCTTTCCTAACCTGTGATTATCAACCAACTTCAAATTACTAAGATGACTAGAAGCTATGTTATCTAACATGTGACTATCCCCATTAGTCTTTGTGGTATTTCCAAGTAGCATCCACCAATACTGAGAGCTTAGATAATTTTTATTGTGAGTCCATTTCAAAAAATAGATGGGAATACTCATAGCCTTCGAACTTATAGTGTCTTCCCTGTTGGTAAATTTGACTATAATTCTTGGAATTCTTGTTGAATAAGCTCCTCTACTTTGCTTGGGACATCGTGTTCCCATTTGAAAAGTTTGTCACCATCGACACCCAAATTGGCCAGCTTATCAGCAACTTTCTTAGATTTTCGAAAGACATGTTGGGATTTTCTGTCCTGTCTTCCCTGGAAAAGGATCCTAGCATCTTCAACAATTGTTTGAATCTTCCAAAGAGGTGTTTTCCAATTATTGAGGATATTTATAACATGCATAGAGTCTCCTTCTATGATCAAATTTCCTTCTAAGTCTTGAGTCATTTGAAGGCCTCTCCACATAGCTCTAGATTTAGCTTCGTTGTTCATCCTTGTTTCCAAATATTTAGAAAATGCAAGCATCATATTCCTATTATGATCTCGCACAATACCACCAACACTTGCTCTACCAAAATTTTCCTTAGCTGCTCCATCAAAATTAAGCTTAAACCAACTCATAGGAGGTAGGGACCACTTAACATTGGCTCTGGGGTTGACTACCCTAGGCACAGACTCATCTAACAAGGTTAAGCTTAAATATTGAGCAATCGTGGTCTCATGCAGATGAGTTTTACGGCTATCAAAATGGATAAGGTTCACATTCTCATTGGCAAAGGATAGGATTCTGTAAATGATAGTTTGATGATCATGGATAGACTCATTAAATACTCTATGCTTGCTTTCTAACCACACCTACCAAAGATAGTGATTGAGACAAATTTTCCACATGTATCTAAGTCTTTGGCTTGAAAATGGGTAATGCCATTGGACGAAAAAATCAAGTACGATGGCTAGTTTAACCCAAAAAATATTGAAGGGCTGAAAAACCCCACTTAGCATAGTCAAGGAAAAGGGCACTCAAGGAAAATGTGATAAATGGTATCCCAATTAGCCCTACACAGATAACACCGATTAGTGATACAAAAACCTTTATGCATCATATTATCAATGGTTAGAATTCTTCCTTGGATAACCAGCCATGAAAAGACCAAAATTTTTGGAATTAAATTTTTTATCCAAACTAAGTCCTTTTGGAGGACAAAATCCTCATCATCAAGCAGAAGCTTGTAAGCTGATTTAATAGTGAACTACCCATTTTTCGTAGGAGCCCAAGTCACTTGATCTTCCTTGGGAATCATGGGAATAAACTGTTGCCATAGAATATTATAGATATCATTTGATTCCACTTGAAATTCGTGAATCCTTATTTGTTTCCACTTCATTCTACCTCTGTCCTCAACCATATAATCGAAGAATTTTTTGCCAATGAGTTATTTCGTGATATCTCTAATTCAGGCTAAGTTAGGATATTGCATTAGTGGTTCATCCTTAGCCCACCTATCATTCTAGAAATTTATCCTCTCACCATTGCCTAAAACCCATCTTAAACCTTTTTTTATGATTTCCTTACAATTGAGAATTGCTTTCCAAAAAGCAGAACCTCTGATTGGAACTGAGTCACTTACAAATTCCATATTTTGAAGATACTTTCATTTTATGATAGTTGTCCATTCATTCTCTTCACCAAAAATGAGGTGCCACACCTACTTATCTAGTAGAGCTAAATTCACGTGAGCAATTCTCCTCAGACCTAAGCCCCCATTTTCCTTGGGTCTGCACACTTTGGTCCATCCTACAAGGTGTATCCTTTTTTTCTCCTCTGATCTAGTCCATAAAAATTCTTTTTGGAGTTTCTCAATTTTTTGGAAAACCTTCATAGAGGCTTTGAAAATAGAGAGGAAATATACTGGAATGCTCTAAAGAGAGGCCTTGGTGAGTTTCAGCTTTCCTGCTTGAGATAGAAGATGACATTTCTATCCAACAAGTTTTTTTTTAATTTTTTCAATAACCTTGTCCCACATTGACTCTCTTGGAGAACCAATGAAAAGAGGAAGACCAAGATACGAAGTGGGGAATTTTGCTATATCACACCCTAAAATTTTTGCAATCCTTCCTTATCTCTAAATGGGGGTTTTCAATAAATATAACTTGATTTTACTAAAATTAAATTTTTGACCAGCAACGTCCTCATAGAGTTGTAGGATGTATTTAATTCTTTTGGCCTCAACCACCGATGCCTTAGTCAATATAAGGGTATCATTGAAGAATTGTTGGTGAGAAATAGCCCTAGTGAAAGATGTTGCCTTGATTCCCGATATTAGCCTTGAACTACAAGCATTTTTTATGGTTTTACCTAAAGCTTCTGCTACAATGATGAATAACATGGGGCTGATAGGGTCCCCCTGCCAAATTCCTCTACGACTTTGAAAGTAACTAGCAGTTGTTCCATTAACCAGAATCAAGAACCATGATTTAGAAATGCATTCTTTGATAAAATTAACCCATTGGTGGTGAAAACCAAACTTAAGGAGGACAACAATCAGAAAGTTCCAATTTAGCCTGTCAAATGCTTTGTTCATATCAAGCTTGAGGGCAAAAATAGACTTGTTAGTATTATGAGCTGAGTGCAGAGCTTCATGAATTGTGATAACTCCATCCAAGATTGACCTTCCCTAGATAGAGCTTCCCTGGAATGGATCTATGATGCGAGGTAGAACATTTCTCATTCTATTTGCAGTGGCTTTAGTTAGGATCTTGTAAGAAATATTGTACAGATTGATTGGCTTAAAGTCATCCATAGATTCAAGGGTTTACTTCTTATGAATTAAAGAAATAAAAGTAGAGTTGAGACCTTTTGGGATATGATTTCTTGCTTGGAATTCTATGACAAAAGAAATTACATCCTCACTTACGATGTCCCAAAAATCTTGATAGAAATGAGGGGGAAAGCCATCGAGTCCCGGGGCTTTGTCTGGCTCCATGCTAAACAAGGATTCCTTAATTTTCTTATCAAAAAAGGGAGCTAGAAGCTTAAGGTTTATATCCTCATTTATTATGCTAGGAATGGATTGCAAGAGAATATCTTTGGCCTCATCATTGCACTGCGATTCTTGACCAAGGATAAAATTGAAATAAGTTACTGCCTCCTAACTGATTTCTGTTAAGTCCTAAGTAATAGAATCATCTGCATTTTTTTTTTTTAATTATTTTGTTATTGCTTTTTTTTCTAAGCGTGGTGACATGAAAAAACTTGGAATTTGAATCTCCATATTTCAACCAAAGAGCCCTTGATTTTTGCCTCCAATATATTTCCTCATAGGCCAAAATTTTGTGAAACTCTGCTAGTTTTATCCATTCCTCCTGCCTAGTAGTTTCATAAGCATCACCATGTTGAATCTTCTGATCAATTATCTTCAAACTTTCAACAACCTATTTTTTATTTTCAAAGAGGTTCCCAAAGACCTCTTTGTTCCAAGTTTGAATTTTTTCCTTAACAAACATTAATTTTCTAGTAATTTTAAAAGGTACACTACCCCTAACAGGCTACTGCCACCACTGAATTAAGTTATCTCTAAAATTAGAATGTTTGATCCACATAGATTGAAATCTGAAAGGTTTCTTGAAGGATAGAGTTAGGGATCTCCAAAAAAATGGGATTATGATCAAAGGCAATTTTAGGAAGGGCTTGTAGGGTAGAATCACCAAACAGAGTTGTAGCCTTCTTTTATAGAAAAAACCTATCAAGCCTTTCTTGAATGATATGATACCCTATCCGCCAATTGCTCCAGGTATAATTCGCTCCTCTAAGTTTTACATCCATCAACATGTTGGAGTTCAAAAAGTCATTGAACTCATCCATGCTCTTGATAGGTGGTCCATTTCCACCCATTTTGTCTGAAGGGTAAACAGGAGTATTAAAATCCCCAGCTAGAATCCAGGGGACATTATGGAATATTTCACTCAGATTGCCTAAGTACTCCCATAGTAGAATTCTCCCTTGAATTGAATTTGGAGCATAAATATTTGAAAGGATCCATGACCTGTTGTTGTTTATTTCCTTAAATAAAATACTAAAAACCCTGTCATATTTCTAAATAATGGTGCCTTCTACTATTCGAGGATCCCACAAAGTCATAAGGCCTCCAGACGCTCCTCTAGCTGATTTGCAAACCATATCCCCTTGATTCCATATTTTTTTTGCTACTTTTTTTGATTGAATCTCATCAATTTTTGTTTCTTGCAACATGATAATAGTTGGATTCACTTGATTTCTTATTGCACTAACTTCCCTGTGTTTGGGCAGGCCATTGATGCCTCTCATGTTCCATGAGAAGAACTTCATTTATATTTTTTGGTATTTCTTCCTCTCCCCCTCCCTTGAGGGGGTTTTCCTAATTTGTTGTCTTCAAAACCCGAAATAACCTGTTGAAACAAGGTTATTTGTTTTCCATTGGCAATGTCATTATCAGTTTTAATTTTTTGATGCTCAGTATTTTATATTCTCCCTCTTATTTATTCACTGCCAAAATATATAGGAGACTTCATAGTTCTCCTGGTTTGTTTAGGACTAAACTGGGGGGAGGCAATTTGTTGCAGAACTAGACTTCCATATTCCTTAGTCTAAAGAGTTTCACATATCTCCACCCCTACATCCAAATCTTCTCCTTTTTTCTTGTATTCCCTTGGTCTGTAGGACGGTCCCTCAGTAGGATTCACCTGGCTCCTAGTGATGATGTTAGGGAGATGAGATTTTTTATTTTCTAATGCCTCAACTTTCTTCCTAAGTTCTTTAGCATTAGGTTTTGGCTTTGGGATGCCCACTAGGCTTGAAGTATTTTCAGCATTGGGTTTTAAGGATCTCAACTTGGATGGGGATTCTAGAGATCGGGCATTAGGGTTTGGATTTGTGATGCCCACGAGGCTTACAGTAATTTTAGCATTAGGGTTTGAGGATCCTGACTTGGATGGGGATTCTAGAGAGTTATAAAGGTTAGCCTGAAGGTTCTAGGCTTCCATGTCTTTCGATAATCCTCCTACTCCCATATTGGATAGAATTGAAAATTTATTTGAAACTAGAGGATTGGAACTTACCTGAGTAGTTTTGTTTCCAAAAACCTATTGTTTTCCTTTGTTTTGTTGGGACCCAACACCCTCTCTTTTCTTTTTTTGGTAGACATAGTTTGCCTAATTGAAATTGCCTTTGCTAGGGAAACTCCTCAAATTTCCTCTATCTAGCATTCCCTGCTTCTACTTTTCTCTATTCATTGCCAGGTTAGGGCACTAATTGCATAGATGTCCTTGATTTTTGCATTTTGCACAGAATACCGGTATGTTCTCATATTAAACTAGTTTTTTTTATAGTATTCTCCATACTGTAGCTCCACAAACCTTGGCAATTCATTATCCAAATTAGCATTTACGCAAATTCATGAATGAGTCATCCTTGTCCTGGCCAAGGTCGCATGGTTAATGGATATCAGGTCCCCTATAGTTCTAGCTATGCCTTGCAGCAAATATTCATTGAAGAACTAGGTAGGTAGACTTGGGAGACAAACCCAAATAGGGGCAATGTTAATATTTTACTTTTTAGGGTCAAAATATTCACCCCATCATCTAAGAAAAAGGCTCCTTTTGTCCAAAAACCAAGGACCTCCTATTAACATGTGGTTAGCATCCTCCATATTGTTAAAACAGATAATGAAGAACCCTCAAGTTAGAGATACCAACTCCAAGTTGCCTACCGGTCGTCATTTACCCATCGTCCAAGCCCTTATAGTCTCCATGTCCGACCTACCTCCCAAAAACTTGCCTACCAGGGAGAGTTATTCCATTGAAAGAAAAGGGCTCATGGAACTTGTCGGGGTTTAAATTTTATTATTTACTGGAACTAGGGGCAGAAGAGAGAGAACCTCCTTTCTTTTTCCTCTAAGATTCTCAGCAAAAGATAGCCACTTCTAGGGCCCTACATTGTCCTTCGTATCTTTTTTGTTGAGGTCTTTCTGAGGAGGTTTAGACCCCTGCATGATGCCCACCTCCAAATTTGCTACAGCTTGATCGCCTTCCTCTGGATCCTTGCTTGATCCATACTCAAGGTTCCCACCCACCATTTTTTACCTACTCTACCTCTGTTGCCTTGGCTGAGATTCCTACCCAAAAAATTCAAACCCTCACTCTCGTCACACCCGCTAAACATTAGCTCACTCATCGCCTTCTCCAGTGGATGTTTGATGTATCAACTATTATTATGATTCTGAAACACTTCACTTGAGAGCATTCTATGCATTATTTTATTACTATATATGTATATATATAGATGGCTAATACACAAAAACATTTGCATATATTTCATTCATAACATTGTATTTCATATTGCATTCAACATTCCAAAAAAATGCATTCACAAAATCACATTTCATATTGCATTTCATAAAATTGTATTTCATACATTGCATTCACATCCACATTCCACATATCATATTAGGGATCATTTATTAAGTTCAAGGTCTTAATTGGTCCAAATAAAAGTCATGTTGCCTTAATCAGGAGCACCTTCACAATGTCATCCACATAATTCCATAGTCAACCTATCATTAGCAAAATCCACATTCATATTTCCTAGGAATTTTCGGTCACTCAGCAACCCCTAGTGTGTTAAGCAAACTTCAAAATACATGTCAAGATTTTTTAGTACCATTGCACATATACACTAAGAAAATCTTGAGTTGTGGGAATTGACTCCAAAAGATTCTTGAACCAAACATAATTTTCATATTTTAAAAATATCTTGTGTCAATGAGGGATAACACCATACTTAGCATGAACCTCAAAGTGAAAAGGGTTATCCTTGCTAGTCCCATCATGCAATATAGTCCATAAAAATAGTGGTTTCCACAACTACCACAATTCCAAAAATAAAAGAAAGAGTAGGGAAAAATCCCTAATAAAAACTCTAAATATTTTACATCACACACCACTGATCAAATGGGTTGTAAGGATTATACTACATTTCTAGTTAGACGGTTAGGTAGTCATCACCAAAACTTAAAAGATCAAAAACAAAAGTCATGGACTATAGAGTTAGCTTCCATCGAAGCTATAGACACTTGACTAATAGTGAACTATGCTCATGCGTGATGACATGTATCTTTTAAAAGAGACTCCTGATCGCTCATATAGATAAGCTAGCTTCTTGGTTTCATTTATGATAGGTTTACCCAATTTACTCAAGATGAGTTAATGATCTCACTTGCACACACACTAGTTATCAATTGACTAATATCATTACCATACTCTTGATTTGGTAAATGAATTCACTCACACACATTTGGTCCTAGAGGAATTAGGCAGTTTTAGTGGGTTTTTTTGATGCCACTAGGATGTTTGAGTCTCTGCAAAATAGCTATTATTCTATAACATCCATATATTTTTCCATATCAACATACATAGTATTATTCCATATCAAAATACATATCTTCTTCCATATCAACATACATAGTATTATTCCATATCAAAATACATATCTTCTTCCATATCAACATACATATCTTATTTCATGTCAACATCCATGTCATTTCAAAAGCCATTCATCTCATACACCACCAAGTCAGATACCCTTGATTAAACAACAATGCTAGAAAAAGGGTCAGGCAAAGATCTAAACTATAAATGATCATGAGCACATTCCATATTGCATTAGTCATCCATATATTTTGTATTACATTAATCATCCACAACATATCATATGCATTAATCATAAACATAAACATGCATTCCATAAAAGCATACATACAAAAATATAACATAAATGGTGAAATCCATGTATATATATGTGTGTGTGTATAAATATCGCATATACAATGAGTGCCCAAAGACTAAATACAATGGAGAACCAAGGCTCACATACAAAAGTACATTTAAGCACTATCTACATCCTCCAATAAGACCCTTGTGACCTAGTAGGAGCCTCTGACCTAGTAGAAGCCTCTAACCTAGTAGGAGCCCTAGACCTAGAGCTATGCCTATACTAGCTATGCCTTGTACCCTCAAACACAAATGAGATTTGAGGATCAAGAAGTGGAATATGATGTTCCATAAACCTATCCTCCAATACCTTGATATATCTATGTCGATATCGAAGGTATGCTATGTTGACATTATGTCGATGCTCTCTCTACTAGCTCTACCTGGAGCCTCATAATCCTTGCATCCCATTCCACCACTTACTACTCTAGCTATGCCCACTCCTCCTCACTCAGTCTTGGGGACACATCCAAAACCTCCTCTACATCCTCCCCATATCTTCTATTTCCCCCAATATCGAGAGTTTGTTGTGTTGCACCCTTCACCTTTCACCTTTGACTATCAGATTGAAGTCATTGTTGTTGCTTAGGGGACCCTTAGATCCCATCATCTTGGGTCTCTTGAGTACCCTCATCTCTAACCTATCCACCACCATCCCCATTAGCCACTCCTTGAGGTGGTACCCATGGTGGCTGAGTCATAAACCATACATCATAATCCATGGTTATCCCTGCATCCTCCAGATCTGGAAGATCCATCTCCTCATCATCCTCCAAGACTACCCTCCATGACTCCATGCAAGGTAGCCCAGTCTACTTTTGATGTCTTTTTTAGTGCACTTTCTCATCAGGAACATCCTACCTTAGCCAAAATTAATGGAGCACTCATAAAAAGTGGAAGTAAACCACCTCACTCCTATGCCTTTAAACCACCCATCGACCCTACCACACCCACTACAAATGCTATCCATAATCGATCCATCAGGCACCCTACCATGGCCTCCACACCACTTGGGTATATGTCAATCTTGACCATAAATCCCTATACCACTAACTCATCCTCATTGGATTACTCGGTTGCACCTCCTCCACCAGTGCCCATCACCTAGCATAGGGTTACTCCCTACCAAACTCTTCCACAAGCAAACCCTCTGATCGAGCAACTCTAAAATGTTCCCATCCCTAGCATTGTAGCAATAAGTCACACCCTAATCCCTTATGCCCTTGCCTCATAATATCATATAAATCCTGGTATACCTATACTAGTAATGTAGGATCCCATGCATACACCTACCTCATTGTGAGCATATCACTCACCACCTTTATCAGGTTCTAAGGGAAGCTATACTTGGTACTGTTTGGGGCCATAATGTTGGCCAACACGAACATCACCAAAGCCTAGAGGGGGTCCAAATCCTTGTCCACATACATGGAAAAATAAGATATGCCCCCACTCTCCACCTTCACCCCCTATCATGCATCCCCAAACATCCACATCATCTTCATATTCTGGTTGCACCCAACCTCAACCCAGATCCCCTCCACAAATACCTTGAGGATGTGATATACATCCTCCAAGATAATCTTCACCTCACTTATGGGGAGATAAAATGTCCCTCTATCTACATCCCACCTCTTTTCCAAGGCATAAATGTACCCCCCATTATTCCTAATCATGTCCAATTACGCTACCTCTACTAGCCCCACCTCCCCAAGAAACTCCCACTCATCCTTCATAATCACCTTCCTCATCCCGGGGATGTAGGGAAAAAATCAATGCTTAGCCTCCAAAAATCTAAGCTACAACACAACACAAAATATTGGTTAATAATTTATATAAATAAATAAAAACTTGCACAATATAAAAATCATAATAAACAATGGGTTACCTCAGCAATTTGCACCCCAACCACAGCCCTAGCCTCCGCACCAACTCCCTCCACTGCCATAGCTTCCATGCTTCAAACACCTCTCCTCACTCACCCTTCACTCCTCAGACGTAGCTTCTCGAACTCCCAAACACATAAATGAGCTTCAATATTACCTAGTATGCTATTTGTAGCTGCTTCAGGTGCTTTAGGGTGCCCATGGGCATTTCTTGGCATGCTGAAGCACCCATGGGTATTTTTGTAGACTGCAAGTGCTCATGGGCATTTCGCATCAACATTGACAAAAGATAACCTAACACAAAATAGTAGCTTTCCCCAACCAATTCATTCAAAATTTCATTCATCAATACATTTCATCATTTTATCATGTTTTGTGAAGATTCCAGCTGATTTGGATGCATAATTTTTATTTACGACCACATTTTGCAAATTCACCAAGCAAGTTATAAATGCATCTCAAAATGGTCAACCTCTACAAAAAATTTCCATTAACATTAATACCATCATTCACACATCATTTACACATCATTCCATATCATCATTTACATATTTTTCAAGTTCACATAACATTCAAGTGAATCTTGTATATAGTGGGTTATTCTATATAATTGACGATTGAAGAAATTTACCTCCATGCAATTCGATAATATGAATAGCCTATAATAAGAACACTTGTCCACAATAATAATCACTTATCTCCTTGCTTAAGATCACAATCATATTTGGTACTTCATATTTGGAGTGAAACATTGCCAAGAATAATTTGCACAACCGTTGTCATTGATGGCCTAGTTCGTGGGGTTTAAAACATGGATAAAAACTCAAATTGCTTCATTCAAAAACTCCCTAACACCACAGAGATAGGCACTAGCTAGGATGATTGGTTCTAATCATAGGAATTATCCAAACAGTCACTCGTAGGTCCTTTAAGATTGACTCTTCTTTCTTTGTGTAGACAGGAAAAATTGACCCATTAAGATGAGTCATTTTTTCTCAAAAACCCTTAGTTTTCCCTCTTAAAAAGATAAGGTTATCTTAAAAATAATTTTTACCCTATAAAATCATCATATTTTTTCTCAAATTTTATACTATTAGATAGGGCTCAAAAAGATATTTATAACGGTATATTATATGTCCAATTTTGACATCGTTTGACCCCTCAAACTGCAAAATCATTAAGTACATGTCTAGCTATCACGGAATTTGCAGGAAAATGCACATCTAACTTTATAAAATTTATTTTATTTTGGCTCCAAGACCATTTCAATGGAAGGCATCTTTCACATTAATTTACTAGCCCTAATTTGTATCAACAAATAATTTAGATTAGTAATTTTCTAATCTAATTAAAACTGCTCAACAAATTTCGAGATTGGTTATCTCACGGGAATGATAAATATATGCGCTCCATATCCCAAGAGAAAAAAAAAAAAAAGTAGAGAGATATCGAGGGGGAGAGAAGTAGAGAGAGATCATGGGAATGAATAAGGGAGAGGAATTGAGAAATTAAGGGCAATGACAATGCTGAATTGAGATATGTTTATGGATTAATAATTTTATGTTGCATGTAAATGTCTAGAACAAGTTTTCTCTTCCCTTTTCTTTTGCAGGTTGAATTCTTGAAGCTGATTGAAGAATATTATCGATCATTATCATTGATTTTTATTTTCAATAATCAAAACCCGTGATACCCCCAATGTAAGCAAGTTTTTCTTTTCTTCTAATTATCCTGAACATCGTCATTTTTACAATCGTATTTTATATTTTATTTATTTCTATTAAAACATAATATAACCTTCGGTTTGAATTTTATCTAAGCAAATCACCTCTATTTTTTATAAATTTTATATCGTTGGATAGGTCTTGAAAATATATTTCCAATGATATATAATTTGTCCCATTTTGATGTTTTTTTGACCTCTAAAATGCTAACAAATAATACATAGGTCTAATTATCACGAATTTGTATGGATCTAATAAATTTATATAAATATAAATATGGGGGCAAATATTTAACTTTAAGTTAGGCATTTATTTATTTTAGATCAAGTAGGATATAGTTGAAACAATTTGGTTTTACTAGCTTTATTAATTATTGTATCATTTATCACTCGGATATAGATTTTGATTTATTTATAATCACCAATTATTATCATCCTCTTATATATAATTGTTGAGAAAGAACTAAGAAGATCCATTCACTCTAATGATTAAAAGGAAGCCTAAGGCCATTTTTATGGGATTTGTGGCTTCTAATTATTAGTATTAAGTGCTTTTTCTATCAAGTTGTAGGTTTATAGGTCCAAATTGGTAAATTTGATAGATCAATTATAGATCCACTTAAATCGAACATCCAAACCAGGTAAGGATCTAAATCTAATTCTTCTTAGCTCCTTCACACTATAAGTACATATTTCTCTATTTTTAAAAAAATTTGCATAAAACAAAATAAATAATTACATCATATTTTACATTTAATCACATTAGTTGAAAAACTCAAAATAAAAGGTCAAAATACAAACTTAGTTTCATAGTTTTACATCAATCATATTCGTCAAAAGGCTCAAAAGAAAAAGACTAAAAACTTAGACTTTGTTGCATCAATCACATTAGTTTAAAATAAAAATACAAAATGACAAAAAGATACAAACTTAGTTATATCATTTCCATATCAATTGCATTTAATCAAAAGGTTCCAAAGAACGAAAAGATAAAACATAGAATTTAGTTAAATTAATTTATACTTAATACATTATAAAAAAAAACATGTTAGAATAAACTCTATCTTTCAATTTCAACCATTGCATCAAAGTTATATTTACAATGCTTTCTAGATAGACTTGCATGTCATTTGTTCTCAATGAAAGATAAATTGCATTTAGTATACAATAGTTGCATTTTGGCCAAACTAGGTGATTGTGAGAAAATATAAAAAAGAACACATCAAACAAACTCTAAAACCTAGGCGTGGAAACTGTCACAAAATGTTTCCTGGTGAACCCACCCAATTCTTCAAAAAAGCACCAAATAAGGCATGATATTAAGTGTCTCTCTCTGAGGTGTAGACCTATCATTATCCCATTCCCCTTCGAGGCGCGGATCCATTAGCCTGAATTAAAGGAGTGTGAGAATTTTAGACCTGCATTCTTTTGTGAACCTTACATGAAAAACATTAGGTATCTTTCTGATTCATAAAAACATAAAACACAAAAATATAAAACAAAACCAAAAAAAAATCAAAAAAATCGTTAATTTAAATTTGCACATTTTCATTCCATAGATGTTAAATTTCAACATAGGAAGAGTTGTAAGCATATATGTTAAAACAAAATGTCTAGAATCTTAAGAAGTGGTAAGCAATTAGAATCTGATTACATGGAAGAACAAGATCAAGAAAATTATGATGATAGAGTTCAAATAGAAGATGATAAAATTTTAGAACCAGATGAAGAAAACAACAATAAAGAAGAAGTAGGCTATACTATGCCTCATATGGATGATAAAGGTAATCTCAGTTTTAATTCTATGCAACATTTCACTGGATTTCTAAAAGATAATATAGATGTCATTAATCATGTCATATAGACATAAGGTCAAATCCCTAGGGAGATTATTCAACGAATACCGATATAGAAGCTGCTCTTCGATTAAATAGAAATCCATTGACAGATATGAATAAAGGTCAAGATCAAGTTGGTACATCTCAAAATATGAATCATAATTTGAATCAAATAACAAAAAAACCACCACCAACAACAAATTCAAATTTTAAGCAAAAACAACATTCTCCTGCTTCTCAAGCTCCTAATCAACAAATAGCCACATCACAAAAGGCTAAGAAAATTCAAAATACCAATCATCATCAGCAAAAAGTTCAAAAAAACACAATCCCATATAATATCCATAATACTGTTCCTATGAAAGTATCTTCAAAATACGGAATTTCTAAGTGACTCGGTTCCAATCAAAGGTTCTGCTTTTTGGAAAGCAATTCTTAATTGTAAGGAAATAATCAAAAAAAAAATTAATATGATTTTTAGGCAATGGTGAGAGGATAAAATGTTGATATGATAGGTGGGCTAAGGACGAACCACTGACGCAATATCCTAACTTAGCCCGAATCAAAGATATCACAGAAGAACTCATTGGCAGAAAAGTCTTCGATTATATGGTTGAGGATAGATGTAGAATGAAGTCGAAACAAATAAGAATTCAAGGATTTCAAGTAGAATCAAATGATCTTTGTAACATTTTAAGGTAATATTTTATCCCCATGAGACCCAAGGAAGATCAAGTGACCTGGGCTCCTACGAAAAACGGGCAGTTCACTGTTAAATTAGCTTACAAGCTTGTGCTTGATGACGAGGATTTTGTCCTCCAAAAAGACTTAGTTTGGATAAAAAATTTAATTCCAAAAATTGTAGTCTTTTCATGGTTGGTTATCCAAGGAAGAATTCTAACCATTGATAATATGATGCATAAAGGTATTTGTATCACTAATCGTTGTTATATGTGCAAGGCTAATTAGGAGACCATTTATCACATTTTCCTTGAGTGCCCTTTTTTCTTAACTATCCTAAGTGGGGTTTTTCAGGCCTTCAATATTTCATGTGTTAAACCAGCCATTGTACTTGATTTTTTCATCCACCTCCTACGGGTTGGTTTAAGCTTAATTTTTATGGAGCAACTAAGGAAAATTTTGGTAGAGCAGGCACTGGTGGCATTGTGCGAGATCATAATAAGAATATGATGCTTGTGTTTTTTGAATATTTGGGAACAATGACGAACAACGAAGCTGAAGCTAGAGCTATGTGGAGAGGCCTTCAAATGACTCAAGACTTAGAAGAAAATTTGATCGTAGAAGGAGACTCTATGCATGTTATAAATCTCCTCAATAATTGGAAAACACCTCCTTGGAGTATTAAAACAATTTTTGAAGAGGCTAGGATCCTTTTCTAGGGAAGACAGGACAGAAAAGCCCAACATGTCTTTCAAGAAGCTAACAAAATTGCTGATAAGCTGGCCAATTTGGGTGTCGATGGTGATGGACTTTTCAAATGGGAACACGGTGTCTCGAGTGAAGTAGAGGAGCTTATTCAACAAGAATGCCAAGAATGATAGTTGAATTTACCAACAAGGAAGGCACTGTAAGTTCGAAGGCTGGGAGTATTCCCATATATTTTTTGAATTGGACTCACAATAAAAATTACCTAAGCTGTTAGTCTTCATGGATGCTGCTTGGAAATACCACAAAGACTAATGGGGACAGTCACATGTCAGATAACATGACTCCTAGTCATCTTAGTAATTTGATGTTGGTTGATAATCATGGGGAAGGAAAGAAATGATAATATAAGACTTCTAACCAAAGCCACGTGGACCACCAAATAGCCGCCACCATAAATCTAGCCAGCAGGTTCACTTCTCCAAGGCTGATTGGCCAAGATAGTATGTGGTACCAAAGCATGTCATATACGGAAGAAAGCAATTACCAAATAATTATTAAGAGTAACTGTCAATATAGATCTTGTGGGAGTTTTTTCAATACTCTGCTATGTGTGTCTATAGCTTTTTGTTTCTCCATTGTCTCAAGGAAGGGATCCGTGTCTATTTATTTTTTGTAATTATGATGCATGTGTGTTTTCTCGAGGTATACCCAAAATGTTGTATGAGAAGTTTCTTTTTGATAACAGACTATGTACCTTATCGGATGTAATGGCTTTGGTGGCATGTAGATTTTACATATATAGGATCCTTAGTAAGGATATGTTCATCAATAGCCCTGGGCTGATTTTTGTAAAAGGTTTTGGGTCAACCTGTAAAACCCGATATTAATGCTATAGTATCTTATCTACCAAAAAAAATAATATTGTTCCTACACATACTTTACACAATAATGTTTCAATTGGAAATCCTTACACAACAACACCAACTTATCATCAAAGATACAATCACATGGTACAACAAAATAAATTTTGTGGAAAACCACAGGGACTTGAAGCCATGATTAAACAATTAGCTTCACTTCTAGATCAAATAGATCTCTATTGTACTTCATACAGTTATATAGAGATGTGTAGTCAACTCTTGGATCCTATTGTGGTCGCTCAGCCATATCCAAAACATTTCACTATGCCTGTCCTCCCGATATATAAAGGAATCTAAGATCCTATTGAGAATCTTCATATGTTTAGGATAGCATGTCATGATATTACTCATGATGATTTGTTGTTGCTAAAAATATTTCCTAAAATTTTTGGAGGCATGGCTCTAGAATGGTACTATAAACTACCTACAAACTCTTTAAGAAACTTTTAAGAGATAGCAAAGATGTTTTTCCACTAATTTAGTGCCTATATAGAGAGGCATGTGACCATAAAGGATATATACAATTTTAAACAAGGTAAATATGAGAGTTTTTTTGAATTCTTGACTAAGTGGAGACAACTCTTAGGTAAAATACATTTTGCATTACCTCATTGTGAAATTTTGGACATATTTATTGGTAATTTGCAAGAACAACTATATTATGAGTTTTCTACTGCTACAATAACATTCTTTGATTAAGCCATTCATCTAGATAGGAGGGTAGAATATGCCCTTATTAGAAGAGAATAATTTAAGAAGAAATATGAGGACAAAACTTTTAAGAACCAATATACGAATAAAAAAGTAGTAGGTGATGGAGTTACTAATAGCAAAAATAATTCAAATATTAACCTTGTTGAAACTATAAATAAATTTGTATTGAAAAGAACTGATAATCCACCAAGAGAATTCACAAGATTAAATCAACCCTTAACTATGATTTTACCTCAATTATTGGAACAAGTATTGATACAATTACATGAGGTAAGACAACCAGATACCACTACAACTGGATATAGGGTTGATCTACATTGTAATTTTCACCAAGTGGATGGACATTCAACTACTTCTTATAAACGATTAAAACATTTGATACAAGATCTAATTGATAAAGGTGAAATGGAAGTAGAATAATTTCCTTCAAATACTAATCCTCAAAACAATACCCAAAAACAACCAACCCAAAATGCTAATCAAAACTTAGATATTTTTCAACATCCTTTACCCAACCATGGTAAAGAAACTGTGAATCAATTAGTAGTATCTTTCTATATCAAAATATTCAAACCCCTTATGTGCCTACTTTATCCACAATTACAACTAGGCCAATAATATATACAAGAAGTGACACAAAAAGTGAAACAAAAAGTGAAATAGAAAGTGAAATGGACATCACCTCAAATAACTCAAATAGTTCTAAAGATGAGTCAGATCAAATTCTTCCTATCACAGATTTATTAGTTCCAAAATAACCATTTCCTATAAGAATAATCACTTGACCTTCATCTCAACAAACACTTTCAAATGAAAAAGCAATAAATGATAGACCCCACTTTGATCACTTAAAAAACAATAATATTGTGGGTACTTTTGGAGCCATCACCAAGCAAAAATATCGAAATAAAAATTCTCAATCACAAACTCAAACAACTAATCAAGACATAGGGATCTTACAAAATCCCTTAGCCAATCATCAACAATAGGAAAATCAATTGTCATATCATAATGTGCCTCATCACAATGATATTATTAGTTTACTAGTAGAGACTACAATAAAGCAAGTTCTTTCCCAATTAATTCATCTTGATAGGCAAGAAATAAATCCTTCATCCAACCAACCTTCAAGACCTCTCTTAGTTTTGAAGAATAATCAAAAATAGGATACAATCATAGAAAGCCCATATTTAATGTTGACATCTCAACCTAAAGTCTCCTTCAATATTCAACCACAATCAGAAAATATTCCAACTAATATATCCTTTTTGAAACTTTTGCAAACCTCTCCTATTCATAGGGAATCTTTGTTCTTTATTCTCTCTTTCTTTATCATCACTACAACAAGTTTTTTATTTTTCTCTTTATCTTCATTACCATTTTTTGTCTATCACCTTTTATCCTTCATTCTCTCTTTCATTATTGTTATCACATCAAGTTATATATTATTTTCCTCTTTATTATCATCGTCATCTTTTGTCCATAAATTTTCTTCATCTACATCTACTTATCATTCTTCATCACAACAATCTCAACTATCAACCAATCAACTTCAATCACCTACACCACAACCAAATTGTTCTTCAAAACCTCCTTTGATTTTGAAGCCACCTTAGAAATGTTATGCACAAATCACTTTGTATAGTGTATATATAGCATTTTTTTGTATATATTATCAGTTTTATCAAATCACAAAACAAACTAAAACAACCAAAAAATTAAAAAACATGAAAAAATTTCCAAAAATATTTTCAAATTATTGCATTAGTGTGTGATGTTTTCCAAGATTGCAAGTTATATTTTACTTTATTTTAGATAAATTCAAAAGTTATCTTGAACCATGCACTTAATTCATATCTTTACTAAAATTTTGATTTTGACACTATGATTATAAATCTCTCTTGTACCAAAAAGCACTATTACTTCATTAAATAAAATTTTGAGTTTGGGGAATTGATCTTGCTACTTCTTGAACCAAGAACACATTCTCACTCTTAAAAATAATTTGTTGCAAATTCAAAAAAGATACTACATAATAGTCTTAGTTTCTTAAGCGAAAAATTTCTCTTGTTATCCTATTATGCGCATGGTCTAGAATACTAAGAATTGGCAAAATGACAAGCTTCCCCCCTACCTGAATAAAATCCCTTGCTCTACGTCTAATCTAAGCAAGTATCCCGAAAATAAAAACCAAAATAAAAAGAGTGAAAAGCGAAGAAAAAAAAATCAAATAAAATAAAAAGTAGTACCATTACAAAAGCAATAAAATTCCCTTTTCAAAAATGGACAAGAATCCCTATTTCAAAAATCATAATAAAATAAGGGGGTAGTGAGCTTGAATCCATAGAACTCCTTAGTTATTTAAAAACCATGAGGTAAGCCCCATAACAGGTGGTTTGTGCCCAACCCGCTTGGCCTTGGGTAATCCCTTTCATGTGGCGACATGTCTATCATATTAGCAACCTTATTTTGTACAGACCAATGTCCGCTTGTGGATTAGCTAGCTTTTGGTAACTTGACTTACATAATAGTTTGGTACAATGGCATGCACAAAATCATGGTTAATGAACATTTCACTTTCACACACATTGGTTTATCAAAGTTTGCTTGTATCACTACCTTAATCAAAATTGGTAAATTAACCTCACAATGCACACACATTTTGATCCTTGAGAGATTTTGTATCATTATGACAGATCAATATGGATAATGAACTCACTCATCACACACTGGTTCTTGATAAATTTGACTTTGTCCTTGAAATAATTTAAAATATTTCTTTGATTTTTGCTAGAAAACATCAGTTTGTAACCACTTGCATTAATCCCCACAAATCACTTCATTTTAATACCTATAATATATATATATATATATATATATATATATATTGTCTTCAACATTTTCCAACATGTGACACAATGATTTATTTTCAAAATACAACTTGCATTTTAAAAATTATATATAATCATGCATTGCATTTTGACTTTGTGATGATGGTATAATTCCTAGTAATTATTTTTCTCAAATTTCACACTAGGAATTCTATGCCTAGCGCAAGTCATCCTTCCCAATTTTTCATGCTTAAATCACTTTATTTCCCTCACAATAATGATCTTTATCAACCTATTTTCTCAAAATCAATTTCTTTTACAATCGACATCCCCTTTCATCACCATAAGCCTCAAGGTCACTCTTAAGCCCACAATATTTTTGGTATTAGCAATACAAAACTTCTTCACAACAGGATCCGCTTCATGACCCAGCAAGCATCGATCTCCACCAACAGTCATATAACAACACAACAACCTTTAAGGTTCATTGTTAATCCATCTATTTTAGCACCACACAAAAATGTCTTTTGTCTTTCAATTACAAAATCATTTTTTTTTTATGTTAAGCATGATCAAAAAAGTTAAAAATAAAATCATTATTATAAGAAATTACATAATACAACCATCATAAGCAAGTGCAAAAAAATCATCCAGTAAATCAAATCATTCAATGTTGCATAGACAAAAGGATCAATATATATATATATATATATGAAAAATATGTGTACAAAATGGAGTCAATTGGTATGCCACAATTTCCAAAATTGGTATACTCAATCACTAGGGGGTATACCACAAAATTAAATTTCAAAAATTTCAATTTTTCCACCAAATATAGAATTTGGTGCAAAAACTCGAGGGGGCATCCTAGTCAGTAAATTAGTAATTATTTTTCTAAAACATCAACTTCCCATGAACTATTCATTCTAAACCATATACTCTTTTTTGCCCATGTCAATCATAAATCACTTTTTCTCAAGTGTCTACATTTTTCTTTGATGCATTTATTGTTCATAAATACTCCAAAGAGGGGGTAGAATGTAGACAAGAAAAAATGATCCATTAAGATAAGTCATTTTTCTCAAAAACCCTTAGTTTTCCCTATTAAAAAACTAAGGATATATTCAAGATAATTTTTACCCTATCAAATAATCACAATTCTTATCAAATTTTATACAATTAAATAGGGCTCAAAAAGAGTTTTCCATCGATATATTATATGTCCAATGTTGACATTGTTTGACCCTTCAAACTGAAAAAACACTAAGTACATGTCTAGTTGTCACGGAATTCATAGAAAAATGCACATCTAACTTTATAAAATCTATTTGATTTTGGCTCCAAGACCATTTCAACACAAGGCATCTTTCTCGTTTATTTGCTAGCCCTAATTTGGGTCAACAAATAATTTATAAATGCTCCAAAAATTCCTAGATTGGTTATCTCACGGGAATGATAAATATATGTGCTCCATCTCCCAAGCGAAAAAAAAAAAGCTGAGAGAGATCGAGGGGGAAAGAAGCAGAGAGAGATTACAAGAATGAATAAGGAAGAGGAATTGTGAAATTAAGGGTAATGACAGTGTTGAATTGATAAATTAAGGGCAATGACAGTGTTGAATTGAGAAATTAAGGGCAACGACGGTGTTGAATTGAGAGATGTTTATGGATTAATAAATTTTTGTTGCAGGTAAATGTCCAGATTAAGTTTTCTCTTCCATTTTATTTTGTAGGTTGAATGCTTGAAGCTGATTGAAGAATACTATCAATAATTATCATTGCTTTTAATTATCAATAATAAAAACCCATGATACCACCATTGTAAGCAAGTTTTTCTTTTCTTCCAATTATCCTGAAAATCATCATTTTTACAATCGTATTTTATATTTTATTTTTTTATCTTAAAACATAATATGACCTTCAGGTTGAATTTTATCTAAGAAAAGCACCTCTATTTTTTATAAATTTATACTGTTGGATAGGGCTCAAAAAGATATTTCCAACGATATATAATTTGCGCCATCTTGATGTTGTTTTGACCTCTAAAATGCTAACAAGCCATACATAGGTCTAATTATCATGAATTCGTACGGATATAATAAATTTATATAAATATAAATATGGGGGCAAATATTTGAATTTAAGTTAGGCATTTCTTTTTTTTAGATCAAGTAGGATATAGTTGAAACCATTTGGTTTTACTAGCTTTATTAATTATTGTATCATTTATCACTCGGATATAGATTTTGATTTATTTATAATCACTAATTATTATCATCCTCTTATATATAATTGTTGGGAAAGAACCAAGAAGATCCATTCACTCTAATGATTAAAAGGAAACCTAAGGCCATTTTATGGGATCTGTGGCTTCTAATTATTAGTATCAAGTTCTTTTTTTGTCAAGTTGCAGGTTTACAGGTCCAAATTGGTAAATTTGATATATCAATTATAGATCCACTTAAATCGAACATCCAAACCAGGTAAGTATCTAAATCTAATTCTTCTTGGCTCCTTCATACTATAGGTTCATATTTCTCTATTTTTATAAACATTTGCATAAAACAAAATAAATAAAAAGAAAAAAAAACAAAAGAACATAGATTTAATTACATCATATTTTGCATTTAATCACATTAGTTGAAAAACTCAAAATAAAAGGTCAAAATACAAACTTAGTTTCATCATTTTACATCAATCATATTCGTCAAAAGACTCAAAAGAAAAATACTAAAAACTTAGACTTTGTTGCATCAATCATATTAGTTTAAAAGAAAAATACAAAAGGACAAAAAGATACAAACTTAGTTTTATAATTTCCATATCAATTGTATTTAATCAAAAGGTTCCAAAGAACAAAAAGACAAAACATAGAATTTAGTTAAATTATTTTATACTTAATATATTAAATTGAAAAAGTAAAAAATATAAAAATAAAAACATGTTAGCATAAACTGAAATGAATGATAATCAGATCATTCCAAGCTGCAAGGATCTCAAGTGTTAGCAGAACGCCACATTCAACCAAAACAAGAATCTAAAAGCAAATTGATATCATAAGCTTACAAAAGGATATGCAAAACAATGAGCAACAATATCATATATTATACATGAAAATGGAGCTTCCTCTCTCTTTACACTTGAGTACAATGAAGGTATCTTTCTTATATATGCAAGGATGATCAACCATAGCGGTAGGATAAATATAAGGACAAATATCCATCGTACAAAAGAAATAAGTGATATGGTCCATAGATCTATAACCGCTATGGGGAGAAAGAATATCAAACCTCCAAATATACCTAATAATACTGCCATAACTCCTAGGAATAGTCAAACCTAAAAATATCCCCATAATAGCTAAGAAATAAATATGTAACATCTCATAATATCTAAATAAGATAAATGAAATATCCACACATAAGTGGATGGGGAAAATACATGGAATAACTAAATAAAAGGAAAATAAATTATCTAGGTGAACATGAGCTAAGGTAAACAACCTACTCTAACATAAACTCCATATTTTACTTTCAATCATTGCATCAAAGTTAGATTTACAATGCTTTCTAGATAGACTTGTATGTCATTTGTTCTCAAGGAAAGAGAAATTGCATTTAGTATAGAATAGTTGCATTTTGGTCAAAATAGGTGATTGTGAGCAAATATAAAAAGAACACATCAAACAAACTCTAAAACCTAGGCGTCGAAACTATCACAAAAATTTTCTTGGTGAACCCACCCAATTCATTGAAAAATCACCAAATAAGGCATGATCTTAAGTGTCTCTCTCTGATGTGTAGACCTATCATTCTCTCATTCCCCTTTGAGCCATGGATCCATTAGCCTGAACAAAAGGAGTGCAAGAATTTTAGACCTACACTTTGAATTATCATCTTTGCATATCAATGATTCCAGAAGGTATATTCTTCAATAACATCGAATCACCCCAAAGTTGGGGCAACCACATTTGGTTTTGACTTTCCCACAAAGGGATACATATTACATGATCATGGCATCAAAACTTGGTAAGCATCCCTTCATCTATTGAGGCATAAATCAATGCATCATATTACATATTTCAATAATTCCCTTCCCACCATTAGGAAAAAAATGGTATCACATTTTACATCATTCATATCGTCCACATTACATTTGCAAAGATATATCAATTGGCTCATGAGATTCATCTGCAACCTCATTCACCAATTGAGGGGGTAAGCTACACAGAACTCAAATTCTATTATTCTTTTATCTCTTAGCTCATGTTCCACATCCCAAGAAAATTTGCTTCTACACCTGGCCAAAATAGGTCTCGTATTTTAGCACTACATTATGTTCCACGTAATGCAGTACAAAATGGGGCATCTATAGACACCAAAATCTATCCATTTGTCCTCCATTTGTACTTTCCCACCATTTCCACTACCAAAACATAGCCAATTTTTCCACCATCCCTATTTCTTGCTATTTCCAAATACTATTCACATTTATTTATGTATATTTATTTTATATATATTTAAAATATAATATTTTATATTATATTTTAATATATGTTTAATAAATATATATTTATTTAAGTGAATTAATCCTAGCCATCCAATTCCATTTAATTCTAACCACCCATTTACATCAATCAATGCCACACCCTAGATTTAATATCTATCCTTAGATGTTCTTTAATCTCATCCACATGATTAGTGTCATTGAAACCCTAGCACGCCCTAGGTTGGATTATAAATAGGAGTCATTTTGATGGCTCAACCTTAAGTGCCCTAAGCGGCTTCGCACTAATTCTACCACCATCCTTGCTCGTCATAACCCCCCATCATTTTTGCCATCATTTTCTCCTCGTCGAATATGCTTCTATAGGATCCTTCTCCTCATCCCCAGGTGCCCATGAGCATTTTTTGCAGTAGCCAAATGCTCATGGGTATTTTAAGTTAATACTCTTGAAGACCCCCTAGTCTCTGAGAAATGCTAGGGAATCACCGTACTAGCCATCTGCATCAGACATCACACATCAAAGCATAGTAAGTAAGTAAAATAGATCCATCATTTATTATTTTATACATATGTTTTTGTTTTCGTTCACTCTATTTAGCACACTTAGTTAGGGTTTATTATTGCTTATAGAGGGCCTCATGTTGTGGAGCCCTCGTAGGTATTACTAACTATTTTGTTGTGTCCTTGTGTGCAGATCTAAAAGTACTACATCAGCATCTAGAGTGGCCTAGCCTTGGATACCAAAAATCCCATTCAACCCTATTGGGATTAAGACACGCTTGAATACATCACATATTTTCTTGTTAGGGTTTCGGAGAACCCTAACCCCTTGTAATATTGTATCAAAAAGATTCAAGGATCCAAGCTTGTAACCAATGGATTTTCTAGGCTCACCTTGTCAATGAAAATTATTCTATTATATAATCTTGTGATTTCTTGTATTTCATTTGTTCAAGCATTGTTTGGGTGTTGTGTTTTACATATTTCAATTTGATTTCAATTTTTGTAATTATATGACTACCCCCTCAAGCAATGAGTTAATAGAGGAGATGGAAAATTATGAAAGCGATGAGTTTCTTGACCAAGATGACTTGATTTGATTTTTTGTAGGATAAGGTGATGTTAAAGGGATTTTGAACCCATGACAAGCTTGATTTTAACCCATTTTGACTTTTTATAATTTTTGTGAATTATATATATATATATATATATATATTAATTTTTTAC